>JARYHS010011408.1:79732876-80140935 GCA_031002005.1 Vandiemenella viatica | reverse complement strand
AATTCTTTATTTATTTCTTGAAACTTTATTATTGTTAATTTTAATTGTGATCCAGTGGCAAATCCCACAGTCAACCATTAAACCCTTTTTATATACATATTTTTTATAATTGGATATTAAATTCCTCCTCCATTTACTATTCTGATTTACAAATTTTAAATTTCTTAAACATTTTTGGAAAATTATCATCACTACAGTTGGTAATTTGTTCCAATCCCTGACACCCTTACCAAAAAGGAAATTTTCCCACTCCCTTATGCATGAAATCGAGCACAGGCTTGGGATCATGGTTGCCTTTCCCCTTCCATGCACTATTCCTAATCCTTTGACCAATATCCCTCCAAGCTCCATCACCAACAGTAGCCCTCTTCTCTTTCCTCTAATCAGTCCCAATCCTGCTCCTTTGTCATATCAGTTACTGACTGGGTCCTGCGATAATTTCCACAAACAAATCAAGCTGCTCTTCTTTGCACACCTTGCAACTCTTGTGTTTGATAACCAAAATGTGTGTCCCAACTACACCAGCATATTCAACCAATGCACACAGGGGTATTGACACAAAAACCCGATCAAAAGTAAAAAAAAATTTTTCAAGCAAATTCCAAGAACCTGTATCTACCTGATTCGAGGCAAATGTCAATAGAACACAACGGCCTGCTATGTTTTTTAGACAAGCTACATTCCCCACCCCGTGAACAGTCGTCTTCTGAACACATTGCAAGATGCTCGTACTGTTACCATCAAATACAAGAAAATTATAATTTGTACTATTTTAATTTGGTGAGTGATGTTAAGTGAGTAGTCGTGATTTTAATAATGTATATTGTACAGCCAGGTACCCACAACTGAATAATAGTAACATACATCCAAAAGTATCGCACAACTTTATTTCTGTACATTTTTCCAAGCTGACTCAATTTGTAAACATTTTTTATTAGGAAACGTCTTAATGGGTGATTTTTTTATATTTCCCTACCTTTCCCGAGCCTGATTTCTTGTATGGTTTTAGTTTAGTGTACTATCTTGATGTTTCATTGAAATTTAGGGTGCCAAAAAGTGCCAAACGTCTATTTATTAGAAAAAATCTAGATTCTTTAAAATAAAGCAAATTTCATTTTTTTCTGTGATATTAATTCATCTAAGATTTTTTTTTGCTATGGGTTCTTCTGGTATCAAGCACATGACCTGAAAAGTTATTTATGATATGAGTAAACATGAGAAAGGAAATAATTTCGTGCAAAAGTTGGAATTAATAGGGAAAAATATTGAAGTCAAGCGACATTCACGGCTGAACAAACGCAACAGTTCGAACAAATGTTTTCAAGGCTTAAATTGGAAATTAAAACAAAATTTCAGGCTGCTAAGAGAAATGAGAGTGGTATTTTTAAAGAAATACCATGATTTATTTCAAGGATGTTTCGAAATCCTCATAAAATCCAGTCCGTCCAATGTGGGTCGGCCTAGAAAATCTATTGATGATTTGACTGATTGTAGACAACAATTTTCGCAGAGAGTACAGGTATTGAAAAAACATTGACAGATTTTATACTATTATGTGAATGGTATCTAGAGAACACAAGGTAGATACAAAAAAAATTGCTTCCCGCTGCTACGAAACGGCTAAGGTGTTCATTGAAATGTACTTGTGGCATCCAATGTCACTTATACAAGTACTACGATTATAATAGAGCGTACACTTTTACCTATAGGCACTCTGTCCGAAGCAGCAGCAAAAGCAAGAAACAAATATTATCCACAATTTAGGGAGAGATGTCATTAATAGGCTTTTATTGACTTCGAATCCGTATTTGAGATTCATCAGGCCCAAAGCCCCCAAAAATGTAAATTATTGAAACCAGAAAACTATTAAAATGTTACTTTCATGGGACCCGAGTACTCGAGAAGAGAGCGAGACAGAAGATGATGCAGGCACAGACACCAGATGGAGCTTCTGACGAAGAAGGATGGATGGTTCGTCAGAATGATATTATTTTAGTGTATGAATATTTTTTAGGTATTTTGTAAATAATCGCTTATTATGTAATAAAGTGTGTGTGTTCAAATTACATATTCTTTAATATTACTCCCATTTCATAGGTATAAGTTATAATACACAAAAGATACGAAATAAAAACACAAATTACGTAGAAATAATTTTGATCGACTTTTTGTGTCAAATACCCCTGTGTGCAATGGTATGACCAAATTTTTGTAACACAACTCCCTAACTCTTCTGGTACATCCTCTCATCACCTTCTCCAGTAAATGAAGGATTTTGTAACCTTTTCCCACCACCTGCCCAATTGAGTTTGTTATCATAGGTTATGTCAAGATATTTACACTTCAACCTTTCAACAAGCAATTCTGAACCCACCCTATAATTGTAATTAACCTTTTGTTTTTATCTTTGTACCTAATAATCTGGTTTTTCTTCGCATTTATTGTCATTCCATGCTGACCTACCCATTTAGATATTCTATCCAGGTCACTCTGCAGCTGTTCACAGTCTTTACCTGTTTTGATCCTATTGTGTACCATTATATCATCTGCAAAATACTTAGACTCTGACTATAACCCATCAACACAGTCATTCGTTACAATTATGAACAGCAACAGTCCCAATACACTACCCTGTGGCACTCCCATGTTTACTTCTGTCTCTTTTGATAGTGTTTTTCCTACTCTTAACACTTTGCTTTCTGGCATTTAAGAATTCCTCTACCCAGCAAGTAACTTTTTCATCCAAACCAATAGATTTCAGTTTATTAAAAACTATTTTATGGCTCACTCTGTCAAATGCCCAAGAAAGGTCTAGTGCCACACTATCAACTTGGCCTCTCTTGTCCAATTCATCTGAAATATCTTGCATATAGCCCACCATCTGAGATTCACATGAATATCCTTGCCTGAGGCCATGTTGTCAATCTGAAAACCAGTTTATTTCTTCACAGACAATTCAGATATAGTTGCATCTCAATCTCCCCATCATTTTGCCTATCACTGACTTCTAGAGATGTGCATTATTTGAAATACATGTATTTGTAATGCCAGTTTTGTTTTGCTTGATGGATGCAAGTTATTACAATGTAAGTAAAACCTCAAAAATAAGTTTTTATTTACTACTGCACATCATACAAAACACATCTTTTCATAACTTAAAATTAAATTTCCATTTTAATCACCTCTGTAGTATGATGTTAGATTAATTCTTGCGGAGTCATCAGATTACAATTTGTTTATTGATAGATTTCACTGTTTCTGGGAGGACAACAAAAACATTCCATTTATATTGAAGCATTTTCTAAAGATATGAAAAATGACTATTTGTAAGATATGTCCAAAATCCTTAAAGAAAACGTTACTGCTACTACAAACTTTTAGAACCATTTAATAATATTTCAATTTCTTTGCTATTCTTGTTTTGAGTGCCAGTACAAAAAGTTTAGTGCCCAGGACCAATGCTAAGATTCTCGGGCACCAGGTAAGCCTTCTTAGCAGTGGCGTAACCAGTGGGGGCCCCAGTGTACATTTTCCCCGCTTACCCCCTCCCCCTTTTCAACACACACGCCCAACTCCCCTAATGCCAGCCCTCCAAGTGCCTCAAGTACCTACTTAGAAATATTTTTCTTTGTTTTAATGCAGTTGTCTTGGTGGTATGACAACAAGTGCCGCGACTTGACAAATAAATCCCAATTCAAGTCTCGGCACAAGTATCCAAGTGTGAACTGTAGTGGGTGCCTTAGTGGGCAAACTACGTTACAATTATCTTTCATACCTTTATGATTAACAATTGTGGATTTTTAATTTTTATGAAGGAGTGAAAATTTATTAATTTTGCAAGAATCTCGACGTTAGTTGGAATTTAGGAAAAATTGTCACAATATGACATTTATTTTCTTATCACTGGCGATTACAAGTCTGAGCGAATTTACCGTTAGCATTAACACAAATTCGTAAAATCATAAAAGCAACGCTCAGAGGTACAAAATAACCAGTTCTGGCAAATTATGCCGCTAGCTCAGGGGTTTTTACAATTACAAAGTGAGAACATGGATCTATCCTCTCAAAAACGTTTAAGAGTTCTATTTCGCGGAATGCACAATCAGATGGCTGGGTCGTAATAAGTTACCATTGTTGTTCTGCGTCTGATGTCTGCGGTGACCGGAGATGACCCACGGTATGTGAGATTATCTCACACGGCGGCTACAGACACGTCCTGTCTGTTAATGCGCATCATCGCATTACTGGCGGTGTCGCCGTGATAAGTCTGCTCCAGCAAGGTAAGCCGGCAGCCAGAAATCGTACAACGGCAGTTGGCGAGAGAAACCAACTTTCCAAGTCCACCTCAGACTAGACTCGACTAGAATTGCAGGTAGAATGTCCAGCTCCTCGCTCTTCGGTCCACGAGGAAAAACTTCTCGCTCCGCCCCTTGTAGTCTCGAAGCTCACATATAACAGAAATTCCCAGGATTTTAAGTTATACGCTCATTTGGATTGGAACTTCAGGTCGGCACCTAATGTCACGTCATATCCCCGATACCTGAATTGTTCCGCTCATATCACAGAGGTCGGACATATTCGGCTAAGTTCGCCGGGGTGAGAGCCCATTCAGGTGTCGGGCGGTAGGCATTTCCCGCCAGGTGAATGACTCTGTTGACAACCCATCCCCAGGGAGCAGAATGTGTGGTCCGGCAAAACCCCAGATCCGCGACCCCCTGTCGCCATGGTTCGGGAAGACCACGATTAGCTTCAAGCCTACGCACCTCAATAACTCTTTAATATTCGCTTTACCAAGCTACACTGTATTTTCACCATTTCATTACAGTCCTCACTTGGAATCTTGCGTACTTTATAAAATTGCAACAAATATCTATTTAGGTGGTCGCCCAAGATTTATGTAAATTACTCTTATATTATTATTTATATAATAAAAATGCACATTGGAACGTGGCGACAGCGCGTCATGTTACATATGGCCGCAGGGCCCGCTCTAGGGGGGGGGGCAAACCGGGCATTTGCCCGGGGCGCTAAAATTTAGGGGCGCCATTTCGGCTGTAAGTGTGAGAAAAATATTAATAATATGAATGTGTTAAATACCCAAGTAATGCAAAAAAATCTACATACCGATTTTTTGTTCGTTAAAAACTTACAGTTCTTAGCTATTTGGGTGCGCCCCTAGAGACTTTGAAGAGACGGGGCGCGGACCTCAAAGGGGCGCGCCGTTGCCCAGCCGCCTCTGTGTGAATTCCGCCATAGGAGCAACTTCAAAATGCGCCGCGTCCGCGCCATGTCTCAGCCCGAAGTCCGTGCCAAGTCTCTTCTGTGTGAATTGGGCCTTAGCACGCGAGTAGAAAGCTGTTTCGACTTTGTTGTCTCAACTTGCTTATTATTGCTAATTATAAAAGTGGTTTCATTACACAACAATAAGTGGAAGTTCATAAATTTACTTTAGGATTTCATAATTTCTAAAGGTAAGTAAATCTATGATTAAACTGTTATTTAGTTGGAAATACGACATAAGCGCACAACGACAAAAGCACACAACAGAAGCGTGGTAGATGGGGGCTGTTACACCTGACCTCGGCTACCTGCACTGATTACGACGTTATACTGCCCACAAGTTACTAGACGCAGTGAAAAGGAGTGTTTTTCGCAATTGCAGCTAGGCTCTAATACATGGAATCGATAGTGCTTGATGGGAGATGCTGAGTATTTATTTTATTGAATTGATGAACCAAATCAATATGGATCTTAGTTATTGGAAATCGAAGTGGAATAATTTGCAGTTATTTCTTCTCGTAATCGGAGCCTCACAGATTTGTTGTACAAATTAGATACAGGCATTGTAAGTGTTATGGTTGGGTTAAATTACATACGCTAGCTTTGATCGCTTGTGAAAATACTGTAGTTTAGTGGGTGTGGGACAGAACTTACAATCATTAATAAATAAATAATATTACCAGCTGGTGATTACCGATTAGTTACTTCACATACCATTAGTATATTCAATTTCTAATGTTAACTGCTAATATATAATAACCCATGATGCTTGTTATATATACGAATGCGCGGTTTACAGATACTCTAATTGCTACATTTGTAAATCGTCTCAACAAAAAGAAATTCATTTACTATTTTAGTGAATGTGAATATCTTTGTCAGTTGGTTTAATAAGTGCATTGCGCGACAATCACTACACATCTTCTTTTTTGTTTGTTTGTGAACTTGGAACGTATTCCGCTTAAGCCTATAGAAATTACCATTCTGTATACACGGTTTCTGTATTTGCAGCAAATTTATGGATATTATTCACCGCGATTAAGCTTTCACTGTATAGTAACACTAGACTTTCTTTATGTTCACAGCATATGAAAAATATTTTGTGTTGTGCATAAATATTTTTTTATATCGACTGAGAATAATTTATCTTAGTTATGGTTCTAGCTTATTTAGAACAAGGATAAATATTTGCTTTTTATATTATTTTATAGTCTACATTGTTTGAGTTACGTGCGTGCCTCTTTCAAAATGTCTGACGGTCAAAGAAAACTATCTGGTTACCAGTACAAAAAAAAGAAGGTTGGGAAAGGAAGCGGAAAGGCAGACTCAATCTGGCGCGTTAAAAAAAAAAACTGTATTCAGGGTTTAGCAAAACAAATCTTAGAATCCGCTATCAGGTCGGGATACAAAAGAAGTACAGAATCGTCAGAGAATAATAGCAAACAAATCAACGAAGTTTCTAAACCAACTGGAACTGTCACCAACGAGAGACTCACAGAAGGAGTTCTAAAACTTTGTGGAAAACAATTTTACGAGACGCCGTAAGATGCTTTTTAGTAAGGCAAGGTCCACCTAAACTATTGCATAATTACAAATTTCCTTCCAATGACACAGATCGACATTTTAGCGCAAAATATTATGCACGAATTTTAAGCAATGGAGAGCAAATATTGCGATATTAGCTACTATCTTTCATAAAACTGCGTTTACTGCTTCTGTTGCAAACTTTTCGGCTGTTTAGTTAGGGTTTTAAAAATTGGAAGCACCTCGAAGAAACTTTAAAAGAGCATGAAATTTCGAAAAATCATATTCAGGCAAAAGAGATTAAATTGTTGTAAAACTGTAGATGCTGCCACTCAAAGAGTTATTAATGCCGAAATAAATCATTGGAATGAGGTGCTTCTAAGAATGGTTGCAATTACCAAAATGCTTGGTAAAAGTTGACTGGTTTTTCAAGGTACAAGCGATAAGTTGTTTGAGCATTATAACGGTAATTTCTTAAAACTAGTTGAGTTACTGTCTGAATACGATACCATTATGGAAGAGCACGTCCGTTGAGTGTTCTAAAAATAGAGACTAAAGCTTAATATCTTGGGAAAAATATACAAACCGGGATAGTAGATCTGCTGCATCAAAGTGTAAAGTCTCATGTTATTAATGAAATAAAAGAATTCAAATATTTTTCCATAATTTTAAACTGTACTCCTGACTTTAGTAAGATACAGCAAATTACTCTTGTAATCAGATATGTTTCAACCAATAAATTTAACCCTGATATTGAAATTAAAAATAATGAAAGCTTTTAACGCTTCTTACCAGTCGAAAGATCCACAGGAAAACAAATGTCTGACATTATAGTTGGAAAACTTAATGACTTGTGTTTAAATTTGCAGGATATTAGAACACAGGGACTGACAACGGGTCCAAAATGAGTGGCAAAAAAGTACAATTTAGAATTAAACAATATAAATCGCGAGCATTCAATGTTCCGTGTTGTAGCCATTCTCTCAATCTTGTTATTAATGGCAAAAGCATCCTTAAAGCCACTAATTTCTTTAAAATGGTCCAAAAAATATATTTATTCTTTTTGGCATCTACTTTTCGATGGGCAATACTTTTAAAGCATGTTCAGGGTTCAACTTTGAAAACATGGAGTGACACTAGATGGGAGAGTAGAATAGAGAGGATAGAGGCATTAAACCCTTTAAAATTTCATTTGTGTGATGTATACGACGCCTTGCTAAGCATTTACGAAAACCAAGAAATTGATAATTTAATGATTTAGCCATTTTGGCAATTGAGAATGAAATTGCTGATGAAGTAAATTTTAAGATGTAATAAAAAATTCGCAACCTGAAAGTAAGAAAAAAGTTTTTTTGTGATTTTAGCGTATTTGATGTAGTCTCGTTTTATTTTCAAAATAATGGCATTTAGATTGTTTGTGTGATAATATCCATCTGTAATTGCATTTAAAAATGTAAAAAATATGGCTAATTTGTTGCTATGTACAGATATTTTATAATTAATTTATCTATTTTGTGCCGCTAGATCAAAATTCAATAAGTTTATTTATGAATATATGATTTTATTAAAATTTAAAATTAAATATTTTATTCGATTAAAAATTAATTATTTTTTTAAATATATAATTCTACATAATCTTAAGGGGCGGCAATTTGTCTATTTGTCCGGGGCGGCAAAACCGCTAGAGCGGGCCCTGATGGCCGTCCGTTGGTGAAAAATAAAATTATTATAGAATAATTTTATTTTTAACTACCTAATTCTATCTCCATTGTGACTCAACAAAAGCTGAAGAATTTTTCACAATTACATAAATTTTAAACGTGATTCCAGTAACCATCGGTATTCCTGCCTTGTAAGGTGAATTTTAAACGGGAGTATATAGTTCTTTTGGCCGTTTTACAATTCCTTACAGATAAAAACACATGAATTCAGGTAGCCTTCCCAAATGCAAAGTTATACAGTATTAAACACAATACTAAAATATACATGAAAATAAATTATTTACATACATGTTTAAATAATAATCTTGAAAGAAACTTGTATCAAATCTTATCATTAAATTAATAAAATGAAACACATTAATAAAACAAAACATTGTCGGAACACTTATGCAGAAAGTGGTTGAACTATACACTGTAGTTACAATTTAGCGTGATGTTTTACTCATATGCATAAAAATATTCCTGCCTTTAACAAACATCCACATAGATGCCAGAGGTGAGTGGAAAATATCTCATTAAATTGTGCGGTTTTAATCTCAAAACAACGGAAGAGTTTAGTCGGATTCGGCGACGTGATTTGCGTCATGACCGACGGTTAATTCAACAAGCATTTCAGAGAGAAGATGTGTCGTGTTCATGGTCGAATATCACCAACTGTAATCTTGGATTTGAATGACGCGGCATTTACTTATAATTCAACGTGGTGTAAAATGAATGGTGTAAGTGCATGTTTTCGTGTGTTACGCAAATTATGAAACTTACTCGTTGAATGTTAGGTGGTCTCCTAATTAGTCTTTCATTGGTCGACATCTCTAACTTTTAACATACCGTCTGTGAAGTGATTGCGAATTTCATGGCGAAAGGAAACTGTATTTGCTCATGGGTATATGTAATGGAATTTCTATAAAATTTACCATTCCCATAGGAGACATTTATACATATTATGCGGTTTGACTTGACCTTTCGTCATCTTCAACCAAAGACGCTGTAGCATCTTTGACATACAAGCGGACCCAAAACATAACCATTCCGCACATAAACAAAAGGATAATGAATAGCGTAACTATCATTCCTCAGTAATATTACGATTCCTTCACAATGGGTCTATTGATGACTCGAGATTATCTCGACATTCAAACAATAAAATTTTTCTCTTTATTTAGGAGTTATTATAACCCTCTTAACATGTCCGTCTACTCCACATTTTAAGCCGAAAATCCATCCCAGTTAGCGAATATTTTCCTTTTTTATACACATGCTTCTTTAGCTTGTATGAAATAGCTTGTAAGCTTCGTGCATAGAATGGTCCGATCTCAGGTTTTCCGTTTGCAAATACAAAGCAATTTTAAGATTTCACGCTAGCAGAATACTATGAATCTATATAAAGCAAAAATATAAACTTTGAAATTATTTTCGTTGAGCTAAATGTATGCTGTCCAACAATAGTTTTAATCTAATTTATGGAATACTATACAATTTACAGTAAGGGCACGTAAAATACCGCTAGAACGAGGCGTGAAACTTCTTGTTTCCTTTCTCATTCACTCCTGGGTTTTCGCTACCTGACAGAATTCTCAGAACCTGCCGGTTGAGTTCAGCTGCCTAACTGCACTAATGAGCTCAGCTGTCCGAGGGTAGCTGTGCCCAGCTCTTTCGAAACCATTACGTTGTATGGAATGGCTTTAGGTTCCAGACGTTATGAGGCCCGATCTCGGTTTTTCCGTCCGTCAACATATAACAGTTCTTTGAGATCACCCTGGCCACCGAATACGGTCCGGAATATAGCAGGAAAAACTTCGATATCACCAATAATCTTATTGTTCACGTCTTCACCATCTGTGCAATTATGATATACAAAATTCCTTTTTAATTTGAAGTTAGCATCAAAGATAATTACCTTAACTTCCAAAGTTAGCCGAATTATTGAATATATCCCGTAAATAAAGTTTTTTGCTCTTAGCTTTTACAAATGAAGTCGCCTTCAACTTATTGCACTTTGACCTCGCGCTATCGTTAGCAAAACAACAGCAAGGTATTGTGAAAACTTTCCTGTGTCTCTTTAATCCTTCAACTTATGATTCCTAATTTCTGTGATGACCAACACAATTTGAACAAATCTTTCTGGCAAGGTTTCGTGTTCTATAGGGCATTTTATACGGCACTTTCGCCACCCTTCATAGATACACAAAAACAAAGAAGTAAAATACGTTGACGAGATAACATGCGATCTTCGATAAACACAGACAAAGCGATATTACGCTCGCTGCACACCTCTGCCCAGAAAAGATATAATGCAGCTACCTAAGGTAAAACGTTACATCGAACTCATGCATCACAAAATGTTGAAACCCTTTTCGTTTATGTCACAGAATACATCTTAGAAAGCATATCACAATATTTGTATCGCTGTCAGATTCATTGTGATTGCGAAGACAAGAAATTGTGCTTGCTAATGGCGCTTCATTTTTCGTGAGTGCGTATCAATTTATCTGGTTCAGGAAAACATTTAATATTTCAAGATTTTTATCAAAACACGTCCACTTAACAGCGTGAAAGTCAAAAGTGATTATGAATATTTCACGTGGACAAAATGTAAATTTCGGAATAGCGAAATAAGCATTAAAAATTCCGAATACGGAAATATCCTAAGTAGCTTTAACTGTAAGTGCAAATTTTTTAACTTGAATTTTGTTTGATTTTCCGTTTATCTAATCTTTCCAGCAAAACAGACGGTTTAGACTAGCGGAACTGGCATCTGCGTTTTTCAAGCCTGATAAATTTCGGTAAGGCGTCTAACCTTAAAGAATGTATACTGTACTGTACATTTAATTTTTTTTTTTTTTTTTTTTTTTTAATGATCCAAATCGGACAATTTCATAGTCAGCCTTTTCGTCATCGTATTTGGCACGCTACACAACTTGTTGAACAATGCCTACAAGACGAATTTGAGACGTCCATGGATTTTTCTCTGGAAAATAATACTGCGTCGAGAATATTCATCTTTACCGCTTTTAACAGGATTTTGAGCGACGTAGAAGCTTGGGCCTACAATGTCAAAGGGGTTCGGCGGTTCGTGCCCACCATCTAATGACATTCCTGGAACAGGTATTGTGTCCGTCGACCGACCCCACTTACTAACGGGTCCAGCTGACAGTTGCGTCTTTTCTGACCGCAAGGAATGAACAAATTTGCTAGTGTTCCACACAAAGTTACGGACAGAAAAACTCCACGCGATGTTGATAGGCTGTGAATTCGGAGACTGATTTCGCATATCTCCGAGGATTAGAACACTTGCCGACTCTTGTCTGGCTTTCAAGAACGACATGTACTGTACATCTTTCATCTCCTGCCCTACAAATGTCTTATGCTCTACTGACAGTTTGCACTTAACTGTGGATCCAAGATAACTGAAAGAGTTGTGTTTCTTGATTTCAGAGATTTTTGCGTTCAAACTTTTTTTTTTACTGCTTTACGTCTCTCAACAACGAGGTCTTTAGAGACGGGAAAGGATGGGGGGCAAGGAATGGGAAGGAATTCGGCCATGGCCTTTTGAAGGAAGCATCCCGGCATTTACCTGGAGTGGTTTGGGAAACCATGGAAAACCCAAATCTGGATGCCCGGACGGGGATTCGAACCGCCGTCCTGCCGAATGCGAGGCGAGAACGCTAACTGTTGCACCGCCACGCTCTGTGCGTACAAACTGACGATTTCACTGACTAAGAGTTGAGTGGTGACCTTAACAACAGACTCGCAGTCTAGAATACCGCATTCTGAGTATTTCGTGGAGGACTAAAATTACCACGTTCGGCTTCCAGAAATTCGTCCAGTGACAATTTTAACTCGTTTTGTGCCGTCTTAACGAGCTCGACCGAACTTGCCACGGCAGTCACCTCCGAGTTAAGTTTTCGGAGGTTTTGTTCAGTATGGTCTTTGACCTCGTGAACAAATTCCGAAATTTGCCCTAGGTTTTGGCCGTTCTCGTTTCGCATCTGTTCAATGGACAGGTCGGTGGCGTCAAGTCTTTTGGCGAGCTGTTTATTGCCCGTATGCAAAGAAGCACAGGTCGTTTTTACTTCTTCTGTATCCCTTTCCAACTTAGAAACAATTTGAGTGACCTCAGACTTGAAGTCGGACATTTCTTTTGTGACCTCGGAACGGAAAGTGGATAATTTTCCGTCCAAATTTGTTAATATCGCAGCTTGCGAATCAAACCATGCATCAACACTCTGCTTAAGCAACTCAGCATTTTTTTAAAATTCTTCCCTTTGTGAATTAAATTGTTGGCTAAGCAAATCTGAATTTCTCTTATTTTCCTCCTTCTGTGAATTATTTTGCAGACTTAATTCCTGTTTTAATTGCAGAAATTGCATGCTATTTTTCTGGCTCGATTGCTCTATTGCAGCCATCAACATGTTTAGCATTTGTGATGATAGGGGTGGTGATTCTATAGGAATTTGTGATATTTGTTGGGTCTGTTCTGAATGTGCGAGCGGATTCTGTGTTATCTCACCGACAGGTGACGAAAATTTTTCCATATTTTCTTCCGTTGGTGATAAAGTGGATTGCGAACTATATGAGCGGGGTGGAACTTCAGAAATTGCGTTCCCCTCCGCTGTGGCCAACATTCCGCTTTCCGTTAACTAAACCTGATCGTTCATGATTTCGGGGGATTTTTGCATATCAGACTGATCTTCTATATCGAAATCTTTTATCGTACGAGATCGTAGCTTCATATGAACACACAAAGAATGAATTTACACCGCAATTGTGCAATAACGAAATCTAGATTCACTAACAACAAAAATACCGCGAATTTCAATACACACAAATATACCCTTCCAAAATACAGCAAGAGAAAACAACGTTGAATCATGCAACACAACACCATAAAAGCAGATTTACTTTCAAACACATGGGCAAAATCTGAGTATCTTTAATTTTCTTAGAAGCTACCATGCTTTAATAAATCAACACTGGCGTTAAACATCTGAAAATTTTAAACTGATTAGAAACTTGTTACAATACAAAGTGTATTGCATCTCATTTCAAAAACACAAATAAACTTCCTTTTAATGTGTTGAAACAAAAATGAATTTTATGCATTGAAACAAAATGAACTTTATGCATTAAAATATAAGTGAAACATCAAAATAAAATCTTGTATGAATATCTATTGACTACAAGAATAATAAAACTGCCAAAAGCCATGTGCAACATTCCATGAAACTTTCTGAATTTGGGCCCAAATTGTATAAATTTGAATTAGTGCCACCAAGTTCGCAGACATTAAGTAGTAATGTCTCATCTGGCACCAGCGTTGGGCGCCATTATGTAGTGGGTGCCTTAGTGGGCAAACTACGTTACAATTATCTTTCATAACTTTATGATTAACAATTGTGGATTTTTAATTTTAATTTTTATGAAGGAGTGAAAATTTATTAATATTGCAAGAATCACGACGTTAGTTGGAATTTAGGAAAAATTGTCACAATATGACATTTATTTTCTTATCACTGGCGATTACAAGTCTGAGCGAATTTACCGTTAACATTAACACAAATTCGTAAAATCATAAAAGCAACGCTCGGAGGTACAATTAGCCGTCATGAGCAAGCAAACAATTGTATATTTACTTTTAAATATATCTCAGAATCAAAATGCAAGAAATAATGACAATTGGAAACAATGAAAAATATAAGTTATGAAGACCTCAGACAAAGGTATCATAATACTGTGACTTTACAATTAAAAAGAAAATCATGGGCGCCACGAATGAACAATATATCATTCGAAAATAACTAGTTCTGGCAAATTATGCCGCTAGCTCAGGGGTTTTTACAATTACAAAGTGAGAACATGGATCTATCCTCTCAAAGACGTTTAAGAGTTCTGTTTCGCGGAATGCACAACAGATGGCTGGGTCGTAATAAGTTACCATTGTTGTTCTGCGTCTGATGTCTGCGGTGACCGGAGATGACCCACGGTATGTGAGATTATCTCACACGGCGGCTACAGACACGTCCTGTCTGTTAATGCGCATCATCGCATTACTGGCGGTGTCGCCGTGATAAGCCTGCTCCAGCAAGGTAAGCCGGCAGCCAGAAATCGTACAACGGCAGTTGGCGAGAGAAGCCAACTTTCCAAGTCCACCTCAGACTAGACTCGACTAGAACTGCAGGTAGAATGTCCAGCTCATCGCTCTTCGGTCAACGAGGAAAAACTTCTCGCTCCGCCCCTTGTAGTCTCGAAGCTCACATATAACAGAAATTCCTGGATTTTAAGTTATACGCTCATTTGGATTGGATCTTCAGGTCGGCACCTAATGTCACGTGATATCCCCGATAACTGAATTGTTCCGCTCATATCACAGAGGTCGGACATATTCGGCTAAGTTCGCCGGGGTGAGAGCACATTCAGGTGTCGGGCGGTAGGCATTTTCCGCCAGGTGAGTGACCCTGTTGACAACCCATCCCCAGGGAGCAGAATGTGTGGTCCGGCAAAACCCGAAATCCGCGACTCCCTGTCGCCATCGTTCGGGAAGGCCACGATTATCTTCAAGCCTATGCAGCTCAATCTTATATATAAAATTCTCGTGTCACAATTTTCGTTCCCATACTCCTCCGAAACGGCTTGACCGATTCTCATGAAATTTTGTGAGCATATTGAGTAGGTCTGAGAATCGGCCAACATCTATTTTTCATCCCCCTAAATGTTAAGGGTAGTCCACCCCTAAATTTTTATTTTTATTTTTTAGACAAAATTTTTATTTTTTATGATACAACATACAAAAATACATACAATCCTAAATTTTCACCCTTCTACGATCAACCCTTATTTTTTAATAGCCATTTTAATAATTCTTTTTGGATGCACCGGGTGGAACTGGCAAAACATTCGTTATTTCGCTAATTCTTGCTGAAATACTATCAAATAATGGCATCGCATTGGCCGTTGTATCATCGGGCATTGCAGCAACTTTATTGGATGGAGGCAGAACAGCTCATTCAGTATTTAAGCTGCCACTAAATATTCAGAATAACCCTGACGCAGTATGCAACATTAAGAAACAATCGTCCATGGCCACCGTGCTGAAACGGTGTAAAATTATCATCTGGGATGAATGTACTATGGCACACAAACATTCGCTTGAGGCGTTGAACAGGACATTGAAAGATATTAAAAACAACGACAAACTATTTGGTGGAACTCTGTTGGTCCTTTCAGGTGATTTCAGACAAACACTTCCAGTCATTCCACGTTCAACATACGCTGATGAGATCAACGCTTGCTTAAAATCATCTCCAATGTGGCGTAATGTTGAAAAATTACAGCTAAAAGTAAATATGCGCGTTCAAATGCTTCAAGATCCATCCGCTGAAACATTTTCAAAACAACTCTTAGATATCGGTGATGGAAAAGTTGCTATAGATGAAACTGGATACGTAAAATTACCGACCGATTTCTGCACAATCGCTGATTCGCAAGATACTCTCATTGAACAAATATTTCCCGATGTACACACACAGTACATAAATCATGAGTGGCATGCAGAATGAGCAATTTTAGCGGCAAAAAATGTAGACGTTTTGTTATTTTTACATTCCCTCATCGTTCACAGCGCTCCATGCCTATTTCACGCATATACCACATTCTTACATACATACAATATACACATTCTTACATACATACATACTTACAATAAGTAAGCTATTTTTTGTCTACACTAGAAATTACTTGAAAGTTATTTATATGGCAAAACAATGTTTGCCGGGTCAGCTAGTAACTCTTTAATATTCGCTTTACCAAGATACACGATATGTTCACTATTTCTTTACAGTCCTCACTTGGAATCTTGCGTACTTTATAAAATTGCAACAAACATCTATTTAGGCGGTCGCCCAAGATTTATGTAAATTGCTCTTATATTATTATTTATATAATAAAAATCCACATTGGAACGTGATGACAGCGCGTCATGTTGCAGAACGTTGCTTAAGAAAAGAGATATTATGTATTTATTTTTGGAGAACAGATGATGGTGAACTTTAAGAGGAGAATTAAAAAATCAAACCTCAAAATAGAAACTTGAAAGTGTGTTATCGAAGTCAATTAATTGTAACAAGTTAGTTGTGAATTTTGTAGTTGACATTTGCCACCAGTACCGACTGTAGAAAATGATTCATTTAGGGCTCTAATTGCAGATGTTATTAAGTAAATATCAAATCACCAAAAATTATGTGCCGTCACAATTCCAATAATAAAATTGCCGAAGAATTTATGGAATACAAGGAAAACACATAACTAGCTTTAAAAGATATCGATTGTGCACACACCACGACAGATATTTGTTCTTCATCCAAGCTCTCTGGATATGACGTTTTATTGCATTGATCATAACATATCTGAAACATATCGTATATGAAAGTGCTACACTTCAAAATATATATAATCCTACTTGGAAAAAAGTAAAAGACTGTATCTTATTATTTATTTGTAGAGTGCTCAGATTCCTCTGTAGCCATGGTCAGTGCAAACTCTGCCTCAGACCTAAAAACACTGCAATGTTTAAGGGATAGTGATACTAATTCAGATTGCTTAAATAAAAATCCAACAATAAAAAAAGTGTTAAAAAAAATAGTTTTTCTAGTTCTGCTCCAGCGGAACATTATAATAAAAATGTCTCATAGACTGATCATGAAGGATGACTTGTATGAACAAGAAGTAATGTAAAAATCAATTAATTTAGTTAAATAAATAGCATAGAAAATAAATGAACAAAAATAATTTTATTTTAATAAAATTATTTTAAAAATACCTATTTTGTATTTAAATACCAACATTTCAAACAATTTTATATTTTGTATTTGAAATAGAAAAAACAAGAAAGTATTTGCATTTTGTATTTAAATGCTTTTTTAAAGCTATATTGTACATCTCTGCTGATGTCAAACTAATTGGCCTGTAATTTTCATCCCTATTTGTAACCCCTCCTTTATGAAGCAGTACTACTATTGCTGTTATCCTCTGGCAAGCACCAAGACTCCAAACTCATTTTAAATAAAATTTCAAGGTAAGGTACAATATTGTATCCCACAACCTTTAATAAATCTGTAGAAATGTTATCTAGACCAGTCCATTACATTAGCTTCCTTCTTAATTTCCCAAGAATTTATTTCAAATTTTGTAGATTCCTCATTTATACCACTAGGGAGACTCTCCTCTCATTCATTACCTCCCATCACAGGATGATTGTCCCTAGTAGTATCCTAAACCAGTCACTCAATAACTCTGCAATTTTAAAATCCTAAGTGACTTCTACTCCATTTTTATATACAATGGTCTGAATACCTTCCCTTCCTCTCAGTTTTCTAATATAGCCATAGAAGTTTCTAGATGCATCATTCAGTGGTCCTCCTGCACCAATAATATTCTTCATAAACCCATCCTTTGTTTCTCTCTTTGCTCTTATTAATTGTCTATTTAGTTGTTTTGAGTATTCCCTACTGCCATCCTGTCTCTTAACTCTGTTGTTTTCCCGTCTCAATAGCCGCTTTATTTTCTGCTTTCGAATAAACATTTCCTCAGAAGTGGCCTTAGGGGATGGCGAGAAGGGCAATCGCCCAGGGCCTCGCACAACAACCCGAGTAAGAAAAAGTTTGTATTTAAAACTTTTTATTTTATTTTTAGCTATTAGTTATGGCAATAAAAAAAGTTGGTTAATTCATAGTGAAGAAGGCCTATATATTAATAGTATGATCAATTAATTTATCAGTAAATAAAAGTTTTTGTAATTTAGATGTAAAACATATTTGAAAAATTCACCTAGAGTGGTGGTGTAACAGCTAGCGTTCTGGCCTCGCATTCGTGAGGACGGCGGTTCGAATCTCCGTCCGGGCATCCAGATTTGGGTTTACCATGGTTTCCCAAATCACTCCAGGCAAATGCCTGGATGCTTCCTTCAAAAGGCCATGGCCGAATTCCTTCCCATTCCTTGCCCTCCATCCTTTCCCGTCTCTAAAGACCTCGCTGCTAGAGAGACGTTAAGAAGATAAAAAAAATTGAAAATCCATTACAACTTGAATATGGTGCCTCGAGCACCACTTGAACGCTCAGTTTTGTTACTTTCGTCGTGTTTACGATTTACGCTCGGAGAATTCCCGTGTTTCATTTCGTTAGTCAACTCTTGTCACCTTACACTTATTTTGCTAGCAGCTGTTAGTTCGAGCCACACTTGAGCAATAGGATCCCCAGTGGCGGATCCAGGATTTTGTTATGGAGGGGGCTTGATTTTGGTTGGGGGGGGGGGGACTCGACTTGAACGAGGGAAGGCTTTTATTTTAGATCTCAGCCCTAATAAGAACAGTAGAGATTTATTTTTTAAAAACGAGATGCTTTTGGGGTGGGCGGCCTTGATCTCCTAGCTTCCCCCCCCCCCTTGGGTCCACCACTGCTGGTCCCCACCATCATCCAACTGACAGTTGGCCGAGTGACGGCTCGCCCCTCCCCTGTTCACACTTGTCCGTAGCTCGTCCGTGTAACCGACATGTTCCTACTCAGTCTTCCTTAACATTTTCACGTGGTTGTTTCATGGAAACAATGTTCAAAAATTTCCGTAAAAGTGAGTTGCGTAAGCGTACTTTATAATATATGAAAGTAATAAAGTATGTTAAAATATTTTCTTTACCTGACACGTTTTCAGCTCACTGGTATTCAAACGCAGCCTTCACAAACCATCATTAAAAGTCCTTCGCACACTATACTGGATTGAAAGATTCTCGCGTTTCTGAACGCAATTACAGTGAAACATCAAACGTCAATCACTTCACAATTGACGTGTTTCTTCTGTTTGTCGTTACTTTCGATTCATTCGATAAAAAATAAAAAAAATAAAAGGAAAATATAATGGGAATATGGATGCTATAGCAATACTTAAATCCTTGTCACCAAAAGCAGCACCTATGTCTCTATTTCCCACCAGTCAAAATGAAATTGAAAAAATTATTAAATCCCTCAAAAATAAAAAGTCATTTGGTTATGATGAGGTTTCAACCCATGTAGTGAAACAATGTAAACCAGCATTAGTAGAGTTATTAGTCATATTTGTAATAGTTCTTTTGAAGAAGGTATCTTCCCTAACTCACTCATAAAGTCAATAATCAAACCGCTTTATAAAAAGAGCGATACCTCAAAAATTGAAATTACAGACTCATTTCACTTCTACCAGCATTTTCAAAAATCTTTTAAAAAGCAATGTACAGAAGGGTGTATGCACATCTACAAAAGAATGACCTACTCAGTAAAGTACAGTTTGGTTTTAGACAAGGCGTTTCAACAGATGCAGCAATTTTTGCTTTTGTAAACAACATATTGGAATCAATGCATAAAAAATTAAATTCCCTAGGTATATTCTGTGATCTTGCTAAGGCTTTTGACTGTGTTGATCATGAGATTGTACTAGGTAAATTAGACCACTATGGAGTTAGTGGTAAGCCAGGACTTTGGTTTAAATCTTACCTGGAAAGTAGAAAGCAATGTGTATCACTGAAAGATGCTAATACAGGAAATGTTATAAACTCAGAATGGGGTATAATTAAATGTGGTGTGCCTCAGGGCTCAATTCTTGGCCCTCTGCTGTTCTTAATCTATATAAATGATCTCCCACATATACTATGTGATAATGAACACATGGTACTCTTTGCAGATGATACCAGCATATCGTTTAATTTAATTTAATTTAATTTAATTGCAATGGAGCACAGGCTCCGGTGGCAATTTCCCTACACAGCTATCTTCCCCCTATCCTGCACTCACCTACATTTGCCCTCTACAAATTTTTTCTTTAAATTCCTTCAAAGTTTTCGGTAAATTATTCATCGTTTCTCTTGGTAACTCATTCCAATCCCTGACACCCTTACCTAAAAAAGAGAATCTTCCTACACCCTTGTGCCTGAAATCGAGTGCCAGCTTGTGGTCATGGTCATCTTTTCCCTTCCATGCACTACTTTTCATACCTACTGCAATATCTTTCCATGCCTCATCACCAGTATATGCCCTGTACACTCCCATGACCCTCCTCATCCTCCTCCTGTCTTGCAATGAATCCCATTCCAGCTCCTTTATCATATCCGTCACTGATTGCATTCTGCGATAATTTCCAAAAACAAATCTAGCAGCCCTTCTTTGCACCCTCTCCAACTCCTGTATTTGATACGTAAAATGAGGGTCCCATACTACACTACCATATTCGAGCAATGGTCTGACCAAAGTTTTGTAACCCAATTCCTTGACTTCTCTCGTACATCCCCTCATAACTCTCTCCAACAAGTGCAGAACTCTGAAACCTTTTCCTACCACCTGTCCTATGTGTCCTGCCCAGTTAAGTTTGTTATCAAAAGTAATTCCAAGATATTTGCATTTCAAGTCTTCAGCAAGCAATTCTTTCCCCACCTTATATTCATAATTAACCTTTTGTTTTTTATTTGTGTATCTAATAAGCTGACTCTTCTTTGCATTTATCTTCATTCCATGTTTACTAACCCAATTAGATATCCTGTCCAGATCACCCTGCAACTGTTTACAATCCTCTATCGTTTTGATTCTTTTATACAGCATTATGTCATCTGCAAACAATCTAATTTCAGATAGTAAACAGGCAACACAATTATTCATTAGAATAATGAATAGCAATGGTCCCAATACGCTACCCTGTGGCACACCCATTTTTACTTCCACTTCTTTTGATACTACATTTCCTACCCTAACTTTCTGTTTTCTACCTTTTAAAAATTCTTCTACCCAGCAAATCACTTTCTTATCCACTCCAATGGTTTTTACCTTATTTACTACCATTTATGGCTTACTCTGTCAAACGCCTTAGACAGATCTAGTGCTACACTATCAATTTGGCCTCCCTTGTCCATTTCATCTGAAATATCTTGCATATATCCCACCAACTGAGATTCGCAAGAATATCCTTGCCTGAAACCATGTTGCCTGCTTGAAAACCAATTACGTTCCACACATATATTTCTGATGTGGTTGCATATCAATCTTTCCATTAATTTACCTACCACTGATGTCAAACTGATTGGCCTGTAATTCTCAACTCTATTTCTCACCCCTCCCTTATGTACCGGTACTACTATTGCACTTTTCCAGTCCTGTGGTAAGCAGCAAGTGTCTAGACTCAATTTAAATAATATTTCAAGATAAGGTACAATGTCACATCCGGCTATCTTTAAGATATCTGTAGTAATATTATCTTCACCAGCCCCTTTATGTTTTTTTCAGCTTTCTTATTTCCTTCATGATTTCCTCAGGATGGATATCAAATTTTTTTACTATCGTCATTTCTAATTGTGTTGTTAAGCTCGTTCTCCGAATTAGACCCTCCTGTTTCTGATTCATTTTCCCTAATGCTTTCTCTGAACCAGTTACTTAAAATCTCTGCCTTTTTCAAATCGTCAGTAACTTCTTCTCCATCCTTATCTATAAGTGTCTCTACATCCTCCCTTCCCCTCAGTTTCCTGATATAGCCATAGAAATTTCTAGATGCATCAGTCAATGGTCCCCCTGCACTGACAATACTCTTCATAAACCCATCTTTGGCCATTTTCTTTGCTGTTATTAAGTTGAAAGACCCATCAGCACAAAACCTCGAAAACACAGCAAATGATGCTATAAAGAAAATTAACAGGTGGTTTAGTGCCAACAAACTAATACTTAATGTAGAAAAGACACAGTTACTTCAGTTTGTTACAAAAAATAAAACAAAGGACAGCTATAATGTGATATCAGAAGGAAAAGCAATCAATGAAAGTAATTTCACAAAATTCCTGGGTGTATGTATAGATAACAAATTGAACTGGAAACAGCATATTCAACAACTTCTTAAAAAACTGAATTCTGCAACATTTTCACTTAGGGTAATATCTAGAATAGCTAATATAGAAACCAGAAAGTTAGTATATTTTGCATATTTTCATTCCCTGCTCTCTTATGGCATCTCATTCTGGGGAAACTCGTCACAAACACAGAGGGTATTTAAATTGCAAAAACGTGCTATAAGAACTATATGTGGAGCAAGCCCACAGACGTCGTGCAGAAATCTATTTAAAAACCTGGGTGTACTAACAATGCCAGCACAGTATCTATACTCCGTACTATCATTTGTAGTGGAAAATCCTGAACACTTCAGTCTTAATGCTGACATACATAGCCATAATACTAGGAATAAATGTAATATTCACAAGGATTACAAATCACTGTCAATTGTACAGAAAGGGTTAACATTTACTGGAGCTTCCTTATTCAATGTCTTACCATCAGAAATTAAATTTTATTTACAAAAACCCAACTACTTTAAGTCCAAACTGAAAGAGTTTCTGCTTCAGAATCCATTTTACTCTGTGAAAGAATTTTCTTCTTGGAATTTGGTAACTAAGAATGACTGATAAAATAGTATATATGGTGTATGGAAGGGGAAGGTGACAAAGTTGTCGACAATTACTAAAATGATATATGGTTTTTCTTTCTGTTGAAACTTTTGACAAATGAACTAATTACACTGTTTACAAAATTTCACTCATATATAGTAACTAACATGGGATAGCATGCACTCAAAAACTGCTGTAAAAAATTATGATACTAACAGGTTTTTAAGTAATTGACTGCTTATGAGTTGTGGTAACTGGTTGGTAAGAAAATAACTGGTTGTTAGATGCTGGTAACAAGTTTATACACTGTTCCACATAATAAGTATTAACTAACTCGGGATTGTATTTGTAGATTACAGGAAATATTGGTTATACTAATGGGTCGTAACTAACTTCTTGTCAATATATAATATCATCAATTACATAGTAATATTGACATTACTAATAAGTGTATTTACTGTTCCACATCCCCGAGATTATTCTCACATGGGATCAAAGTGAACATATCTATCTATCTATTTTTTATTAATAAAGAATGAGATCATTGTATATTTTAATTTAATTACAGACTGTAAAGATGCTACATAAAATTTCATGAAGTCTCAAATACCTTGTCACAGAGTTTCTTACTGTCTGCATAGTGCACCCATGGAGGAAGGAATATTCCTTCCTCCATGAGTGCACCTCTCTCGTAGCCACCTAACTTACTCTGATAATCCTTCCAGGAAAAGGAGACCTACAGTTCAACGTGGGATTACAACCACGGAGTGCCCTAAGATTTTGCATTAACAAATCAGTGCTTTGCCAGAGGTATAATTCAATTTTAAGACACATAAATGTTGCAACCGAGACAGGGATTTTAACTGGGGATCTTCCGTACCCCAATCGCACGCCGTTGTCATTTAAGACATTAAAACAAATTTATAAGCAATGAAAAATATATTTCGAAACATAATAAACTCTTTTTCTATACAATGAACTTTCTGCTATATCAAAACACAAAATATACTGTGCTACATTTGTCACAGTGTCTGATGGATGACGAAGTAAAATTTTACGAATTATTTACAATGGCGCAATCTATATTTTAGAATCATCTGATGAACAAGGAAGTGAAGTTGAACAAAGGACATTTTGTAAGGTAATAAATAACACGAAAACAACATTTGGCCATAAAGGACCGAAAAATTTTCAAACTACCTTCATAGCTTCTCCACAAACACCAGCCCGACATCGAACCACACCGAAAAAAAGTAAACCAAACTAATGACGGCAGGGTGTCGGACGACATGCAGTGTCATTTGAATCAACTTCAGTCGAGTGAGCGCCAATAATAAGAGACTGCAAGCGGACGATTATTAGTCTTGTGTGGCCGGACCTGTATGCCTAACAAAATCGTTTTTAGGTTATATCTTACAGTAGATAAATAAACATTAAATGATATTAAGTTTTAGTGAATCTTACGTTATTAACAGTAATTATAGTAAAAAGTGAGTTGTTAAAAAAAATTATGTAAATCTACTTGTAAATTATGCCGGTAGGAAATTTGAGTCGAGTAGTTTAAAAAGGAAACGAACTGTCAAAAGAAACTTGAGCTTTAATTAAAGACTTAGGAAAACCGCAAACATTATTTTTAAATCCCCGTGTATACCTCTCAAGGCATTTATATACCTTAGATTATCATAATTAATAATTTGTGGTTTTTATTTTTGTTAACTTTTATGTCTTCTAATATACGGTAATATTTCAAAAATTATTTATTTATAACTTCTACATTTCTCGTCAATCGTAAGAAATACCTACTTTAAGTTCACATACTTTGTAAAAAGGTCAAGGGCCTCGCGAAAATCTGCCAGCCGGAACCTCGCAATGGGTAAGGCCGCAGCTGCATTTCCTTGCCCATTTTTAGTATCTCCTTAAACTCTTCCCATTTTGCCTCCACTGTACTAGGCCAATCCTTCCATTTGTTGAACCTTTCCCTGAAATCTCTCTTCAATTCTTAAGGCTGCGCCTTTTTGTAATGATACCTTTTTCCCCCTTCTATTTTGGCCACTGGTTTACTGAATCTCCTAATATCCATTAGTACCGCACAGTGATCATCTTTTTTTATTTATTTTGTCATCAGTCTTTCGTCTGGTTTGATGCAACCCACGTCCTCAATTATCTGCTTCATTTATTCTAATCTCTGCCTTCTTCTACAGTTCTTACCTTCGACTGTTCCCTCCACTAACAAGTTAACCTGTCCAGCATGTCTCAAAACAGGGCCGGCGACTATAGGGGCCCTCAGGCCATGAAGCCAAGAATACGCCCATTGTCACCTGGCCATTTTGTAGAGCTAAAAAAAAAAAGGTCACCCATTTTACCCCGGGTCCGAAATTCCTAGCTTCGGTCCTGTCTCAAAATACGACTTACCAGCATGTCTCTTCTTTCTGTAAGCTTCTTTCACAAACTTCTTTCCTCACCAATCATTTCTTATTTTGTCTGTCCACTTCATTTTCAGCATTCTTCTGTATCACCACATTTCAAATGCTTCAATTTTCTTTCTTTCTGGTATTCATAAAGTCCATGTTCTGCTACCATAAAGTGCTGTGCTCCACACATAGAGTTTTAAAAAGTTCTTACTAGATCTATGTTTGAAACTTAAAAGATTTATCTTTTTCATTAAGGCTCTTTTTGCTAGTGCTATTCTGCTTTTAATATCATTCTTGCTTCGGTCATTGGTTGCAATTTTACTTCCCATGTAGCAGAATTCACTTACTTCTCTTATCGCATCCGATCCTACTTTTATATTTAATCTACTGGTATTGGTACCGGTGTCATTTCTGCTGCATTTCATCACTTTTGTCATGCTTTAATTTATATCAGTGTAGCAAGACAGTATTAAGCCAGGTAAAGAAAGAGTGGAAAGGCAATCGTACGGTGGATTTGAATAACAGTAGGCCTAATTGGGAGAAATAAATGAAAATTATTTGTAAAGCTTAAGTCGCAAGCTCGGAGGCGCGCAGTGAAATAAAGTACGAGTCGTAACTGTTAAGAGTGTCTTGTCTGAAGCTGGCCGTCGCGGGAGTCGGGTGAAGGTTACAGCGCGGCAGGTATTATTGTATAGTGGGCCAGTCTTCCCTTAAGTATTGAGTGGACAGAAAAGTAATAGAATGTTGTCTCTGATCATTTTATGGAAGTGCTTGATGAAGAACGATGAGCTGGTATTAGTGAGAAGTGGGGGAGTGTAAACTCGGTAGACAGAAGCATGGTCAGAGGAAAAGAAGGATCGATTAGCCTTATCCACGGTCAAGGTTAACAAGTTTAATTAGTGGTGGCGTTGTAATAGTTTTATGCGCTTAGTGAATAAATAAAATGTAAACTGAAAAGCGAACCTGCAAGCCTAAACAATCAAGCACACTTCACATAACCCCCATACCATTATCGCAAGCCAAAGTGCTGGCTTCTCTATTAAACCGCCACAGTCTCTTTTATCGCACAATTCAGTCCAAAATCCTCCTTCTGTATTTTGTTCATGCCATTCAGTAACTTCTCAATTTCCTCAGCCTGTATTGCCATCAGCAAATCGTGGAATACTGATTTTTTCTTCCTGAACGCTTAAACCACAGGAAAATTTTTCTTTTACTTCCTTTATTGCTTCCTCTACATAGAAGTTGAATTTTAACGGGGATAGACTACAACCTTGCCTCACACCCTTTTTAACTGATGCATGTATCTCATCGTTCTCTACTTGTATTATAGCCACTGGATTCTTATACAGTTTATAAAGTATTCTTCTATCTCTGTATTTTAGACCTGACTTCTTTAAAATTTTGAACTTCTTGTCTCGCCTAACATTATCAAAAGCTTTTTCTAAATCAAAACATGCCAAAAAATTATCTTCGTTTTTACTGATCCGCTCTTCAAGTATTAATCTTAAAGCCAGAATTGTTTCCCTCAGACCAGGATTTTTACTAAACTCAAACTGATCTTCACCAACTATCTCTTCTACTACCCTTTCCATTCTTCTGTATATTATTCTGGTAAGTAATTTTGAAGCATGTGATGTTAGACTAATGGTGCGATAATTTGTCGGATTGTGCTTTTTTCGGAAGTGTGAAGATGATATTATTCTTAAAATCAGTTGGAATTTCTCCTGTTTCATAAATTTTTTATATTAGCTTCAATAATCTTTCGATTCCTGCATCTCCTAGGGTTTTAAAACGTTTTGCAGGAATCCCATAAATTCCAACTGCCTTATTTGCTTTCAAGTCATTCAGAGCTCTATTAAAGTCTGACCTCAAAACAGGATCTCCTAAGTAATCCACGTCGACATCGCCTTCCTTTTCCATTACGTTGTTGTTCAATCGTCCCCATCATACAGTTTCTAAATGTATTCCTTCCATCGGTTAGCTCTATACTCTGAGCTTGAAAGAGGTTTCCCATCGGCAGCTTTAATGTTTACACCTCTTTTCTTCATTTCCCTAAAATTATGTTTGATCTTACTGTATGCAACATCAACTTTACCTACGATATTTCCTTTTCTACTTCTTCACACTTTTCTTCCAGCTATTTTTCTTTTGCTTTTTTTCTGCATTTCATGTTTATTTTATTTCTAAATTGCCTGTATTGCTCTCTTCCTGATCCATCTTGATCATTTTTTGCCCCTTCTCCATTGATCCATCAGTTCCAAAATTTATTTTGGTGATCCAAGGATTTCGGGCGGCTTGTTCCCTAATGCCTAATGTTTCTTTACCAGCTTTCATTATTTCAGTCTTTAATGCATTCCATTCTTCCTCGGTTGAGCTTCTTTCAGAATTACTTCATAGATCTAAGTCTACCATTTCTGCCAATTTTTCTCTCGTGATAGATTGTTTCAGTTTATTCACTTCCAGTCTGTTCTGCTTATACTGCTTCCTTATTCGCTTGAATATGAGGCTGCGCTTCATTATTATCATATTATGGTCAGAGTCTATGTCTGCTCCTGGGTATGGTTTACAGTCTAGAACTTGATTCCTGAATCTGTGTTTGGTCATGATTTAATCTAGTTGATATCTGCCTGTATCCCCTGGACATTTCCGGATAAATATCTTTCTTGCATGGTTCTTAAACAGTTTGGCACAACTAGCTTATATCTTTCACATAATTCTAACAACCTGCTTCCTCGCTTATTTCTTTCTCTTTGACCAAAAGATCTTACAGTATTCCCCTCTTCTCCTTCTCCCCCCTGAGTAGTCCCCACCTGGAGATCAATCAGTCTTTACTGAGTCATAGTACTCCTTCAATAAGTTTTTATTGTGCATAATGCTGAAACTTACGTGCATGTCGATAATGAAATATTAAAACGATTTTTAACAATTTGATTTCAGGTATCATATCTTTTGTAGATTCTCAATGACAAATTATAAATAAAACAATGTCTTCCACATCATTCAGACTGACATTTTTTTGTTTGTGCTATATTTAAAAGAATGTTACGACGAAGAATCAAACGAAAATGTGCAAGACTCATATAACCGCTCAGTAAGAAATAATTTAGTTCTATGTTATTTAAATGTGTCATATCATTTTTAGTAAAGCGCTTGTCAATAAAGCCTACGACTTTATTTAACACTTCAAAACATACGTATTTTTCGATAAAAGTCAGCTGACGATGTAAATTGGTGAGATTCACGTGATGAATCGTCTATGTTTTAAGGAATCCTTCATGTATTTGGAGTGTTAAGTTCATTCAATTCCAAGATAAGAGCTAATTGCACAGTCAGTTTGCAATGTTGGAATGAATGTGCTTACAGTAACAATACTATTGACAGCTTTTTGCAGGTGTGGTCACTATTGATCCAGAATGGGCAGCAGTATTCAGGAACAGAGTATGACAGAGCTAAGGCTGTGGATCTTAGAACATAAGCTCCCCATTATGTTCCTGCAAGCTTTAAAAGAGTATTATTTCTCGTTTTGACATTGGCAGCCACATTTGAGAGATGCTGCTTGCAAATTTGATGCTAAAAAGAGATTCAAAAGACTGAAGACTTTTTAAAAACCATTTTGCTTTCGCGCCGACATCATCTTTCTCACTTTTTGTGTCGTTCAAAAAACTTAGCAGGACACAACAATTGTTTAGAATAGTTTTCAAGGAAGACATACGACACCACCATCTTGCTGGGCAAAAGTGCCTCAGAGAAATGTTTTGAGCATCGCAAAATGCCTGTAGTTATTTATCGTATGATATTTAACAAGGTACACAATAGTTTAGGACAAATGTACATATCACAAGCTTGTACAATCATATCTCCAGATCTAATTTTTTAATCCAGTCATCTGTACTGATCGACAAATCATGTATCTCCGCTATTGTTCCTTTGTAGGCCCGAAGAGGACAGTAAGAAACTATGTGTTGGATTGTCTGTAAGGTGGCTCCACAGTCACAATTTGCAGAATCTGCCCAGCCCCATTTGTGTAATAAGTAACCTCATCTGCCTTGTCCTGTTCAAATCCGATTGATGATTCTCCATTGCCGCCTGGGGAGATCGAAACCTCATACCGTACTGAAGGATCCTTAACTAGATTTTTATTGGGTACTGATGACTGCTCTCATTGAGTTTTGCACAACTTGTTGATGTTGAAAGAGGACTCTGTAAGATTGATTGCTATGCGCTGTGGCGGTTTTCTTGATTTCAAGCGTTGGTGTTTTGCTTGAATACTGTCTTGATATATAGGCAGCTGAGGGTTCTTCAGAATATTTTTCCAAATTTTTAAGGTGCTTCTGATCTTCTTAGTGCTGGAGGTTAGCACTGGAAGTCATATGGTGTTCGTACTCCAAATGCACCACCAAAGATCCGCATTGCCTGATTGAGTTGCACATCTATCTTCATTGTGTGGGCACTATTGGTCCAGAATGGGCAGCAGTATTCAGTAACAGAGCTAAGGCTATGCATCTTAAAACATAAGCTCCCCAGCATGTTCCTGCAAGCTTTAAAAGAGTATTATTTCTGGTATTGACTTTGGTACATTTGAGAAATGCTGCTTGAAACTTAGAGTTCTGTCCAGTGTCATATCCAAATATTATGGTGTGCTGCAATACGGCAAGAGTTGGCCTCTGAATTTGACTTCTGGTTGATAGTGCAATTGTCTGTTGCGTAAATGAAATGTCGGTAGAACTGTTTCCTGAGGATTTAGATGGAGGCACCATTTCTTGAAGTATACATGGAGGTCTAAGTTGCTTCACGTCCGTAGGTATAACCTCAATTGCCCTACACTTGACGCCTGGGTGGTGCTGAGGAAGGAACAGCGATAAGATGAGACCAAACTGTCTGAATAGACCTCTCGGTCAAAGGATACACAAAAATGAGACAGAAGGTCCTTTTCAGGAGCTACAAGCTAGTAGAATTGGACCATCTCTAAGTATTTGTCAACTTAATATCCAAGGAATAAGTCGAGCGAAATGTGAATATCTTTCCAGACTTCACAGAAATGCCATTAGTGATGTTCGAAGACAATAAGCTCTATTATTAATACAAAAAATCTTTTATTGCAAGCACTTCTTTCATTGTGTCTTGAACAATCAGATGTAACGAGTAAGCGAATGTACATGAATTGTATTTGCTTCGATAACTTTACCCCACGATTGTTGAATCAAGTATGCGCTCCACTAGCATCAGCAGCGCCATCTACATATAGACCCCTGCACATCTTGATATTTGTAGCGAATCTTCTTGGTACGTCACTGAAAATTTTAAACAAGTTTTCTGATGTTGTTGATACCGTTTTATAGAGGTCGATAATAGTTTAATGTATTTTAAGTAAAAACAGAATGTGATTTGCTCGTTGTTTGAATCAACACCAGTTTCACCAACCATAACTGAGTAATAGACAGCATTTTGTACAGCTTTGATTATGCTATACAGTACTTCGTCAATCAAAATTGTACACAGTTCGTTAGTGATAATGTGTGACGACCATTATATCTGCTGCTCTGGAACCACGACTTTAACCTGTTATTGCAGCTTCAACAATCGAATGTAATTTTAAGTCCTCGTGGCCTCTTATAGCTAGGCCTCCGCTCATTAAAAATCAAAGAGTTGAAATAAATTTTAAGAGGGTGGTTCTACCTGTTTTCGTATCTTCAAGTTTATTTTTTGATAACATGCAGTGTTAATTCTCGCCACATTCTAAGCTGGCCTCATGCAATACCTAAACACAGTGAGGGTCAGACATTCAATACTTTTTTTTAAACGTTTCTAAGGCTTTATTTGCTTGATGAGAAAACCACTTTGAGTGAATGCCTCATGAGCTCTTGATGATTTTTTCGGCGTAGAAAAGTCACTAGAATCGATTTCCTTACAGATTTTTCAAAACATTTTACCCATATCTCAAACATATAAAAGCCAAGAAAAAATTTTAGTTTTGAAAATTGTTCCTTTTCTCATGAATTTGCCGAAATGACATTTTCTTGTTGGATTTGTTGAGCCTTACTAAGTTGAGAAGAGCTACCAGTGGAGAATTCTTCAGATTAGGGCTCCTTACGATTTCTAACGACGAATTTATATATATATAAACAACCAATTTTCTTAAATAAACACGATAACAACACGCGCAGCGCGCTCTCAAAGCACGCGCTTTATTTACAAGGTCGACCAACAACGAGTGAGACACGTGGTTAGAGCCGCGAGCCACAGCAGTGGAATCGCTAGCTGAGCGAAGAACGGATGAGATGCGACGGAAGGTGGAGGGGAGGGGTGAGCTGTTTGGCTTGCCTGGGTGCATGCTGTAGTGGAACTCTGTGGTGTAGGGTTTGAGTCCCGCAGATAACACCATAGTTCGTCTGGGTGGCCGAGTGGATCTTGATTGTGTATCGGGCGTGATATCACTAACCTGTCCGATAATATCTTCTTCTTGATGTTTCTTCTTGTCCGGTTGACGGTCTTCTGTCTTGCCACCAGGTATTAATTGTTGATAGAGCAGTATTACCAGACTGCGTGGACAAATAGCTGCTAAAAGCAACTAAAGTCTATTATAGATGGTATATTTTAATAGAAAGGCTGCGTATAGTTCTTCGTTTCTTGTGTATTATGAGCTTGATACGGATTAGAAAGGTTTTGCGTAAAGAAACAGAAGTTACAGAAAAAGTTGTTTTAACTGAGCCATTTAAGATACAGCCTGAAGTGGCAGGAGTGATTGTTAGTGGTAGACGTATCGTTACATACTTTAATCGTTCTTGCTTAGCTCAAGAAAAATTACTGACTATTCAAAAAGTATATTAGCTGTACCCCCGGTTTGCTGAAATGAGGTACAAAGTGATACTGTTGGTAGTAGAACGTGAATTACGTATTACATATGTAAGCGACGGGAGACTCTGCTAAACTGACTGCCACTGCGCCAAGCGTACAAGCGTGCTCGCTGATATCAGAACATACCTACTCGTGTTACGCATGCCGGCTACGGCCGCCTAGAAGCGAACTAAATTCCTTTCACAATACAAAATATTACAGGGGTTTATTTGGCCCCCTTACAGTGCTCATCACAGATCACATCTACACTTACCACCTACTAGTTGGTGTTAGATATTCCCCTTGGGTACGATGCGCAGTCGCATCATAAGCAAGCGCAATCTCGTCGAGACGTCTGGAGTAGCGCGGCTTGCGAGGTCAGTAATATAGGCATCGCTCAAAGTTGATTACTGATTCGTATAGATGTCTATGTTCATGGTTGCTCCGCACCCACTACTTACTTCTCGTAGGTGCTGGAGCCCCCGAGCACCCACACAGACGGCGCCCTTGGGCAAGGGAGCTTAACAGTGTCGCAAATCGTTGGGCTATTGACAAAAACAATATACACTTACTGATTCACGACAGTGGCCCCAAATGGTGAAGGGTGTCCGCGTGGCTGAGTATGATTCAGCAAGATGTTTCATCCATTTGCTTCAGAGAATTTTACCTGAGCATTGAAGATCCAGCCTGAAGTGGCAGGAGTGATTGTTAGTGGTAGAGGTCTCGTTAAGTACCGTACTTTAATCGTTCTTGCTTAGCTCAAGAAAATTATCCGATCGTCAGTTGGTGCCAGATGTCAGCACGAGATGGAATTCTACCTTTTATATGATAGAGTTGCTGTTGGAACAAAAAAGGCTATATCGCTATATGTGCCTGATCGCGGAATAGATACTAATTTGACGCATCAGCAGTGGTGTTTGATGGTTAATAGCGTTAAGCTGTTGAAGCCCTCTGAAGAAATAACAAAACTAACAAGTTCTGGTCTCTACTGCAATTCCGAAGTAATATCACAAGTTTCTGAACTAAAAAGAAAAAATTAGATAACGATGAGAGAGCACAAAGAAGTTTTGACATACCATATATCTCTCAGCCTCTTTGAAATCTGAATTAAGTAGTCGTTTCGGCTCCATAAGTGAAGATTCAAACTACTTGATTGCGACCTCCCTAGAGCCAAGATTCAAGAAAACTATTTGGGATTTGCTGAAGCTCGTCAGAAGATTCTATTGGAAGCTATAAAAATGTCTTGCGAGGAATCTTCCACCAGTTGCAATTCAACCTCAACGGCGCTTAAAAGAAGTAGAAGGGACGGGACAGAACCAACTGTGACTCACGAAGCTCACGACACGTTTTGGAACTGTTTTAACGAGATAGCCAGTATCATGAACAAGAAAAAAAACGTTATTGCTATCAAGACTGAGTTTTATTTAAAGTCATCTCGAATCGATCGGAAGCGTGACCTATATATTTAGTGGTCGCCTAGTGTGGCACAGTGCCCAAATATGACAAAATTTGCTAGAATTTATTTTTCGGCGCCTTGCAGTGGTATATACAGCGAAAGACTTTTCTTTGAACCTGACCTTGTTTACAAGGACAAGCAAAACTGATTATTACCTCCTATTACAAAGAAAATTGTGTCCGTTCAGTACAAGAACTAATTTTTTTGTTAAAAACAGTAGTAAACGATATTTTGATTTAGAGTTATTATATACTTAGCATTTGTGAATTTAAAGAAAATTTTATGAAATTATCGTTATTTTATAGGAATCTGATACCCGCCTGATATTGACCTACTATCCGGTATCCAACCGGATAGTTGCCGGATATCCAATTCATCTCTGATCGAAACTTGTTGTTCAAGGTATTTGCTGGTAGAACCGGTGCCTATAAGCAAAAAAGAGATTTTAGTTAAATAAGAAAACGGTTTCAAGAAAAGAAATCTACACGGAAGAAAAGGGGCAGAAGAATAATTTTAAAAAGATAATACGAACGAACTGTATTATGCTGAGGGATTTTAAATTTCAAAACATAGTATTTTCAATCGGAGTAATTTTTTCATGCCTGCAGACAAGTAACTTAAAAAATGCACCAAATTGCTTTGTTACTGCTAACATAACGGCCCATTTGGTATTGGGTAGTTTTATCAATGGAACTGAATAAAATTTTCTCTGGTAACTAGCCGAGTTAGACCATCGTTTAAACACGACGTATCGGCGGTCACAAACTCTACCGCCATTGTCAAGTGACTGCTGTCTGTAGGTTATTGAGCCGCTTATACGAAGTTCGCGCTACGTCATACTTTTTTCCGGTTGGCCACTAGTGGGAAGCTTTCCTATTGGCGGAAGCCATTAGCTGCTGGTAGGTATCGCTGATTGCTGGCGCGCAAGAGAGGTGCGTGTTTTCCACAAGTCCTGCTGTACTCTCATTTTCTGGATTGCTAGGTTCCAGGCCTTACTTAACTGAAATCCAGTATCTCTGTTAACGAGGTCCTTCGAGATACGGATTTCGATAGCTTCCGAGAAAATACTATACCAATAACTTTTCGTACGCGCAAGAATTCTTGTTTCCTTTAAATTAAAGCCATGTATTCCGTATCGATACTGTGCTACCGCTGATTTGTCAACCTGGCCCAAGCGGACGTTCGGCGCACCTTTAGTTAATACATCGTGTTGTCTGTCCGATATAAGCCTTCCCGCATTCGCATGGAATGCGATATACGACAGGTGTTCGTAAGGCTATATCGTCCTTGGGTGACCGCAGTATATTCTTAATTTTGGCCGGTCGGAATATGGTTTTAATGCCACATTTACTTAAAATTCTGCCAATCTTAGCAGTAGTCATTCCCAAATAGGGAAGGAAAGCGAAACGGCTCGAGTATTTCTGGTGGCGTATTTTCCTCCTTCCTGTTTGTCTGCTAACCGAGTTAATCAACGCCTCGGTGTAACGTTGTAACGTCGTGTTTAAACGATGGACTAACTCGGCTAGTTACACGAGAAAATTTTATTCATTTACAACGCCGACAAAATCTCCAATCTTATTAATGGGATTGTCAGCACCACCTCTAATCACAGCCATGTCTCTTCCTTTTGTTACATATTTGCAAATGTATTTTATAGATTTGACGGAATGGCAAGATTCAACATTGATGTGTGCCTTGAAAGTCTTGACAGGATTGGTGAATAGCGAACAATCCAACGATTATCAGTTTCGATATAAATGTTTCTGCTACTAATGCCCAGGATATCGTTTCGAACATTTACCATCCACTATACATAGTGGATTTGGATTAAGAGTTCCACAGGCGCCATGAATCATGTTTTTGATAACAACCTCATGCAAGCCTGGATCTACTTGTACATCAGGAATTTCAGCAGATATGATTTTATCAACTTCATTTGGTCTTATTTTCTCAATCAACCAAATCAAGATATGGGCATGAGGCAACCCACGTTTCTGCGACTCCACAGAACACATCCAGCAGCTCGTCTCGCCAAACACGCTGTTTCACAATGAAATCCTTTAAAGATTTCAACTTTTGTCGGAAGACTCTTGCTGTAATATCATTGCGATCAATGGGTGATTGGCTAGGGAATAACTCTTGTTTGATTTCTATCCACTTAGGATTGCATGTGAATGTGATAAATAAATCTGCTGTGCTATAATGACGAACATACGTCATGGCATCTTGAACATTTTCAAGCATATGCCGAGGACTTGCCATATATGTTGCTGGAATCATTGTCATCCAGCCGACATTGTTTGCATTTCCATCAGCATTAATCGCATCTCGAAGGTGAAGATACTCTTCAGAACGGAGTTTGGTCTGGTTCAACCTGATGAATGTCAATCGCTCTGTTTCTATTTTGACATACATATCAACAGCATATTGATGAAATAATCGCCGACATTTTAAAATGTGATTGTCTTAATTTTCACGAACCATCAGGTGATAAGAGTAATAGTTCATTGAACTAAGTTTTTTTATTGGTTTCCGCACCTGTAAATAAAATATAATGACAGTCATTCAACATTCAAATGTCACCAGATAATTGTAAACAAACAGTTTTTACAATCCAGTGACATATATAATACAGAGCTCAAACAAAATCTCCATTGTTAACCAAATTTCTAATTACCTGTATCCGGATTTATCATCTTGGTTGAGAAATGATAACCATCTTCACATTTCCAAAATAAGATTGCATATTGTAACGCATCATATGAGCGGTGTGTTTCACACACACGCTGTAACTAAGGATAGCAATCCCGCAGTGTTTTCAATCCCGCGGGATCCGTGCGGGATTGGTACAAACACTTTTTAACGCATATATTTAAAACATAGTTACTTAAAACGTTAATAAATTAAATTAATAAATAATTTTTTATGTTAAATGATGAAAATTAATAGTTAATAATATTTTTATTTGCGAAATGACATTAAAACTTTTTAGCGTGTCTTAAGTGTATTTCGAGATTTTTGTTTTTTTACTCTAAACCAATTTTTAAATAAATAATAAAAATGGAAAATACTGAGTCTTAGGTCATATTATGTGCCCCGCATTACATCGCATAAGTTTAAAAACATGATTTGCTTAATGGCCAACTTACCAGAGTTTTTTTTTCTTTTAATTCTAAATAAACGTTCCATAACACCGAGAAAAGCATTCCATTTTACAAAGTGAAGTGAATATACTCTGTAAAGTGTAGACTTGGCTCAGAACAAGATATCATAACTTTTTGTCACTGCACAAGCACGAGACTTTGCCTTTTTTTGCGTGATTCATTATTATATCTCCTGATTCCTTGATTGATATTACAGTTGATTCAATGTTATTAAAAGAAACTACTCACCAACACGTAAATTGTCAAGTATTTCAGATTTACTTATGTGGCGTAACGACGTTTTTAGAGTGGAAATTATTATTTTTTAGTAAGAAAGCAGACTTTCTCGGCGAATGATTGCAGTGAAGTCCTCATTGGTTGTATCTCCGGATTTCATTGCAAACACACGAAATTACACACGTGAGGAAGATGGCAGAGGCAGCCGTCGAAGTATGGTGTTCCTACAACACAATTCGTCGATACACCCGTGAAAATTTCATTATAACTTTTTTTACCTTTAGTCGAAATAATTACAAGGAGATGAGGTATTAATCGATAGCCTGAGCGGCACATGTAAACAGGCGGCTTTCGTCAAAGAAACGCATTGAGGCAGCGGCAAAAACAACAATAAGTCATAGGATATACAATTTCCTTTTGATAGCTGTTAAATAAATAGGTACGCGGTCGTTAAATTACGATAACATTATTCGTTGATATGAAACTAATCAAATTTTCAGCAGCAAATTAGAAAATTGTTACAATTACTTTATCTGCAAATACAGAAAATGGGAATAATGAAACCGTGAATAAAAAGCTGTAACCGTGTAGTTCAGATAACGTGTGCGACTCTTAAAAAATAATTATATAGTTAGAAAATCGTACTTAATGCGCACCATAACTCAAATTACAGAAATGTGTACTCGAAACAAACGTAAGTTTTGATGAATACGTAAAAGTGGATCTATTTACTTACGAATGAGGAAGGTTGACACAAAGAAACGCTTGTATACACGAGTGAAGTGCCAACTGCAAGGATAAAGGCAAACAGTGCAAAATATCCGACAGAGACCAAATGGGGCAGCGAGTCATGCAGACTGACACGCGTTTCCGCCGGATTTTGCGGATTACGGATTCGCTTAATTTTGTGCGGGATCCGCCAGACTGTGTAGGTAATGATGCGGGATGCCACGGGATTGCGGGATCCAGCTTTGCTGGATTGCAATCCCTATCTGTAACTGATCATTTCCGCGATGTAGAACTATATCACGGGCTTCCAAATTGTGTCCAACCATTACAGTGTCAACTTCATCGATTGTTGGTGTAATCGTTTCGTCTTGCATGTTGTCCTACAGGAGTTTTATCAACTCTGATTACTATTTTATGATTAATAGATGCCATGAGATCCAGTGCAGTTTTAAACAATGTAATCAACTGCTTGTGTGATGAAACAAAGTTTATAATTGTTGTACAATAGACCCCTCACTGAACTGTTATTTGCACAACGCTGATCAATTTCTTCTGTTGTATTGGCCGTGAAATAAATTTGCAGGAATTTGTAGTTGCCATCTGACACCGGCAACAACGAACCTGCTTTGTGATACATTTGGCCTTGTATCTGCTAATTAAACAGAAAAATTATAGTTTGTACAAAAAACTTAAAAAGAAATAAGCAAAGTAATTCTTGTTACCTTAAAAGTTGGCATAAAATTGTCGGGAAGTATATTTGTTGCCCCAAAGGAAGTCACTTGGAAGCAGTTGTTATATTTTTGTATGTTTGTAAGGAAATATATGGAATCCGTTCCAGTTCCTGAAACCAATGAGTACAATGGCTCTGGTTGCGGAACCATTGGCACTAATTTCACTTTGCCATTTGCGCAACACAATCCATTTACTTCATTTTTGCATTTCAATGCCTTACAATGTGGGAAAACTGAGTTCATAGATCCAGTAGCAACGCATTGGTAGGAACTGTAGTCAATTGAAACATCGTAACTGAAAGCCACTCGCGAAACATTGAAAGCAGCTTGAAAACGACGCGTTGCACATGACTGTAATATCCTAATCCTTTCAATTTCATTTCGATCTTCACGTTGCTGTGCAGTCGGATTAGACTGACGGTTTTACAACGCGGGAGCAGGCAACATACAACTGTCCATGAGAGAAGCATTGGTTTTCAAGATTAACGCTGCAACGACTGACCCTGAGATATATTTATGGTCATAGCAAAAGCAAGCCGCACTGAAAATTGTAGTCGTTCAAATTCAAATGGTACGTCAGTTGGTACCATTTGGATGCGAAGTATCAACACATCTTCTCCCTTATATTTTCCCTTTAGAATGGTTGCTTCGATCACATTGTTCAGTAATTTTTTCACTGCTAGCTGTATGCCATTACAAAGACGCGGTTGGTTGATATTTCGCAACATTATGACCACCGATCCTACTTTTAATTGAAGATTATGATGCGGCAATCCTGGCAAATCCACTGAGTTAAAAAATTCTGGTGGATAGTTGACGACGTCATCTTGGTTAGTAGCGCAATCAACTGATTTTTATGTCATTAATTCACCGTTAATTCAATTTTGAATTTTGAAATTTATTTAATTTACATCCGTGTTTTTGGCAGCTAATATAGCTCGTTCGCTCAACTTTGAGTATGAACTCGGTTTTTGATTCAGTAAACTGACAAATGTAATGCAGCCAGTCAAAACGTCTACAGGGATTTTGCCATTACTAATGTCAATGAGTTGTTTTGAAAATATTTCTCCAGATCGATCATCTTGCAATTCGATACGCATTTTCTTGCTTAAATTTAGTATCTTAACATTTTTCCACAAAATGGAAGACTTTAAACATGCATTGAATTCATCCGCTGGCGTTGACATTGGAATCTCTGGTAATGTTTGACGAAAATCTCCTACTAACAAAATCATCGCTCCACCGAATCGGTTTTATATATTGTTTCGCAGACATTTCATAGTTCTGTATAATGCCTCCAAAGACTTTTTATGTGCCAGCGTGCATTCATCCCACATTATCAATGTACATTGCTGCAAAGCCTTTGCCACAGCAGAGTTGTTCGAAATATTGCAGGTAGGAGTTTCGTTGCTTTGAATATTCAATGGTAATTTTAGCGCTGAATGGGCTGTTCGACCACCTTCCAACAATGTGGTTGCAATACCACATGAAGCAAGTGCGAGTGCAATTTCATTGTATTAGCGAATTGTTGCTAAAATCAATTAAATCAAAGAAGTCTCTCCTGTACCACCCGGCGCGCCCAAAAAGTAAATCCCTCCAGTTCCATCATTTATAACTGTCATAAGTGTATCAAAGACTTACGTTTGTTGTTGGCTCAACAGCGGAACATTTATTCGAACTGATACCCTTAAAGCATCGAGATCGTACAGTTTTTCAGGTTTCAACTCTTGATTAAAAGCGTCGCGCACTGGGCGATTAGGCGCGGCAATGCCTAATTGAGATAATACTTTGTTTGACATCATCAAGCACATGTCTTCAATTAATATCAACGCCTCGTTGTATTATCACTTAGAATGGTTCAGATAATTGGTCTTCTATCAGTCTTATCCTTACAAAAGTCGCAGACATAGCTTCCACTGGAATATCCAACACATTCAGAGTGAGTCCATTAATTACATAACACGCATTGTACCCACTCTTCTCCCGTGGTATCTTCCAGAAAGTTTCCCTCACAAAAAATACAATACGCTGTATCCGAGTTTGGAGTACTTGTATCAGGGAAGCTTATTGTATCCGATTCACCTTGAACACTGAAATCGTTCTCAGTTTTTTTTTTGGACAGATTCTTCTCTACAATGTTTCTTCTTAATTTTTTTCCCCTAGTATATGTTTTTTTTCGTTTCTTTTTTTCCCTTCAGACCTGCCCTTATTTGTTGTTAATTTCTTGCTTTCTAATTGAAGATTATATGGCGAAGATGTGACCACCCATGACTTTTCTTTTTTTCTTCCTCTGTTAAATTTTTTGTTTTAAATATTGGTATGGGGAATACGTCTTGAGGACTCGCAATTAATGCAGCTGACGTTGAAAGCTGTTCTGAAGGTACAGCATGGGATGTTGAACCGCTCAATTCCAGAGGGTTAGCAGTTGAACAAGATTGTTCCTCTAGACGTTCCTCAATTGATTTGGAAGGGGTAACACATTCCATGGAGTCTTCTATCTCCTCGTCTGCAGCAAATTCATAGTCTTCAAAAATATTCATGTTTAAAGAATATAATCCAGTTGTTTTAAAGCCATTTACACCATTCGCTTCAGTTTGAACTTTTAGGTGAGCCTTGCCGAAAACTTCGAAAAGTCGAAATGTGATAAGGCTCTAGTATTAGTCTTAAGCCACAGCCATAATTCATCGCTGTATTGGCTTTTTAAAGTACACATCAGTGTTTTGTCTAGGGTCTGTATTTTGTGGGTGGAATGTGGAGGTAGGGAAAGTATTGTCACGTTGTTCTGGCGGGCTAAGTCGACCACCTCAATATTTTTTTTATGCGTATGGTGCCCATCCAAAATTAATAATGCGGGATTCTCTTCTGGGAGTTTCAGTTGATCAAGAAAATGTTTAAACCACAATGTAAATAAATGGTTTGGATCCACCCCGAAGGATGGCATGGAAAAATAGTTTCAAGTGGAGCTCCATTGGCCGAGAATGGGCTGAAGTTTTACCTAGGAAAAATAATTAGAGGAGGGATATAAGTTCCACCTGCACTAAAACATAAGACAGCTGTAATAAGGGATCCTCGTTGAGCTGATGTCAATGTTCATATTTAACGCTTCCCTCTTGAAGCAATAACCTGAAGTGTTTTGATTTTGACAACAGATTATAGATCATTTCTCATGAAAAAATTTTCAGTTCCATTTGTTCCTCTAAAAGGTTAAAAAAATATTTTCACATTTTTTAGTGAATCCTATCGCTCCTGCCACTGAAGTTTTCTAAAAGAAATGACATTCTTATAACGTCTTAAAAATAATTTCAATCACCCTTTTCCTGCGGTTCCCAGAGTTTCAAATGGATTTTGGATATATTCTACTAAACCAGTGATGTCAAAGACACGGCTCGCGGGCCGTATCCGGCCCCCGGGCCCTATCAATACGGCCCGCGATCGCAGTGTGACACAGAAATAAGAATCATGTTTTTATATTATATACTAAACAATTAAATAAATAAAATGTTATAATAAATCAGTACATTTTTTTAATTTGAATCTGGCCCGCCTACACATTCTAAATTTAATATACGGCCCTCAGCAAAATTGAGTTGACACCTATGTACTAAAGTCTTTTCTAGCTAATCGGGTAATATTAATTTCATCCTAATCGAGGTTTATATGTAGTCACTATTTTCTGGCACATTCTGGATAAGGTGGTTCGCGGAGCATCAAAATGTTTAGACGCCCGTATATATCCCCAATTATTTCTTTCACATACTCTTAATTTTCTCCTCGTTTCATGTCTGTATTTTACTTAAACTTTTCTTTTTCCATCACTAAAAATTAGGTTTACATTTTAGAAATTGGTATACAAATATGGAATAGTATTCCATAATTGTAGCCCCCTGGACATGCACTTTGGAAGGTTATAAATATGGTTTCATCAAATAAAACGTTAATCATATTTAGGCTAAAATAATCTACAAAGTGCGCTCTATTAGCCCACATTATTAACAAAAACCAATAAATACGGTTAAATATAAAAATAATTAGGCAAGTATGACTTACCAAAGTTTTCTCCATCCAAAAAATGAAAAAGAACTAGTCCTGAAAGCGGTGTGAAGCCTATGAGTTAGGGATTGCGATCTGAGATCGATTAATCGAAGAATCGATCTTTTGTTCCGAAAAATCTATTTTTAAATCGATTTATAGTATCGAATCGATCAAGTGAATCGATCAAGTGAATCGATATTTCAACAGAAAAAATCGAATGTGAAAAAGCACTTTCTACACGTAATGCACATGCACATGAAAGTCAGGGTTTAAACGAAGAATTGAAACACTATTTATCGCAGGCAGTTGTGCACCTAAAGTATGATCCTACACTTTACTGGCAAGAAGAAGGAAAAAAAAATCAATTTATCATCACGTTTACTCAACAGCCAAGAAGTATATCTTTATAGTGTATCAGTACCTTGCGAGCGCCTTTTTTTTTTTATTGCCGGCAACATCTCAAGTGATGAGCAGAACCGCTTGGATCCTAGTAGACTGGACAGACTGTTCTTCCTAAAAAGCTTGTACATAAAGCACTTGGAACTGTAAACTACAGTATATCATTTCAAAACTGATTTATGTAACCATTATTGGAATTATTATATTGAAAATACGAGCACGAGAACAAAATCGAAAAAAGATCGATTTTAAAAAAATCAATCTTTTAGACCTCGATTTTTTGTGAATCGATTTATCAAATTTCGATTCGAATCGATTCAAGAATCGATCTTTTTCGTAAAGAATTGTCATCCCTACTATAAGTCATGGAGGAACGAATATATGGAGATGACGCAAGGGACCTTCAACACGCACTGGAGTGAAACCGGGTACATAGAAGTAGGGTGGTGAGGCCACCATATTGCTCGGCTGTAGAAACATGGGGAATAGGCACAAAAACCTCAAGGAAATCATAACACAACCGTGGCACCACAATTAGATGATGGAGTATTATGTAACTCGACGAGACAGATCAAAAATGAGGAATAATTTTTTTTTGATATCGTGCTTAGTTCTCGAGATATACTGTCTCAAAAGTTAAGTGTATTGGGTTGAAATTCAGAAGAAACATTTCCCCAAAGTCAAATTTGATGATAAATTCTTATGCATCACGACGATACAAATCGAAAATAAAGAATAAAAGTTTTCTATATTTCGCTTAGTTTGCGAGATATAATGGCTCCAAAACGAGTTTGTTAGGTTATGATGCGGACTGGACCAAAAGATAATTTTGCTGCACTTGCAGATTGGGTGTTTAATTTTTTTACTAATCCTTGTGGTTAGGTTGAAACGCGCCCTGGACCAGAATAAAAACGTCACCTAAGGCTCAAGGAACTATACCTGTAACTAATTTTTGATAGTTGATATCTAGAGAACTAAGGGAGTTATAAAAAAACGGTAATTGATAAGAAAGATTTCAAAATCTAGAAAAATAGTTTTAGACATATTTACAAACAGAAAAGAGTCAAATCTGAAATTTTAAAAATAACAATTTTTAGAACTTTTAAAAAAATTAACACTTCAAAAAACCTCATAGTTTCTGAGCTTACTTAGAATATATTTTACTTTTAGTGGCCTATATAATTTTGCTATAAAAATCAGTGCATTACTAAATCAGAAGCTAACAACTAATAATAAATAAATCGTTTGTTCTCTTCTGGTACACACCGCATTTCAAACTGCCAACATTTCCATTAATATTGCCGCTGCAAAATCAAACACATCTAAACTCAAGAAATGCATTGCGAACAACATTTCGGGCAGCAACGTTTATTTCTTCATGTTTAGTAGTTCACACAGCACAAATTATCACAATTAATTTCATCGCACACTTTCAGTGTAAACTTAAACTTGAGTAAAGCATGCAGAATACCATATACACTGTGTAAAGTTGACCCATTTAAATTAAACTTTCATCACTTGTCTACAATAAGGCTAACTTTTCAGGTACAAAGTATTAACATATGCTAATTGTCTACACTAAACCAACAAAAATTTGAGAATATGATCCTGTTGAGAGCAATGAATAAATTTATAGGGATAGGTCCTAATGTTGCAGTTACCTATCAGATACTTCAAGAACGATAATTACAATGTGATTTACTTATGAAACGATATTCCAGGTTGTTATTATTTTGTCTGTTTGTGCAACCATATGATATACAACTTGGCATTATAGAAAACTTTAGAATATTAGAAAATGAAATGTTCACAGTAGCATACACAGTGCAAACAGCCCAATGTTTTGGGGTTCCTATGGCCGAAATTGGCCGCCAAGTATGCGCAGTAGGAGACGAGTTTTTTTATATGAGGTTTCACCGATTTGGCGTTATTTCGTCTCCATATATGATTCCCGGTACAAGGAGTCACCCACTGCTTGTCAACGGCCTCCGAAAGGAAGGCGGAAGAGTGGGGAGTGCTCCAGGGCACCCTCTTGCCCTTCGGGTTGGAAACGACCCCTAAAGGTGGATGAATCAGAAATGATCAACGGCATGGGGATGCAGAAGGCAATGGGAAACCACTACATTAGAGACCTCGAAGGGTATCCCGAGGACATGTAATCCTCTCAAATAACATATATCATGATGGATTCTTTCTGGGTAAAATATTCTGGAGGTAAAATAGTCCCCCAGTCGGATCTCCGGGTGGGGACTGCTCAGGGAGGAGTCATCAGAATGGATAGAAACATTCTCCGTGTCGGAGAGAGGAATGTTAGAGGTCTGATTAGGGTAGGTAGATTAGAAAACCTAAAAAGGGAGATGGAACGAATTAAGTTAAATGTTGTTGGGATTAGTGAGATTAAATGGAAGGACGCACAGGATATCTGGTCTGGGGAACACAGGATAATTAGCATATTAGCTGTCAATGGAGTCACTGGTGTAGGATTTGTAATGAATAAGAGAGTAGGGAAACGGGTGAGTTATTATGAACAGTTTAGTGACAGAATTATTTTGATGAGGTTAGAAACTAAGCCCCCCCAACCACGTTAGTATAAGGGTACATGCCAATGTCACAGGAAGATGGTGAAGAAATAGGGAAAATGTACACCGAAATTGAAGAATTAATCCAATATGTGAAGGGGGAGGAAAATCTAATAATCATGGGTGATTGGAATGCGATAGTGGGAGAAGGAAAAGAGGGGAATACTGTAGGAACTTTTGGTCTAGGAGAAAGAAATGAGCGAGGAAGCAGATTGTTAGAATTTGGTGAAAGATATAAGCTAGTAGTGGCAAACACACTGTTTAAGAACCATGCAAGACGCATATACACCTGGAAACGTTCTGGGGATACAGGCGGATATCAGCTAGATTATATCATGGTCAAACAGCGATTCAGGAATCAACTTATAGACTGTAAGGTGTACCCAGGAACAGACATAGATTCAGACCATAATTTGAAAGTGATGAAGTGCAGGCTGAAATTCAAGCGAATAAGGAAGCAGCATAAGCAGAACAGAATGGAAATGAATAAACTGAAACAATCTAGTACGAGAGAAAAATTTGCAGAAATGGTACTTAGGTCTAAGAAGAAACTGTGAAAGGAGCTCAACCGAGGACGAATGGAATGCATTAAAGACCGAAATAATGAAAGCTGGTAAAGAAACATTGGACTTTAGGAAACAAGCTGCCCGAAAATCTTGGATAACAGAAGAGATTTTGGAGCTGATGGATCAGAGGAGAAGGTACAAAAATGCTCAGGATGAAGCAGGAAGAGAGCAATACAGGCAGTTTAGAAATCAAATAAACAGGAAAACCAAAAAGGAAAAGAAAAATGGCTAGAAGAAAATTGTGAAGAAGTAGAAAAGGAAATGGTCGTAGGTAAAGTAGATGTTGCATATAGGAAGAAAAGAGGTATGAATATTAAAACAGTCGATGGGAAACCTCTTTTAAGCTCTGACGATAGAGCTAACTGATGGAAGGAATACATTGATAAATTGTATGATGGGGACGACTTGAACAATAGCGTAATTGAAAAGGAAGGCAATGTCAACAGTGATGACTTAGGAGATCCTGTTTTGAGAACTCTGAATGACTTGAAAGCAAATAAGGCAGTTGGAATTAATGAGATCCCTGCAGAACTTCTCAAATCCCTAGGAGAAGAAGGAGTCGATAGATTATTCAAGCTGATATCAAAAAGTTATGAAACAGGAGAAATTGCAACTGATTTTAATAAAAATATTATCTTCACACTTCCGAAGAAAGCACAAGCCAACAAATGTGAGAATTATCGCACTATTAATTTAACATCACATGCTTCAAAATTACTGACCACAATAATATACAGAAGAAGGAAAGGATAGTAGAGGACATAGTAGGTGAAGATCAGTTTGGGTTTAGGAAAAATCGCAGTACAAGGGAAGCAATTCTGACTTTTAGATTAATACTTGAATGGCGGATCAAGAGAAACAAAGATACTTTTATGGCATTTGTTGATTTAGAAAAAGCTTTTGATAATGTTAGGTGTGACAATATGTTCAAAATTTTAAATAAGTCAGTTATAAAGTATCGAGATAGAAGAATACTCTATAAACTATATAAGAATCAAGTGACTGTAATAAAAGTAGAGAATCATGAGAAACAAGCATCAGTTAAAAAGGGCGTGAGACAAGGTTGTAGTCTATCCCCGTTAATATGCAACTTGTATCTAGAAGAAGCAATAAAGAAAGTAAAAGAAAAATTTTCATGTGGCATAAGTGTTCAGGGAGAAAAAATTAGTATGCTACGATTTGCTGATGATATTGTCTTGTTAGCAGAAAGACCTGAGGACATTGAGAAATTACTGAATGGCATGAACCAAATATGAAGGAAGATTTTGGACTAAATATAAATCAAAGCAAGACTAAAGTGATGAAATGTAGCAGAAATGATACCAATAGTAGTAGATTAAATATAAAAATAGGATGGAATGCAATTGGAGAAGTAAGTGAATTCTGTTATTTGGGAAGCAAAATTGCATACAACTGATGTTAAAAGCAGAATAGCACGGGCAAAAAGAGCCTTCATGAAAAAGAGAAATCTCTTAGTTACAAATATTGATCTAGGAATTAGAAAAAAACTTTTTAAAACACTGTGGAGCACCGCACTTTACGGTAGCGAAACGTGGACTTTAGGAATACTTGAAAGAACGAAAATTGAAGCATTTGAAATGTGGTGTTACAGAAGAATGTTGAAAATTAATTGGACAGGCAAAGTAAGAAATAAACGAGTTTTGTAAATGATGGGCGAGGAAAGAAGTTTGTGGAAGAAGCTTACAGATATTTTGAGACATGCTGGAATAGTTAATTTGCTGGTGGAGGGAACAGTCGAAGTTAATAACTGTAGAGGAAGACAGAGATAAGAATATATGAAGCAGATAATTGATGACGTGGGTTGTAGGGAAAAAAAACAAAAAACAAAAAAAAAACATTTCACCTCCTATATGGAGAGGGGAAACCGACCTATTCCATAACTGTCTCTTCTCCCAGTCTCCCCTATACAAACAACGTTTAATTTATCGTTGAAGTGGTTATTTATTTATTGATAAAAAATTTAAGTTTATCATAGAAAAAATATTAAGGTATTAAATATTAAGTAAAATCTAACATCAAAGTAGTCTTCACAAAAAAATGTTGAAGTGTTATCCACTTTTCCCGTATATGGTAGCATATTTTTCTCGATTGGATCATAAATAAACAATTTTTATTGTTTTGATTGGTGTGCTTACACACTGAGACATTACGCATCACTTGTAAACTTTTGAACTCATTTTATCAACGAAATTAGCAAACTGCTGATTTGTTTATGTTCTAACGTCGGACGTCACAAGAAATGAAATAACAGCTACAAGAGTTTTGTCGCTATTATTAAAATTAGCATACAAAATTTTATTTTCGTTCCGTCCGTCTACGTTTCGATCACTTTCTTCTTGGACGGCTGCAGGCCTGCAGCTAGTAATTCCTCCAGGCTCATCCCTCTCATCCCACAGTATTTGTGTAAATACTGCTCAACTCAGGTAAACCCTGGCAAGTTATCCTCTGAAATAGTTTCTAAATTCACATTGTTACTTATAAATTCAAGCCACCCATTCTGCTACTTCTTCTCCGTCTGCCATTTTACATGAAATTTCTGTGCGCATCATTCTTACCATGGATTCTTACCCGACCTCCTTAAGAAATCGCTGGCTCTCTATTGATGCCACCTTGGACTGTTTACTAACTCGTTTGCCATTTCAGCTGTCACTCACCCCTTCCCCAAGGGGTGTAGGCCTTTCTCTGTGTTGGCCTGGTTATGGGAATTGGCGGTCCCGGGATCCCGAGTCTCTTTTCTTGTTCCCCATAAGGGGGCAGGTTACGGGGATATTTATCTCTTTGGAGGGATGCGGTAGGTGGATTGCGTTGGAGGTGTTTGTTATAATACCCCCTCTGATATCTGAAGATTTGTAAAACTTGAAACCTGCTGGTGTCGGCCTTGTACTTTATTGATAGACGCAATAAGTATAAGATCGACACCAACTGGGAAAATTTCTGGCTGTCAGGCGTGGGTACTTGCAAGGGGGGTCGGGGGTGCGTTGGTTGAAGGAGGTGTACCTGGCGCCCACAGTCGTGTCGCGTAGACTGTAGGCTTTTGTGTAATCGAGCTGTACATGGGCGCACTACGGTGTTGGCCTCAGCTCAAGTCGGTTGCCCTCATTGCTCCAGTGCAGGGGGTGTCCTGGTGAACGAAGACCAAGTATGCAGGGGCGTAGCTACTATGGGGCTAGGCGGTGCAGTGCACCAGGGCCCCAACGCTCAGGGGGCCCCCTGATACACAGGAAGACCCCCACTAAGGGCCCTCGCTGCTCAGGGGGGCCCAGAACCACTGCTCACGGGCCCCTAAGGACAACTCAAGGGCCCCCATCCTCAGATCACTGGACCTATACCAGCACACAAAGCAAAAAAAGGTCGCCTGTCTGGCCTGAGGGCCCAAAATAAATTTTTTGCACCGGGGCCCTTGTTGACCTAGCTACGCCACTGCAAGTATCTCAGAGACTTGGAGTACCTCTGTTGCCAGTGTTGCACTATGAAATCCTTGGAGTTTAATGAAGGGGTCAGTACCACAGCCCTGGTCTCTGCGCTTGGAGGTGGTCCACCACTCCCGGATGTGGCGTCTGATGCTCATGGTTTTCATCCATGCTTTTGGCGTGCCAGGAGTCAATGTGCCTGGTTGATTTGAAGACTGGATGCGAAGCAGCAACGGACTGGTTCCCCGTGCCGCCGGCATGCATTCAGTGCCAACGTCATCGGCTATAAGACCGTTGGTGCGGAGAGGGAGGGACTTGTCCTCTGCTCTGCTGCTCCCAGCAATAAGACCTTGGGTGCAAAGCGGTGATTCGATTCTTCAGGGGGAAATGACATATTGTACCGGTAAGCCAGTGTGCATTGTTGAAGGCTGCTGCTGCTGCAGTGCGCTGTTCGGTGAGCAAGTGAAGTGGTACCCCTTGCTGCCAGTATGCAACCGTCTCCTTGCTGCCATATTAGGTCCTCTAGGAGCACATGGGTCTTTATCCGTTTCCTCTTACTCGGTCTGCGGTAGCCAAGTTCTTTATTTCCAAGTTCTAAAAACCAACAACTATCATACGCTTTTCAGTGCTTTTAGCTCGTACAACCCAATACCTAATACTAGTTATTTCTTTCTGTCATATTGTTTGTTCTATATAGGGCACAAAGAAACACTTCAACATCCCATTTGGTAATACTCAATGTCGATCAGCATCAGTAAATGCAGTGGATAGACTTAATGTTTTTATTGCCATAATTCATATTAAGGGGATTCAATTTGATTATTCTCTGGACGTGCTGTTATTGCAAACAATATTTACTGGCTTTGATTTTACGTATGAAGATGGATGGTGGTTGTATTTCTTCAGACATGTAGCAGAGTAATAATGAAGATGACTTTGTGCAGTCAGTTTTGAATCCAAACACTGGGAATCGGAGTGTTCCCTGTTATTGAGGTCATTAATTTATTGGCTATCGGAGATACCTAACGGAAGCGGATTCATACTCTAATACAGTGCAACAGTGCTTCCTGTAATGGCGGTTGTAAATTCGTCAACTTGGCTATCAGACAAGAATGAAGGGACCTCATTAAACCAACATCTGGCAGAACGTTCCACTGACATAACAATCATAAAGTCAATATATCACAAGAATAAATTGGCCCCATCTCCTGTAGCCTCGAATCCCAGACAAAAGAAAAGAAATATTAGTAGCTAATAAACTGTATGAGAGTGGGAACTGCAGATGAATGAGAAGCAAAAACTATGTCTCTTTGGATGAGATAAACTGCCCAGAAAGTGTTGGGTGTCCCGTCCAATAGAAACTATTCCCACATGTTTTCTAACAAATTGTTAATGTTTGTTGCTATGTGGGGTCTATCAGAGATGGATGAGGAATTACATTCCCAGTGAAAGTAAACTGGCAAGCTGATGGACCTGAGAGCAGGCTGAGATGGCAGTTACTGCATTCCTGGGATCCCCATGAGAGCAAAGCACCCAGCTGGTCGCCTTGGTGGATAAAAAGAACTTCTACTCTGACACATGAGAGGTGGCCTGGGCCTTTTCAAGGAGGTAACTGTTGTTGGCTGTCTGGAGAGTAATCTAGGTCGTTGGCTGATCTGATGCAACACAACACACATCGCCTGCTCAATTCTGCTCTTCACGCCTATGGAGGTCTCTACATATGCCCTCGCCATCAAGTGACAGACAAGCTCATGATTAGAGAACTTTGTAAACTGTAATTTCCACCGTATTTGAGACAGCAACCATTCATCCTTGGAATTAATTGTTTTGGCAAATGAAGATTGCTTTCTGTATCATAGGGTTAAGCTATTTAATGTATGTCTTTGGTATGATTCATGTTGATCTTGCGCTTATGAAAATGATCACTTCAGGTGAGAACAACATCCACAATCTTTTATATATTAATCAATTAATTAAATATGCTTGTATCAGAATAAATCCCTGAGTATACCAGATGGGACAATTCAAGCTCATGCATCAATGGAAATTTCCTTCCATACCTAATTATGACTTACATATTTCTGCCATGAGATATTTCACAATCTGTTTATTACCTCCTTAAGTAATTTGTTCCAGTCCTTCATTCCCCTATCTAAAAGAAAAAACTTTCCTACTTCCTTATGCCTGAAATCAATTGATAAGTTATTTTCATGGTCCTCTTTTACATTCCAAATGCTGTTTCTAAATGTTCCATCAATATTTATTCAGACCTCACTAAAATCCCAAAATTCCGTTCACCTGTCTTCTGTGTTGCAATGACTCCTAATCCAAATTGTTTATTATTTCAGTTACTGAATGAATCCTGAACTAATTTCCACAGACAAATCAAGCTGTTACTTGAAACCCATAATGGCGGTACCATATCATCCCACAATACCCTAGCAAGTGGCTGACCAAATTGGCTTACAGATAAGAGATAACTTACTGCCAACTAATAGTTCCAGGTATTTACATTTTCTTCCTTCAACAAGCAATTCCATTCCCAGTGAGTAATCACACAGAACCTTTATTTTTCTATTTGCATACCTACAGTAATGCAGTTGTTGACTCTTCTTGACATTTATCTTCATTCCATGCTTATCCAACCAACTAGATATCTTGTCTACAATGTTTTGTATTTACTCAGAAACCTCATTCAATGTCGTTGTAATATACAACATTAAATCATCTGCAAACAGCCTAACCTCTGATTTTAGAATGACAACAGAATCATACCTGAGAATAATGAACAGTAATAAGCTATCTTTTAGCAAAATCTGTCTTCCTACATCAAAGACACCATACACTTCCTTGAGTGTCTGTCCATCCTCCTCTACTTCCAGACGAATCTTTCCTAGTCTCCGTTCAATACAAACTTCTTTAAATACAAACATTCCCCACAGTCAGGGCCTCAGAGCCCTGGAACACTTTCTAGACCTGCGGCCCCCACACAGCATTAGCAGTACATATTACCTTATATCCTTGGGCTCACCTTATTCTCTCCAAACATTTGTTCTCTTTCAGTTTTAAAGGGTTATTTTCCCTATCCTTCTTTATTATAACCTGACAACTGAAATTCTCTTGAATATCTTCTAAATACATGCTACTGATTTACAAAACAATTTTTTATTCACAGATTTTTTTTACTGTATTCTCCTATACAACACTCCATCAACTTGCCTACCACTGAAGTCAAACTAATGGGGGCTGTAGTTCACAACTCTATTTGACACCCCTCCCTTATTAAATGGTACCACAATGCCACAATTCCAGTCCTCTGTAACGCAGTAATTCTCCATACATAAACGAAATAACATGGTATAGTGCCTTTGCCGCTTACCTTTAGCACACCTGCAGTAATATTTATTATCTACACCAGGTGCTTTACATTATTTAACACAGCTCTGTCACAATACCCTATGACTACTTTTCTAATGTCCCAGTATGCTCATATTCACTAACAAGGGAATGATTCTCCATCTCTCCCAGTGAGGCAATCCATAACAGTCTCACCAAACCAGCTGCTTAGTGCCTCAGCCATTTCTATATCCTCTGTAACTTCTTCTCCATAATTTTCTGAATACCTACCTTTCCTCTTATTGCTCTAACATTGCTACAGACATTTCTACTTGCATCATTCAGTGTTCCCTGCCCAACTACGATTTTTTCCATGAAATAATTCATAATTTCCCTCATTAGCCGGCCCCGGTAGCATGGGGACCAGAGTACTGGCCCCATGTGCCGAAGGTTGCCGGTTCGAGTCCGGCCGAGGGCATGGGTGTTTAAGTGTTGTATGTGAGTGTGCTTATCATGTCCGTCCTGTGGAGTGTCTAAAATTACTTGAAATACAATATACACATGGAGAAACTGAAAGCACTGGATGAATTAACTCATACTTGAGCTGGCTGTATGGCCTAAGAAAGCTATATGGCATTTTTTTTTTTTTTTTTTAAAAAAAAGAACTTCCTTTATTGCTGCTGTTTAGTTGATTCATACATTCTTTGTTGCCCTGCTGCTTTTTCAATCTATTATTTTCTCCTTTCACCAACCTCCTATGCAGGTATGTTTGGAGACAAACATTTCTTCCCCTGTTCTTACTAATTCTTTTTTGTTGAACTGTTGGCACTTACTTTCTACTGTACTAGGGCATTCCTTCCATTGGGCCTCTTCCTGAAATGTACCCTCATTTCTGAAACCTTATTATAATTACCTCCCTCTATAATTATTATAATAACCTCCCTCTTCCTTGCCCTCTCATTTTCCCCTTTTGTCCATCACAACTGCCTCATGATCATTTATTACCTCTGTCAGATGAGACCCGAAATAATTTCCCCAGTAATTAATAAAATAAAAAACTCAATATAAATATTAAAGAATAAATCATTCATCATAAATTTTCTGAAATAAGGGTATCATAAAAATTATAAATATTAACAGAAAGAAAATCTAAAGGAATTTAGGCTTTACTAAGTAAATATCTACAACTTTGTGTCTTCTTGTATTTTGTTCCATCACTTGCGTAAAATCTCCTTCCCTTACTACATTGTTTGCAAACCTTTTCTCCTTGTGTTGATAATTCCAACCCTTTCCTGTTAATACCTAGTATCTTTAGACTATCACTTACTGTGACTATTTTATTCCCACCTCTGAACTGAACTGAATTATCTTCTTCCCCCTGGCATAATTTTGTTAATTTATCCTATCACTTCAGAAAGCAGCTATCCCCTTCTATCTCTCCAAAACACTACACAGTAATTCCTGTTTGTCATCTGTGAATACACATTAAGTGTAGTAGTCATCACTACCGAGCGTGGTGGTGTAACGGTAGCATCCTGGCCTCGCATTCGGGAGGACGGTGGTTCGAATCCCCGTCCGGGCATACAGATTTGGGTTTTCCATGGTTTCCCAAATCACTCCAGGCAAATGCCTGGATGCTTCCTTAAAAAGACCATGGCCGAATTCCTTCCCATTCCTTGCCCCCATCCTTTCCCTTCTCTGAAGACCTCGCTGTTAGAGAGATGTAAAGCAGTTTAAAAATAAAAAAAAAAAAACTCTCCATTGCTTCTAGAGCAGTTTCCAAACACTGGATGCATCTGCTATTTAATTTTTGAACATGTGTCTTTGTTAAACTACCAGCTTGCTAGGCCAGTCATAGTTTGATGGGGGAAGCGGATGTTTTGACATTTGTCTGCAAACCGTGTAACTACGTATATTGTATGTATGCCGAGTGTATCTTTTATTTGCATAATGTGTAAATACTGGAGACCATCCTGGCATTCAACTAGATGATTGTGGAAAACTGCCCAATGACTGCAATCAGGGCAGCTGTTATGCGGGCCCTGCATTGCCTTCCCTGATCCCATGTGCAGTTTCTTAACGTTCTGAGTCACAGTAATAGTCATCAGTGGCAGATCCAGTGGGGGATGACATCGTATTTTTTTAAAGCGCTACTGTTCTTATAAGGGCGGCAACCTTGCCCGACTCCAGACCCACCCAAACCAAAATCCTGGATCCGCCACTGATAGCCATCACTAAACAGGATAAACACTCTTTCACCAGTTCTTCCTCTATCTCTTCCGTATACTCTGTAGTCGTTAGGAACAAACTTCATAGTCTAGAACTTCTTCTTTTACCAAGACTCAACCACTATTACTATTTATGATTGATGTATCTCCACTAAGCAACTAATCTCTAAAACTTATGCTCCTTCAATTTACTGACAGCCTGATTTCTGCTTATTGCATGCTCCCATTTTCTACACTACCTATTCTTATACCAACCTTTCCTTTAATCAATTTTATTTTTTAAACATACATTACCATTTTCTAACAAATTTAGATTATATCCTAACTAAACTGTTACAATCCTAACAGAAAATATGAATTCTGGTGATTTAAATTAACAGATTCATCCTGAAAAATGAATAAATTTTCCTTATAATTTTGTTTTGGATGAAGAGGAGGGGGGTGTGCACCATTGGTGAGGCTGTGTTGACTGCAGATGACTGTGTGAACTCAGTCATACGTTTCTATTTTAATGACTAAGGGCATAGTGTGAAATATTGTGTTTCCTGTCACTACTTCATTTCTCCCTTCAACAGGACTGTCTTTATCTCAAAGATACGTGAAATGTTTGTTTGTGTCAACATTTCTATATTGGTCACAAAAACTGGTCAACAACAGAAGAAAGCAAAGAGCTTGGCTAGAAAATGTAGTATCAAAAGAAGTATAAGTGAAAATGTGAGTGCTACAAGGTAGTGTATTGAGATCATTTGCAGATGACATAATGTTATATTATAGGAACAAAATGAGAGAATACTGTGAACAGCTGCAGGGGCCCTGGACTGGATATTTAGCTGGTTAAGTAACTATGTAATGACAATAAAGGTCAAGAAGAGTCAGCTTATTAAGTATGCAAATTAAAAACAAAATATTGTTTATGTTTATAGTAGGAAATGAATTGCTTGTTGAAAATTTTAAGTGTAATAACATATGATGATAAACTCAACAGGGCAGGTAATAGGAAAAGGTTTCAAAATTCTTCATTTATCTGAGAGAGTGATGAGGCAATATACCAGAGAAGTAAGAGAAGGGTTACAAAATTTTGGTCACACCATTGCTTGAATAATTATGGCAGTGTAGTAGGGAAACCACATTTTGGATATCAAATACAGGAGTTGGAAGGGATACAAAGAAAGGCTGCTAGATTTGTCTTCTGATATTACTGTAGATTACTATCAGTTGCTGATATGATAAAGGAGCTAGAATGGGATTCGTTGGAAGATAGGAGGATGGTGAAGCGAGTGTTAGCAGTGTATAAGGCAAATAATAGAGATGAGGTACTGATATTAAATAAAGGAGTTGGGGTTCAAAGAAGGGCTGCTAGATTTGTCTTTGGAAATTACCAGACATCACAATCAGTAACTGATAGCTCAATGATTGATGCACTTGCTCATAAAATTTGAAGTTTAGTGTTCAAATCCCAGCAGGACCAGAAATTTTAAAAAGTTGTGCTTGGTTGTATGCACTATGCCAGAGTGTTCTATGGTTCAGATTCCATGTTAAATCGTACGTCCAGCCATGATATAGGCAGAACGCAACGCAAATTGAAAATGTTGTCACCAGGTTGCTCGACCATATGAATTAACTTACTATTAACTCTCTTAATAAATTTCCTGCACAAAATTTTTGTTTACTACCTGCCAAGAATCCCTCAATTTAACATAGATACATCCTGATTCATTCCAAAGATATTTACCTTATTCGACACCATTATATGGTTCAATCTGTCAAATACTTTATAGAGATGCACTGGGTTACCATTTTGCCTCTATTGTCTATTTTATCTGAAATACCTTGCACATATCCCACTGAGATCACATTAACAATCTCCTCTTGAACGTATTTAGAGAAATACAAATTACTGTCATTCCTCACAAATATTCCTGATGTGGATAAATCTTAAGACCTCCAACAACACACCTGCCACTACGGTTAAACTAATCGGTTTGTAATTCTCATAGCTATTTTTATACCCTCACATATGAAATGGTATTACTCGAGCACATTTTCAGATCTTTGGTTTATAGCAACTGTCCAGATTCAATCCAAATGGCATTTTCAGTTATGCAATAATGTTATACTCATATTTACTATAAAACCTGCATATCTCCTCACAATATCCTAAGCAGGTCCACCGTAAGCGGGCGTGCAATGCTCAAAGGGGCGGGAATATCACAGTTTTTTGACCGGGTTTGGAAATTTTCGAGATCCACCACTGGCTGTAGTTAGACGGGGCGGCATAATTGGTATTGCACGCGGGCACTCAAACAGCTAGCGGCGGGCCTGATCCTAAGACGGTATTTATAATTTATGGTCTGTTCATTTCTATTTAGGTCCATTCTAGAATAACATTAGAATGGAAATTGAAGATCTAGAGGAGAGATAAGTCAGAAGAAAAGTGTAGTGTGAGAGATTCATCAAACAAAACATCTAGTGTGGGAAGGGGATATGAGGGAAATGTCAAGCAGAAGAAAGGCACGTTTGAACAAACAGCAATTATTGGCAAGGCTTTAATTTTTGTGCTGACTCAGTCAGCATTTAGAACTGTTCTGGAATGATAGTTGCCTTCTTATCCGAACATTAAAGTGATATTGATTTAGTGATGTATTTTTGCTTCAAAGATCACCAGTTTAAGGATAATTTCACCTGTATAAGGAAGTATGATCAGAAATGCGGATACACAGCATAAAATCCAACGGTATATACCACCATCACTGCCATTTAAAATCTGAGATATGGTGTCAATTTTGTTATTTCCCCTTCTAATACCGAATGTGTATAGAAAATAGCAGTCGCTTTGGCTTCTGTGTAATCCAAATATGATTCTATTTTTCAATAGCAATTATTTACTTCTTTGTACTTGCTTCAATGATTAGGGGGGACTGGGGCACCTTGATACACCTCTTCTACTGCTCACAAGGTCATTTCACAACAGTTCCAAAAGATGGAGCTAGTGTACACAACTACCTACAGAACGTCTTGGTGTGATTCAGTAGTTTGATGAAATGAGACGGGTTATTTAGTGTTTCTGTAGGTCAAATGTAAATTTGAGTTGTACAATTGCATTGCAGTGGTATTATACAGCTGTTCCAGTACAGTTTTACAGTATTTTCAACTGGAAATACTACCCTCCCTGGTAAGTAAAGCTACTCTTTATCAGTTCCTCATTCTTTTTTGTTAGGTAAATTATGAAGTGTTGGATTTTAGACTCTTAATATTCAAAATGGCTGCAAGTAACCTATTATCCTTTTTTAGTTTATTTTTTCATTACCTTTTATTATTATTTTTACCATACACACCTTAATCCATTTCCCTCAAACAATTTCTAATATTAGTTTTTATTGAAGTGAAAAAGCTCCATTATTGTATAATAGAAACTTTAATAGTATTTTTACAAACATAGATTTTTATTTTTAGTTATTCCAGAATTTCACCTATGGTTCACTCTTACAAAAAAAGGACCGAGAGAGCTGAAATCAACAAGAATGACATATCTAAAGCTATGAAAGCTGCTTTATATGGAAACTTGTCAATTCGGAAAGCTGCACGTATGTTCAACGTTAAACCCACTACTCTGCAGCATCATCTGGAGAAAATGAAAGCAAGAAATGGCGAAGAAAGAGTCAAGGATCATGATGCTAAGTATTCCTCGCAACAGGTATTTACCGCAAAACAGGAAAAACAATTAAATGAATACCTTGTTAAATGCAATGATTTGTATCATGGTCTAATGCTTAATCAGATTGGGCACTTGGCCTATGAATTTGCAAAAAAAAACTGCTCTAAGTATCCTGAAAGTTGGAATGGTAATGAAAATGACAAGGAAAGATTGGATATACAGTTTTTGAAGTAGTAATACAAATTTAAATTTGAGGAAATCACAAAAAACAAGCATTATCAGGTGTATAGGAAAGCTGTTGATAGTTTTTCAATAATTATGAGAGTATTATTAAAAGATACAATTTCGCTCGAGACAGAATATTCGATTTTGATGAAACTGGGATTATTACAGTCCTTGACACTCCACAGGTTCTAGCCTGAAAACACCAAAGGCAAATAGGGCAGGTGGTTTTAGCAGAAATGGGGGAACTTGTTACCTTTGGTGCCTTCATTTCTGCTACTGGAAATCAATATCCTCCAGTATTCATTTTTCCCAGGGTTCATTATAAGAACCACTTCATTGCAGGAGCTCCGGAGGGAAATTTGGGTTTGGCGTTCAGGAGTGGGTGGATGATTGCAGATTTGTTCTTAACAGTTCTGAGGCAAATTAAATAACTTACAAATTCATCAATAGAAAACTGAATCCTGCTGCTATGAGATAATCACGAGTCACACATTTCTATTGAAGCCATTGGCTACTTTAATGCAAATGGAATAGTTTATTTGTCATTCCTCCCACACACCTCCCTTAAACTGCAACCATTGACCATAGCAGTGTTTGGACCCTTTAAAGCAAAAGTGAAAATTGCTTCAAACGATTGGCACCTGAATAATCCGGGGAAACACCTATCAATTTATTACATTCCAAAGCTGGCTAAACTTGCAAACTTAGAATCATTCACTCCAAAAAATATTGCGTCTGGTTTTGAGAAGACAGGAATTGTGCCCATCAACACATTGGTATTTTCTGACTCTGATTTTTCTCCCAGCACAGTTTCCGCTCTCTGATGTCACACCTCCTCAAACAGATTTAGCAACTCCCTCTCACTCACAAAATAGCAATGTTCTACTAAGTGCTGATGCTACCCAGACTCCACAGCCAACTAATTGTTCAAACAAGCCTTTAGCTCCTGAAGACATACGACCTTACCAGACAGCTAGTGGTACTAGAAATAACAAAAGAAAAGGATGGCAGCCTGGCAAAAGAATAGAGGCAAAGAACTGAAAAACGTAAAAATGCTGCTAGGGATAGAAAGAAGGTGGAAGAACTGTATTCATCAGATGAATCTGAAACATTCTTAGGACATTGTGTGACTGTACATTAGATGATTTTAATCTAAGTTACCAGCTAGGTGAAGAAGTAGGTAATTTGGAAGATGTTGCAATGGAAGAAGTTGATAGTTCTATCCAAAATATTGATGATGATGACTTTGTTATAGTGCAGTTTGCAAAAAAGAGATCAGTTGTTCACTTTGAGGGCCAAGTTAAAGGAAAAGCTGATGATGGTAACCATCTCGTCTGGTTTATGAACAGGATACCTGGTAACTTTTTCATTTTTCCTGAGAAAGAAGGTAATGGTGGGGTTGAAATGCCAGATATGACAAAGTTGCCACAGCCAACAACTGGACAAGGAACAACAAGAACATCAGATCATTATACGTTTAATTTTTATCGCTTTAACATTCCTTACAGATAAATTGTGGGTGATTTGAATGCACATTGATACAAATGACTTTTTTTTTTAATTACATGCCTAAATACTTCATAAAGCAACAATTGTGCCTGTTAATAGCAAATTACACTAGTTTTGCTGACATCACATGGAAAAATAATTTGAAATATCTGTTTTCTGGGCACCAAACAAATTCTCAGCAATATGCCCCAGCTCACCCTACATTGTTTGATACATTATAATATTTAATTAAATTGCAATGGAGCGCACACTCCAGTGGCAATTTTTCTACACACGCATCTTCCCTCATTCCTGCACCCACCAACATATGCCCTTTACAAATTTTAAATTCTTTCAACGTTTTTGGCAAATAATTCGTCATTTCTCTTGGCAACTTATTCCAATCCCTGACACTCTTACCTAAAAAAAAAAGAGAATCTTCCTACACCTTTGTGCCTGAAACAGTGCCAGCTTGTGGACATAGTCATCTTTTTCCCTTCGATGCATTTCTTTTGATTCTTACACTATCTTTCCATGCCTCATCACCAATATACGACTTGTACACTCCCATGACCCTCTTCACCCTCCTCATGTCTTGAAATGAATCCCATTCCAGCTCTTTTATGATATCTGTTACTGACTGCATTCTATGATAATTTCCAGAAATAAATCTAGCAGCCCTTTTTTTGCACCCTCTCCAATTCCTGTATTTGATACTCAAAATGTGGGTCCCATACTATACTACCATATTCAAGCAATTGTTTGACCATGTAACCCAATTCCTTTATTTCTCTCATACATCTCATCAATCTCTCCACCAAGTGCAAAATTTTGAAACCTTTTCCTACTACCTACTGTCCAATGTGACCTGCCCAGTTAAGTTTGCTATCAAATGTAATGCCAAGATATTTACATTTCAAGTCTTCAGCAAGCAATTCTTTCCCCACCTTATAATCATAAACAATATTTAGTTTTTTTATATGTGCAGGTAATAAAATAAGCTACCTCTTTTTCGCATTTATCTTCATCCCATGCTTACCACCCCAACTAGATATCCTGTCCAGATAACCCTGCAGCTGTTTACAATCGTTTTGATCCTTTTATATAGCATTATGTCATCTGCAAACAATCTAGTTTCTGATAGTAATCAATCAGCACAATTATCAATTAGAATAATGAATAGCAATGGTCCCAATACAATACCCAGTGGCACTCCCATTTCTTTTGATATTGCATTTCCTACCCTAACTTTCTGTTTCCTAGCTTTTAAAAATTCTTCTACCCAGCAAATCAGTTTCTCATCAACACTTAATTTTACAGTTTGTTCAAACAATTCCATGCCAAGGATAATCGGCTTAGAAACTTGTTTTGCAGCATGGAGCTCTTCTAAATAAAAATCTACCTCTACGTATAAATAACTAGCTGCAACGTTTGTTACAGACTGTTTTACTGATACATAGAAACATGTAATCAAAGGTGCAAAGGGACTTTAGTTCTTAAATGAAGGCAAGGAGAAACTATTACTTGGCACAGGATAACAAACATCCACAAAAATATGGAGACATCCCTTTATCAGCATAGAAACTTTTTTCTTTCTCAACAATGGAAAGTATTCTGCCAAATTCAAGCATAGCCAGCAGTGCGTAATGGTACAATATTACACAGTGATACAAAGCAGAATAATAATAAAAAAAACTCACCAAAACCTGTTTGTGCAACTTAGGTCAGAATAACACAACTCAGGCAATGAGCTGAGACGACATTATGTTTAAATCAATAGGAGAATTGGATAAAGGAAACAAAGAAACTGCCACCAGGCACTGAAAATAAGATAGGATAGGGAAAATAAACAGTTACCCGTCACTTACCACAGATGAAGGCCCTCCTGCCTTCATCTGTGGTAAGTGACGGGTAACTGTTTATTTTCCCTATCCTATCTTAAGTAGGAGAATTTGCAGACATGAGTACCTGCATCAAAAAACTGTCTAACACCTAACCAGTTTTGGCACATTAATATTTTAAGTTGTCAGAGTCAGTTATTTTTTTAAAAAAACTGGAAAAGTTGACAGCACAGAAGTGTTTTTTTTTTACTTTTGACTTTACAGCTTGTTGAGGTCATAACAGGCAGGATGGGAATGGGGACAAGGAACAGGAAGGACGGCCATGGCCTTTTTTTGAAAGAAACATTCCCGCATTCACCTGGAGTGATTTTGGGAAACAATGGAAAACCCAAATCTGGATGCCTGGACGTGGATTCAAACCAGTGTCCTCCCAAATACGAGGCCAGAGCGTTAACCACTCACCCACCATGCTTAGTGACAGCACAGGATTGAAAAATATGCCAGATGTAAACAATACTAATGTACATTTCCATTTGTTTCAAATTACATCCAGTTCAAGTAATTTTTCTGGAACCAAACAGGAATCTGTCATTTTAAGCAAATAATTTTGGCTCCAAATGGAAATGAATGGCATATTTTATTAGCTACATTGTCTTGACTGCTAAGGCCAAGCAACAACCTCAAAATAAAAAAAGAAATTATCTTAAAACTAACCAATTAAGTCAATTCCTGAAGGAGGCATACTAAGCCATTGTGTCAAAGGTAAGATATCCAGTTCCTTTCCTCTGGAACCTATAGTTTAACATGGAATCCAAACTATGCAATGTTCTGTCACAGCTCAAATAATAAAATAGAACTCTAGGATTTGAATCCAGGACCAGTCCTGAGGTTATCTTACAGATGACAAACTTTCAATAGAGAAAATGGTTATAGAAATTACCCAGGCTTAGTACAAGTATACAAGCAGGACAATGCATGGTCTCTGATACCCCCCAGTCATGCAGATGATACCATAATTCTCCTCCCCTCCCTTCCTCAATGTTCATCCAGTGGGTTGACATCATCCTGCTGATATATATGTAATAGTTAAGCTCTTTTCTTTACTCCAGGCCTGTTTTAGTACAGTATCAATCACTTATTGATAATTTAGTTGTTCACTTATAACTTGAATCTTTCTTAAAATCACCTAAATTGTTTTCTCAATTTCTTCTAATGTTGTCTAGGTGTTTTGGTTTGGGATACACAATTTCAGTCAACAAGTGGTGTAAGATTAATATGAATAGCTGTACCTCCTAGCACTAGACCAAACTATATATTAATTACATGCAATTCATTCCTGAGAGATTCTCACTGCTCGCATATACGTTAACAACAAAATATTTATTCATCTGTCAATCCTTGACATATTTCTTTGAAGGTGTTTTATGGCTCCTTTATGATGTGTCATTACAAACAGTACAGCAGTAAGGGCAGGAAAGAGGTAGAAAATTCAACCTTGGCCTGTTAATCATATCAGTGTGTTTTCAAGAAGTCCTGGAAAACTGAAATCTTGGTGGCGAGACTGGAGTTTGGACACGTAGTCCAAACAGTACTATTCACCCACCAGTTTTGCAATACTAAGGCCACTTTCTTGCAGCTATGTATAATAAGATTTTCTCAAAATATGGTGAAGAAAACAATCGTATCACTCATTTGCTGCAACAGTAACACAACTCAAAAATGTTAATTTTACAGGAGGTCCAATTCAAATGTTTCATGTCTGATAACTATATGCATTCACTACAAAATAACTTATCTGCAAGTTTTATTGAAATAATACAATACAAAAGAAGGGAAAATGTATGGAATTAGTTGTAGTATATATGAAAATGGTCCATCCAAGATTATAACTCATAACAGCTCATGTTTTTAGTTATGTCATTGTTGCAGCAAATGAGCGATATGGTTAACTGGTGTCACACTGATTGTTTTTTAAATTAATATTTATAAATATGGAAATATAAAATAATTTAAATTGGTCAAATATATTACTATTTTAGCTTTATAAATGCAATCAGTTACAACAACAACAAAAATTAGTTTTGAAGGAATTGTGGTTTAATTGCAGATGGCAATACCACTATAATGCTGTAATTTCTTTTCACCAATACCAGTGTCGGTGCAGAGAACACATAAATTGTTTATTTTCTTCCTAGCAGTTGTCGTTTGATTGAAATGCTACCTGTACCAGGAAATATTTTTTTGTATATATAAAAGCTACAGAAATGGATATTCACATGCGGCGAAAACAATCGATTCCCTCTGTTGATTTATCAAGCCATGGAAAATATTATATTATTGTAAATTTCTTGTGAATTTTAGCAAGAGAGAGAAACTAAAATACCAAAAACATATTACTATAAAGTAATTAAGGAACATTTCAGGAGATGTGTATTAATTTTGTCACACCGTTGGCATAACAGTATCGCGATCAAGAATTAATGTAAATGTACACAAACTGCACATCAATCATCCAACTAATTAAATCTATATAACTTTTTCCTAGGTGCCCTCAGAATGTTGACCTGAAGGAAGAATACAATTCCTCCACCCCTCCCCTCTCCCCCAGTTATAAGCACTGTAGAAAGCCTATTATGCCATTTCCAAACTCAAAGTTAAATCATCATGGCATTAAAATAACTGTCGTATAACCAATATACAAATTTTTGAATCCAGAGTCACCAATTTTGTTGAGAAATAATACTGTGACAAAGTTCATTAAAAGAAAATATCTTCATTCAAATGAGGTATATGGATTTTTTTTATTTCAGTTGTTTGTAAAAATTATAAACTATATATAAAAATAAAGTGGAGATGGAACGATTTTGTTATCTTCAATTCTCTATCAAAATGCATCTCACAGATTTTTTTTACTTTTGAACTGAGACTTAAAACACACATGTGACTTTTTATAGCTAAACACGGGTAACTATTACATTGGATTGGCATTGCCAACAATAAGGCATTGAGTTTAATTAGATACATTTCAAAAGTATTCATAAATATTTAACTTCAATACATTAAGTACAAGTATATACAACAATACATTAACAAAATAGGTTGCACAACTGTGGCAGTTTTAGCCTACTGCATTATTTTCGAAAGTCAAATATAAATAAGAACACACCATTTCACATACGCAGGAACACAACCACAAGTGTACAAATTCACACACAAAGACAATTAACAACTGTACAAAAAGAAAATTAAAGTTAGGTATAACTAGCTATCGTTAACTTCATACATTTGTTCACACCTTTCCAATAACCTGAGGACTGGATTAATATTGTATGGAAACAGTGCCTTTGAAACAAGCCTGTCAATAGCTAGTCGCAGTCGTATTAACACAGACATCGTATCGTCCAGATCTCTACCACAACATGAAACAAAATCCCCCCAATTCCGACGGATGAATTTAAGCAACCGCAATAGGTACAACAGGAAACAAGTCTCATTTGAAACAAGCAGATCCAACAGTACATCTGGATCATGTGAAACTGCCCTCAGGAACTGTACAAAAGTTGTACCTGGACTTAATGTACGCCCTAAATCAACCTCAGTACTGTTCCGATAAAATAAACCAACAGCTACATCTAAGCAACACACCATTCCTTCAATCAGTGCATCATCTTGATCAGCGAACAAATGAACCACCCATTCTGCCAATGGCGTTTCAGGATGAAATGGAAGCAACGTTTTTACACAGTTATCTAATTGGCGAAGTACTTCCCTTATACTCCGCTCAATTACAGCCATATCAGCATCAACATCATCTGCTTCTGACCCAAGGGAACTGTCACTGGAGCTGTCACATCTTGTTTCTTTAACGGTCACAGCAACACTTTTAAGGACTAATAAAACCATTTTTTGCAACAGAGGGCGGTCTCCATCACCTGCTCCACCACCAAACCTGCCACTTCCACCCCGATATGGCAAAGTGTCCAATAAATGCCAGTCTTTTACACTTCGAACTACTAAATGAGCTAAGGCACACGGTTCTTCAGCTAAAATATCCTGCAATGCAAGTGTGCTTCCATAGCACAAAACTTCATTGAAAAGGCCTAGCAAGTGCTTCCAAATTACAGGGGGAACAGCAGAGTTTAATAATCCAACAAAACTGTCAAGGTGTGCATAAAAGGGCTTAGTATCTACTATTGAGAGATTGGCTTTGACAGAAATAATTGCCTCCCATAAACCAAGAAATGTTATAATCGTAGATTCATGTTCACTGGAATATGAGGCAATTAAACTGTCAAACTTTTGTACAATTGCTGGCCATTTTGCTTCTAATGCTTTTATGGACAAACATTTTACTTGACTTGTGTCTATACTATCTGGATCAGATAGAGTAATGACCACACAACCAGGCGATGGCTTCTCTTCTGTATTATCTTCTAATGGATGGCTGCCCCAATCTTTCCACTCAACAACATGTTTTATTACATCAAGGGAAAATGAAATCTTCTGTGGAAATGTTGTATTTAAAACATTTTCAGTCAATCGTTCCAACCAGGATGAGTTAACATGAGATTTTGAAACAATCAAAAATGCAGATAATGCTCTACTTGCTGCAAAACATACAAAAGGGTCTGGATGAGACGAAAATTCTATCAGTTGTTCAATGAGGCCAAACTCGTTTCGTACTAAAACATCACATATTTCAGCAATACGACTGCACATGATTCCTTTTGTATTTTGCTTATTAGCAACTTCACATACAAGCTGAAGAATACTAACAAATAAAAGAATACGATCACGATTCCATTCAGCCAACGTAGGCAAATGTTGATACTCTCCTTGCCCTTCAGAGACAAATTTTATGCCTTGAATCGGTTTCCACAAACACGTTTCTGGCACAGGACACAAACACTGATTCAATATATGCTGCTGTATTACTCCTAAATCCTCTTCAATGGTTGTATCGGCACACTGGACACTTATATTATCTTCATCACCAACTCTCTGCTTCTTGTTTACGGGTTCATCCATTGTTGGTACCGAAGGTACAATCCCTCTTCTTTTTAGTACCATGAACCTCGTTTTAATCAACCAGCAACGCTGAAAGTATGTTCATTTTTTCCATCCTCACAAATACTACCATGTTTTATACTTCACGTTGGTTGGAGACTCACATTTTACTGTCAGTGTTTGATGCATGCTTGCAGAGACAAATATTTATAACCTCTCATTCGTGATTCTGGAAAAATTAAATGACATATAGTTTTTAGTCAATAAATTGTTCTAATTCATCATACAGGCTTATTTACAAGGAATAAATGAAATGTTAGTCTGGAACTACTAAAAATAATACTTACAAAGATTTTATAATACTGTGTTTGGTACAATGAGTGCATATTGAGTAATCAAGCGCGTAAACATATTTTCCGTCCTTCCTCCCCGAAGCCGATATAACCCGGAATCTTCACATTTATCGCACTTCAGTTCATACGTAACAACCGAATGAAGATACATCGTCCTTTTCAGACGAAGCACTTTCACTTTGTCAATAATTCACAAAACTACTGGCTACCATAACAACCACCATCATGAACAATATGACGCTGTCATCAACATACCTTTAACGTTTATCTTGCTTTATTTATGACCTAATTGTTTGTTAACGAAGCCACGTTTTACTAAAGAAAACACAAAGAATTTTAATATATGCCTTCAAACATTGTACAGGCGACACTAAAAGAAAAAATATATGATATATTCAATTTTACTTTGATTTCGGAGTAAATTTAGGTATCCGGGTTGAAAGGTGCTCAGTGTTGCCAAATTGATACATATTCCGTTTTATTTCAACAATACTATGACAGCTTGTAATTAGCAGTTGGAGTGCTTATTTTCCAGAAAGCTGCAGTGAATAAAATCTAAGAGTGAACCCGGATAATGAGTTTTGGTCTAAAAATGTATTGAAGGCGTGTTGCATGTTGTTCAAGTCCATCTGTTGATATGACGGCGGTAAACAAATATTGTGACAGACTATTCAACTGCTTCTTCTTGCCGTTTGGGAGAATACTTACAAGTAGTAAGTAATATGAATACTGTGAACTCGTCATTAAGTTTTAGTCAATTTGGCAATCTTGTTTACTTTTCTCACGGCACGCTCCCAGAATTCCTGTGTTCGCTAGGTGTGGCAGCCATATTTTGGTGTTATAATAGGGGGTCATGGGGAAGGAGGAGCTGTATGGTTAAAATGAAGCGACCTAATTGACAACATTTAAAACTCCGTTTTATCGGTATGAAGGTTCTGAATAAAATATATAAGCATGGATTCAGATCTAGTTATTAACAAGCTATTAACACCACAGACGAACTGATTGCTTTGCTTGGGCTTTTAATTTCTGCTAGAAGAGAGGTTAGATGTACAGTTTTGAGTATTAAAAACATACTGGCGAAATAATTTTATCATCACAATTCGGTTACACAGGGTTAATTGTAATTGAATGCTGCATGATATACAGTAGTGACTAGTTTCCGCTGCGACATGTAACGCGTGGGTTATTTTATTGACTGTAGCTGTCATAGGAGTAAAATAATTTCTTAGCAGCTGCGATTGAAGAATTTCTCGCTTACTTTGATGTTTTAGCTCGATTGCTGCATCATGCTTGTTAACGTTCTTATTATTATGGAATACAGATTGTAGGTTTGTCTCTCTGCCGATGTTATAAAGAATGTAACGGAGGAAGACAGGCAGGAAAGAATGTAAACGGATTGAAAATAAGATTGTTATGCAAGCTGGAGACAAATTATAGTGATTTAATTACTAAACTCAAATGTATATAATTCGAATAATGTGTAACTGCTTGCTAGCTGTTCATATGTCAAAAAATAACAGTTCTTTGTTTAAGGAGCTTAGATCCTACATTACATTATAACACAATAAAAACTAACACCGATGATTTCGCAGTGTCATCTTTTTTTGGTTACATTCCAAAATGTGATATAGATTGGTAGAAGGGGCAATTCCAACATTTATTATAGCTAGATCGAAAGATTGTAGCTACTAATTATACATCCGACTTTGTGGAGTCTATACTTCATTTGAAATTTCCCGTTTTAAACACAAAATTACATTGTGTTATAAAGAATCAAAATTGATGCCAGTATTGTGTGAGGTATTATTTCATTTTTTGTTTGGAAAAAAACACCATATCTCAGAGCAAACTAAATTTTAACCATTTTTCTTTCATTAACTTCATATGGTCTTATGTATGTTGTATCTTCTAAGAAATATCATTCATTACCTGTTTGCTGCTGTACTATCATGTGTTTTAAGTCAGAGTTAAGACCACTTTTTTGCATAAGGGGAATTTCAGCTTTGTGATAAAATGATTTGACAATTAAAGAACAGCTGCTACAGTTTAAAATCATAGTAGATCTACCATGAAATAGAGCAGTAACTGATCTTATGAATGAAATCCTGCAAAGTTGCCCTGAACTAATTGATAATACTGAGTTATATGTTACTGCTACTTTCCTCCACATGAACTGATATAAAGATAATAATGTAATTTTGCATGGCGGCCAGTCTTTTCTATGTGCAGCAAATTTCCCATAAAATTAAATAATTGTAAAAAATTACTTCACGTGCGTGAAATGATTTCTTTAAATTACTGCATGAAATTTTTGGTTGAAGGATTGTAAAATTGTATACTTAAGTAGTGCACTTGTGTGTGTGATAAAATTAATCCAAAACCAACAGCATATCTTTCAAATTTATTGCATGATAACCTATGCAAAATAAAGTAGTAATGCTGTTACAAAAACCTTAAATAAATCAATTTTTGTTGCATGAGGTTTGGCATTAGATATGTTGGGATTACTGGAGATCGCGATTCCGCCAGGAGTTGTTATCATACTACTGAAGGGGTCAAATGCAAGACGCCACTAGAAATTCTTTCCGAAGTACATTTAACGGTTTCATGCTCGTCAAGGCTGTATTACAACCTAATTTCTGCTTGAAAATAATGGCCCAGGCTGTATTAAAACAGAATTATTGCTTGAAAATAATATGTCTTGCGACTGACTACATCAGTATTCCAACGATATTACTGAATGTTGTTGTAGCGGAATCGCGATCTCCAGTAGACCCGATATGTTTGTCTTATTTCCCCAATCTAATCTAACTATAAATGCAATGGCCTTAGGAAATGCATTTTGGAGGCATTACATGAAAGTAGTTTCTATAAGGGTGTCGGAGATTGCAATAAGTTTCCAAGAGAAATGATGTATAGTTTACCAAAAACATTGAAAGAATTCAAAGTTAAAATTTGCACAGGGCAAATGTATGTGGGTGCAGGAAAGGGGGAAGATGGGCGTGTAGGGAAATTACCACAGGAGCGTGCACTCCATTGCAATTTAATTAAATATTATTATAAATATAATAGGGTCCCCTGAAGATAGTGATTTCGCCAGAACTATATTCACTAATGATATCATAATACTGCTGCAGTCTGCTGCAAGATGAATTATTTTCAATCTGGTATAATGTTTCATGCAGAAATGATACTGGTGCGATTGATCTTAAACTGCCAATTGGAGACATCACTTCCACCGTAACTACATTCTGTCGCAATGTCTAATGACATTATAGTGCTGTGGTAATCAATCATAGGTTATATTATTTTCTAGCAATGGAGCATGTTTTACAACCTAATTACTGTCGGAAAATGTGTCATGCTGGTCCAGGGTGTATTAAAATCTATTGTTGCTTTAAAATAATGTGTTTTGTGATTAACTGTCACAGTATTAGTCCGTGCAGAAGAATTCAGGAGTAACAGAATTTATTTAGGTGTTAGGTTTCTTCGGTATTCAGAAAGAGTGATAAAATTTTTTTTACCTTCAGTGGATAGAAATTTGTGATGTTCACAGACATGTATTAAAATCTTACAAACAACTTAAATTGAGAAGAAACAGAGAAGAACCATGTAGGAAGAAAAAAACGGGGCACCGAGCATGATAGGTGAATGGTTAACGCTCTACCCTTGTATTCGGAAAGATGTGGATTCGAATCTCCATCTGGACATCCAGATTTGGGTTTTCCATGGTTTCCCCAAATCACTCTAGGTGAATGCTGGAGTGCTTCCTTCAAAAGGCCATGGCCGAATTCCCTCCTGCTCCTATTCCCCAGTACTTTCCTGCCTCTAATAACCTCTGTGTCGATGAGGCGTAAAGCCATAAGGAAAAACAAAACAGGACTGTTCCTTTGCTTTTCATTACTAAGCCAAAATTTGTATGATACTTTTTAAGTACATTTCAGCACAAATCTCAACATGGATAAACTTGCTATCACAGCTAGCTGTAAGAATATAGAACTTTTTATAGATTTCTCCTCAAGAAGTTCTTTGATTTATGATTCATAGCATCTTAACAGTTCTTTTTTGTGCTGTGGAAACTTTTTTACTTTGCAAGGGGTTCTATAAAAAATCATGCAAAGTCATGACTGAATGAACATAAGAGGAGTGTACCTGCTTTATAAGTTCATCATCATCATTATTATCGCCCGCAGCACCTTTGGAGATGATAGTTGTAGTTGTGTAAAGAAAGTCACTTATTGCTTGGGTTGAGTACACTGCATCTTCTTTTGTGTCTGAATAGTCACAAAGGGGAGTGACATTTCTTGCCACATCTATCACACACCCGAAATGGGAGTCGAGAGGTTGATTTTCAGTGTTGGAAGCTTTGTGTGTTTTATAATGAAATAATGCATAGGAAAGTATTGATATGTTAATAAGTGTATTTTGGTCTGCAGTTTTGTTTTGTTTGAATGAAGTTCTTTTATAGGCTTTCATACCCTGTAATTAGCATCACTTGTTTTGGTAATATTTATTGAAAGTTCACTTTAAAATAAAAGGTCACGAAATAAAATGTATCTGAATCTGTTAGAGTAGCTGAAGAATTTTGATATTATTCTAAATTTAACTGTGATGGATCCCATGCTTCAGTGGGAATATCCCTACACGTCTATTTTCCTCTTTATTGTTCCTCCCTCCCTGTGATATCATTTGTCTGTAAATTCCCTCACCCACCTACTTTTGCTCATTATGTATTTGAATTTTAAATTCTTTCAGTGTTTTTGGTAAATTATTCAACAGATACCTTCGTAATTTATTTCGATATGTGAAGAATATTTTTCCACGTCATACCTGAAATTGAGAGCCAGCTTTATATCATAATTTTTTCTCTTCTAAGCACTAATAATGATTCTTTTATCAAATAACCTTGCCTGATACACATAGTGGGCAAATAATGTGGTGGTTTTGTTGTATTTGTATAGATTTATTATTGCAATTTACCTATACAGCTGGCCTAGAAATTTTTTCTTTAATACAATTGTATTTGTGTGAAGTATTAACGTCAATATGATTAAAACTTTGTCATTGTGTCAGAAAATCTGTAAACAGTCATAATTTCTTTTTCAACTAATGGTAATTTTTTGTTGAATGTGTTGTACTTGTCCAGAAACTAAAAGGAAGAGTATCACCATGTCATACATCGTGGCGAAAAGGAATAAATAGGCCTACACTTACTACATTAATAAATAATTGATATGGGACTACCTCAAGTTGTTGACGATCAATGCATAACCTGTGTTATGTGATGCTTTATATGAATGTGTAGATTACGGTAGGGTTACCAGACGTCCCCGTTTGCCGGGGACAGTCCCCGTATTTAGCTCTCTGTCCCCGGATAGATTCCGTCCCCGCAATGTCCCCGGATTTTTACTGTTGTCCTCAGAGTTTTTTTAATCATGCGAGACTTCTTTAAAAGTCCTGATTTGCTAATACATTCGTTTAAAGAAAGAGATATGGAGCACACTTCTTTCCTTGTGTCTAGGAATAAAAGAAAATTACAAGGATACTGCGTCTTGGACACAACAGCTTTGGAAAATCAAGTCTCCTTGCTGTGTGCAACATGGCTGTCTGCGATCCTCATTTAAAATACAAAATATAAACAATATGTGGCTTTTAAGTTAACCCAACCTTTAATGATATCACTTATAAAAGTACAGCGCGTAATTAGGACAAATACCGAAAGCGTCCCGGATTTTGGTGAAAAAGTTGTGAAGCGTCCCCGGATTTGGAGAAGAAATTCTGGTAACCATAGATTACGGCAACATTGAAACTGCCCTTAGACAATTAAAATAAGGAAGAATAGGGAAAATAACCCATCACTTACTACAGATGAAGGCAGGAGGGCCAAGAAAACACAAAAATATGAGCAGAATTTACAATATTTCAGTACACACATCTTTCTTTCTCCTTGCCACGTCTCACCTCCAACATGAGTAAGATTATTCACCAAAATATTGTAAAATGTGCTCAAGTTTTGTGTTTGTCTGGCTCTCCTGCCTTCATCTGTTATAAGTGATGTGTTATTCTCCCTATCCTTCTTCATTTTAAAATAAATGTTACAGCATTGAATTTTCTGAAGCCATATTCCGAAAATACAAAATATTTTTGCATATATATGAAAACTTTCAGTGCACACAGTATTACAGCATCTTTTGTAATTAATATGAGATTGATTGAACAAAGATGATGATAATTAGCATCTAAACTGAGCTCAAACTAACAACATGCGTACTAATGTAATTTTGGATGCCATATCAATGTTACCATCTGGGATATGATAGGAAATGGTAGTTGTACTTTGCCAGAATTAGTCAGGTTATGACATTGGGTTGGAGAAAGGAGGCAAATTTATTTTGAATTTCGGTAGGAATATTATGAGAGAATTCATATTCACGTATTTATCATAAATTGATAGACGAATAAAGGTTCTTACTGACAGAATACAAAACTAATATGTCCATTGATTTTTTGATCAGGGTTTTGGAGTTCCAATTTTGTTAAATGTTATGAACTTAAATACTTCATAGGTTAATGGCCACAATACGGCTTAAACAGTGAAGTCTCCCATAATCTAGAGCAGCGATTCTCAAAGTGTGGTACGCGAACCCCTAGGGGTTCGCGAGTTGATCATAGGGGGTTCACGGCGAGATTTACGTAATGGTGGCAGACTGATTGTATCACGTGTGTGACATGCATCATTTAATACAATGCCTTCAAAGAAATATCGCTCCTTTCACTCGATGTGTCGAATAAGTATTAATAGATAATATGTAAATTTTTGAACGCCAAATATCTTTCAAAGTTCAAATTCTACATTATGCTATATATTTCCATTATTCGGCACCACTCACAATCGTGTTAGGTTTGGTAACAATAGGGGCGGAAAATAAAGCCTTACGAAAGGGCTACAATGGCTTGATATTACGTAATAATTTGTGACTGACAAAAAGCGTGCGGCATTGTTTAGTATAGTTGTTTCTCAAGTCAGTGGTACTCCACGCGCGCACTTATTTCGGCCGGCTGAAATAAAGTTGATAAGTAATTTTGATTAAAAAGTAAGTGAAAACATGAATCAGTGGTTAAAAACCGGATCAATACGCGGAAAATGCCCAGATACTCAAAAGTTATCCAGTTCAGAAACACTGAAAACTTCGTTGAGTCAAATTGTATCTACGTCTACTGAAAGTTCAGTTTCGAAAGAAAATACGCGGAAAACAAGTAAACCAGAAGAACACTTCATTCCATCGACAAAGAAAAGAAAATATGATGAAGATTATCTCAAAATTGGATTTGTGTGCAAAGAAGACACCCAGTACCCAGAGTCACAGTGTGTAATATGTTCAGAAGTTCTCGCAATTAGCTCAATGAAGCCATAATTGCTGCGAAGACATTTGGAGACAAAACATCAGCAGTACGTAAACAAATCTTTAGATTTTTTTGTTCGAAAAAAGAGGGAGTTAGAATCTTCAAAAAAAAAAAAAACTTTGACAAATACTGCAACTACCAACGCTGATTATTTACGTGCGTCTTTCCTAGTGGCATACAAAATTGCAAAGACCGGCAAGTCATACAATATTGCTGAGGAATTAATTTTGCCAGCTGCTAAAGATATGGTCAGTTGCGTGCTAGGAGACAAATTAGCAAAATTGCTGGATAAAATACCACTTTCAAATGACACAATCGTAAGGCGCATTCACGACATGGCACTCAATGTTGAAAATCAACTAGCAGAACGACTGCAAAATACATATTTTGCAATTCAAGTTGACGAATCAACAGATATTACTGGACTGCCGAATGTACTTAGTTTTGTTAGATATGTACACAGAAACATTTCTGAAGAAGATTTTCTGTTATGCAAGAACTTGGAGACTACGACAAAAGGAGAAGATATTTTCAACGTCATCAATGATTTTTTTGAAGAACATGGCATAGACTGGAGAAGGTGTGTTGGTGTTTCGACTGATGGTGCCAAGGCCATGACAGGTAGGATATCTGGACTAATCAATAGAATTAAACATCTTGCTCCTGAAGCCAAAAGTATGCACTGTGCATTGCACAGAGTGACACTGGCATGCAACAAAATGCCTGATTATTTAAAAACAGTATTGTCAGAGGTCGTAAAGATAATAAATTACATAAAAGCACGTCCGCTCAACTCGAGACTTTTTGCATTATTATGTCGGGACATGGGCAGTGAACATGTTTCATTACTCTTACATTGTGAAGTGCGTTGGTTGTCAAGAGGCAGGATGTTAGCTAGGTTTTTTGAACTGCGTCATGAAGTCTATTTACTTGTGAAGGACAGTGACTTCAACCTCAAGTTAAGATTTGAAGATGAAACCTGGCTTATAAGGGTGTCATATCTAGCTGATATTTTCTCTTCTCTCAACGAAACGAAAGCTTCTATGCAAGGCTCCATGTGTAACATATTCATTGTGCAGGATAAAATACAAGCCCTCATAAGAAAAATTGAATTTTGGAAAACTTGCATGATATCAGGTGTTATTTAATTTTTTCCTCTTCTGCATGAATTTGTTTCGACCAACACCTTATTACTGGATGCCGAAGTAAAAGCTGAAATTATTGTACATTTGTCTCAGCTCTCTGATGAACTGAAAAGGCATTTTCCAGATATCGGTAATGCTGAAGACTGGGTTCGAAATCCATTTATGGTCACAACCAAAAGCATAAATTCTGGTTTGAGCATTAAGCAACATGAATCATTGCTGGAAATGTCCACAGATCGTACTCTTCATGCTGATTTTAAAAAGATGTCTTTAATTGATTTTTGGGCAGCAAGACAGGAAGAATATCCGGAGCTCTCACGTAAAGCAGTTAATTTCCTTTTACCCTTCGTGACAACTTACTTATGTGAGAGTGGGTTTTCACACCTGGTTATGATAAAAACGAAATACAGGAATCGAATGAATGTCGAATATGAAATGAGACTGAGATTGAGTAAAACTGTTCCTGATATTGACTCAACATGCGACAAAAAACAAGCTCATCTATCACATTAACTGACAACAATCTTCTGTATAAGTGTATTACTTTTATGAAAATAAAAATTCTTATTTTTTTAAAGCTTTTTTTAAAAAAAATGTTTAGGGGGTTCGCCACTGTCTGGAAAATTTAAAAGGGGTTCGCGGAGCATAAAAGTTTGAGAACCGCTGATCTAGAGAGGTGTTTCTCAATTTGTGGACTGTGAAAATTGGGCAGGTGGTCAACAGACATGACAGTATTATTCCTTTTGTTAATAAATGTTAAGCTTGTTTAATATCAATTCACTTTTAATAGCTAACTTGCAATTTCATAACTGAGTTTCAGTTGGAATCCAAAACATGCTTTTAGATTTAGGTTATGATAGTGCAATACAATATGCCCTTAATGTTAATATTACATGCATAATTAAAAAAATTCCCCCCCCCCCCCCCCTCTAAGTTAATGGTCCGCAGAATTATTTTTGACATTTTACTGGTCTTTAGGTTGAAAAAGATTGAGAAACGCTGATCTAGAATGTTATACTCAAAGTCGTAAAAGGAAATGCAATTCAATACATTGTTTTGGTTTTATTGAACATTAACTTGATATTTTTAATGAAGGATTTTTTAGGCTTGCAATCAAAATAAAACTTCCAATATTATTTCAAATTTTTCCAGAGAGTGACTGCACTAATTAATTGACATATGTTGCTTATGATGACGACGAAGTCTGGAAATAGTCTGTGCAGTATGTGAAATAGAATCAGCATGATACTTCTCACATCTTGCTCATTTAACAACCTTGTTCATGAGAAGAATTTTCCTCCATGAAGGAATTTGTGAATAAAACTTGAATGTAATGGTATTATTTTTGTAATTATTTGCATTAGTATTTGCAATGAATTGGTTGTGGACATAGAAAAAATGGTAAGTAGTGTTTTAGTTTCAGTCAAAAGGAGGGGTTGCTAACCGTGACTGTTTTCATCAATGAAACAGTTGTTTAGATTTTTGGATTGTGTGAAGTGGTGTGGGCAGATGTTGGTTGGGCTAGAGTAATTGTGTGATCAGCTTACCATCGGCCATCGACTGGTGGAGAAGCCTGTATTGTACTAGGGCAGTGGAGGAAGGTTAGTGGACATATGATATGTGTTGTGGTGCATATGGCAAAGCTACTATTGAAAAGGTTACTCCAGTGGTAGAATTGGAATGAGTGGTACAGGCTAGATGCATGCTACAGGTTTTACAGTGTAGTCTGTTGCAAGGAATGGTCAGTAAGTTTATTTGGTAGAATCAAAGCTGTAAGTATTTATGAACCAAGATGTTTTTGAAGTTGGGTGGACCACATGAGTTTCAACAGTTTTTATTTTTTTTATTTTTTATTTTTGCTGTCATCAGTCTTTCGACTTGTTTGATGCATTCCTCCATCCCTTCCTATCTTGTGCCATCCTCTTCATCTCTACTTACCCCTTACAACCCATGTCCTCCATTATCTGCTTCATATATTCTAATCTCTCTCTTCCTCTACAGCTTTTCCCTTTGACTGTTCCCTCCACTAACGAATTAACCAAACCAATACGTCTCAAAATATGACGAACAGAATACCAAACCTTAAAAATATCTTGGTTCACAAAGCACTTTTTTCTCATCTTTACAAATCTCAACATGGAACTCTCCGTATATTGCAGATCTGCAGCATGCATCCAGCCTGAAAAACGAACACCAGTTCTAACACTAAGGAAACCTTTCCAATAAGGGACTATGGCACTTGCACCACAACACGTCTCATATATATCCTCCACTGCTGTAATTCATTATATAAATTTGAACATCAATAAACTTTCTATCAGGCTTAATATCCACTGGCAAACTGTTCATGCCAGTAAACTAGACCTTCCAGTGGCTACCCATGCTAGTTCACAAAATTCCAACTAACCAAATAACTGTTTCATGGTGAAATAAGTCAGTGTTTACACTACTTCTTCAAAACTCCCTACATAGTAGCTACCTTACCGAAATATCCTTGACACTAAACTTCTGTCTGTTCTTAACCTCTGTTAGCATTCTATCACTGGTAATCCTGTAACTTGTTTATTTTGTTTTTTATTTCAACCTTTTTCTTCCCTTAATTATGATTGCCTGCGATATTGCACTGTCACAGGTGTTCTTGTTATTTTTACCTCCAATACCCTCTTTTTTAACTCCAGTGGCCATTGTCTGTCTTCACATGGTTTAAGCTGCTTTGTGCACATCCATCAAGTTACTGCATGTTTGTAAGGACTTCTGCACTATTAACAGTTTTCCATTTTTTTTAGGATGTCGTCATATTTGCATCTTCTCTGTTGGTAACCCAGTTATCACATTTTATTTTTGTTACAATTATGTGGTGATAGCTATTATTAATAAGTAATCTTAATAATTTCTTCTATTACATTTTTCTGTCAAACAATACCACAGGTTTGTTTGAAACAGTACAAATGTTTAGTATTCATGTTTATGGGAGAGAAAAAGCTCTCTCCATCCTTATTACTGTCAAATTTATTACTGTGTTTACAACATGTATAATTATTCAATGACCTCCCTACACTGCTCAACTGACTGGTTTCTCTGTAGAAATATTGTGGACTCTGTAGCAACTGACTTACTGCGTCTGCCCACTTCAACTGTTTTCTACATCTACATCTACATACATCTACATATATACTCTGTAATTCACAAAATTGTGGGTGGCAGAGGGTGCTCAGCACCAAAGCTAATCTCTTTGCTGTGCATTCCAATCCCTAATGGTGCGAGGGAAAAAAGAATTCATATAAGAATCAGTCCGGCACCTTATTTCTCTAATTTTATCTTTCCTGTCCTTCCGACTCAAATAGGTTGGTGGAAGAAGTATTTCACTACACTCAAAAGTGAAAGTGGGAGTACGCATGTTTTCCAATAAGTTTAAACGAAACGTGTGTCGTCTAGCTACCAGAGACTCCCAACCTAATCTACTAATCAGTTCTGTGATGCTTTCATAAGGACTGTAGCAAGCGGTCACGAATCGAGCGGCTCTTCTCTGTACTTTCTCTATACTTTCGATCAATCCCTTACGAAACGGTCCCAAATAGCACAACAATAATCCAAATGTGGACGCACAAGAGATTTGTACGCTATCTCCTTTGTTTGTTCATTACAATTTTTCAAGATTCGACCTATGAATCGCAGCCTAGAATTTGCTCTAACTACTAACGAATTAATGTGTATGTCCCATTTCATGTTCCTTTGTACTGTTACTCCCAAATATTTCATAGAATTGACCATATCAATAACTGTATTGTTTAACTCGTATTTTTGAACAATTGGATTCTTTTTGTTAGTTATGCTCATTACCTTGCACTTTTTACAATTTAGAGTAAGTTGCCACTCAGCGCACCAAGCCAACATCCAGATCGCGCTGAATTTCTAAGCAAACGGCCAAATTTCTTACTTCCCTATAAATAACAGCATCATCAGCAAACAATCTAAAAAGGCTTTTCACTTTGTCTCCGAGATCATTTATAAAAATTAAGAAAAGAAGTGGACCTATTACACTTCCTTGAGGTACACCCGATGTAACATCTAGATTAGAAGAACTTTCTCCTTCAACGACAACATACTGCGACCGACCAGTTAGAAAATCCTTTATCCATTCACAAAGCTGATCCGATATACCGTACACTCGAAGTTTCGCAATATTCTTGCTCTCAACCCTGCTTCATGATCCTGCTCTGGCTCTCGTAACTGCCTTTGCTGCATAACTGTGCCTACTCTTATACTGGCTGCCTTGCAATGCCTGCCTTGAGTAGTAAGCCTCCAGTATTTATCTTCTACCCACAATAAACCAGAACCTTCTTGAAACTCCCTCAGTTAATCCACTCCTTGTGGCTGAGCTTATGTCTTGAGCACGTAACGATATGTCATCCCTTATAGGAGATTGATCTCTCCTACATGAATGTTTCTATGAAATGTATTAGAAATTCTCTTAGGACAAAAGTTAGCTTTATTCATGCTGAAGATGGTAAGGTGGTAAAGCACATAAACCAAGTATGCGTAAGGAAATATATTCCTCACTCATTACAAATTTTTACTTTAAGCAGTAATAAATTGAATATGTTTAAACATTTGTCTGGACTAAAAAGACCTATATACTGGTAAAAAATCATACTTAGAGTGAAGTGACTTTTCAATTTTTTTTGTGAAGCACATTCTAAGATTGCATTGGCTTCTGTTGGCTTACCCTCCAGTCTAGTTGATCACATTAAAGAGCTGCTATTCTGGATATGGAAGGGTGCAAAGGTATCAGTTTTAGATCTTGGTCCATTGTACCAGCTATGTTTAAACTAAAAGATTGTTTACCTCAAGGCTCTGTTTTGGCTCTGCTCCTCTTCAGTGTATACACACACGATTAACTAGAAACATCCTCGAGAAAATTTATTTATGCTGATGACATCTATTTGGTGAATCAGGATTTCAACTTTTCCTTTGCTGAAACAACTTTATCCACTGATCCAGAAACCTGCAATGTGTAGTTTGAGAAATGTTGCATCCATCTAATTCCTCAGAAAACAGTTGGATCAACAGCACACAATTTTTGGTATTTAAATAAGGCTCTGTACTGGTTTTATAGAATTTATTATAGTTAAAATTGAGTTGAAAGAATTCTTTGTTTTGCCACTGTTTTTTAATTCATCTTTGGAACTAATAACTCCAACATCTAGCCTACAACTAGAACTTGTATTGGACTTCGCTTTATAATGAAGGTTGCAGGATTGTTTTTCAAGGTTATTCTTATGAAATACCCTAGGACCAAAAGCACTCGTCTGTTCTCTCTCGTACTTAGGGGGCGTCCATTAATGACGTGAGGTGAGATTTCGCTGGACCCCCCTCCATTTCACCTCAAGTCATTAATGGATGCCCCCTTAATTGTTAACAACCTAACTTTCTTCTTCTTTTTTTTTACTGTTCATTTTTTCCTCTTCTTTTTTTTCCAATGACTTTCCAAAACCGTTTTTTCTCTCAGTCAGCCCTGCACAAACTAACCTTTTTATTTATTTTTATGATGCAAAATTATTATACAACATAAATCTGTATGTAAATCCACAAGCTCAAACTACAAAATATTTGACTGTCCTGTCACAAATTGCATTATAAACTAGATGTCAAATTCAGATGCCAACTCTTGCCATACTGCCAGACTGCAGCAAAATACCTGGGTGTATTGGAGATCTGACTTTTAGCAGCATCTCTCAAATATGGTGGCTAAAGTAAAAAAAAAAAAAAGGAACAAAAACTTGCTGGTACATTATGGGGAGCCAGTTGTCAAATTCTAAGATCCACAGCCTTAGCTCTTGCTAAATACCACTGCCCAACCTGGATCAATAGAGCCCACTCAAAGAAGATAGACATGCAACTTAATCAGGCAATGTAGATAATTATGGGATGCATTTGGAGCATGAGCACACTACGGCTTCCAGTTCTCTGTAAGATTAAGAACTTCAGAAGCTCTCCTAAAGATCTGGAAAAATATCATAAAGCTGCCCACACAGCTAGACTTTCCATGAGCAAAACACCAACACTTTAAATCAATTAAGCTGTCTTGGCACACGGCACTCATCCTCATAGTGTCCTCTTTCAACATCAACAGGCTATGGATAACTCAGTGGAAGCAGTCATCCGTAGCCTACGTATAAACATCTAGTGAAGATCCTACAGTGTAGTTTCAAGGAGTGAATCTCCCCAGACAGCAGTGAAGAATCACCAATCAGGTTCGAACAGGCAAGGCAGATGCAGTTATTTACTACACAAATGGGGCTGTGTCAGTTCTGCAAATTGTGACTGTATAACTACCTTTCAGTCAATCCACTGTATTTTTTCTGAGTGTCTGTTTTGAGCTTTCGAAGGAATGGACATTCATCATGCATTGATCAGTGCAGTTGAATGAATCAAATCACTACATATAGAGATATAAAATTATATGAGCTTGTGATGTGCACATTTGTGTATCTTGTTAAATGTCATATGATAAATGAATAAATCAGCTATACTGACCATGGGTTTTGGGAATTTTTTTCAGTCGCATAGGCAGTTGCTGGCTCCTCATTCTCCTACTAAAAAATCTCCTTGGTTAAATTGTCATTTGTGATGTTGACAACATCTAACCCCCCCCCCCCTCCCCTCTGTTTTCTCAAAAGTAGTTTCACTAGTGCAAACAAAATGTTTTGGAGCAAAAAAATTTGCTTCTTGTGTTTACATGTCACATCTGTTGCATTTACTTCCCCTTTGCCCTTTACTATGTTTAGAACCGAAGCTGTTACGATGATGAATTGAAGGAATTGCTTTTAATCATTTATGATGTACTGCTTCATACCAGTCTGTGCCTAACAGTGGAGACTATCGCAACACTGTGAACATTGTTTGCTTAAGATGATCAGATTCGAGTATACAATTTTTTTTAGATTTCTCACATTACATCTTCTTTTCAAAAATTTTAGTCAGCCATGGTGCACATGAAGCGACTTCATGCTGCCTTGTTTTTTTTCCCCCCCTTGTATTTCTTCTTAATTCTATCCAAATAGTTATCTTATTATAAGTAAATATTTTTTTTATTGTTCCAGATTTTGAATGAGACAATGAACATGAGTAACAGGTACTCTTTTCACCTATTTATTGAAATTACTTTTGACACTTACACCGTTGACCTGGCCCACATGGTGGTGTAATGCCTCTCAATGTCTGAGACGGTGGTGAAACCAGAGCCACAGCATGACTCTGGGGGCTCGTTATCTCAAGGTAAGCTTTATTCTTTTATTAACACCACTGCAAGCACAATATACAAATGAAATTGTTACATCATCAGAGCTTTTAACTTTGGGGGGAAAAGTGTTAAAAGTACAATTTGAAATAGTGTCCACATTAATTGTTTTTTTTTGGGAAGTTTGAATGAATCTCAATGAGATAACTCTTTTTACTCCACCAAAGAATTTATTTCTAAGGTATATACAAAATAATTGTATGTTGTTTGTGTAAATATGTCTGATATAATTAATGTACATATTATGTTGTGACAATACTTTCCTTTAAAGACACTTTCAAGTGCCAAAAATCTTGGGTTAGGAAGGTGCAAATATCCAGTTGGCAGTTGCACCACAGACGAAACATATAAATGTATCATGTAGTGTTGGGACTTTCTTTTGTACTTTTGTTAGATGTTTTAAGGGTTTGCTGACATGATTATGGCTGTACAGACTTTGAATGCAGAATGATAGTTGGCACTAGATGCATTGAGCATTCCATTTTGGAAATTGTTCAAGAACTCAACAGTTATCGATCTACAAATGGTGTGCCATGAATATGTAATTTCGCAATGGACAATTCAGTTGCAAAATACGTTTACCTAATTGCTGAGACTAGAGACGTTTAATTCAAGGATGGCAACACTGCATCAAAGAACTGCAACATACAATGCAGGATGTGTAAGAGAGGTGTATGTGCAAACTTTGCAGTGAAATTTGGCATTGAGGAACATGGCAGCAGAAGACTGACTTGAGTACTACTGCTGACAAAATGCCATCACATGCAGTACTTTTCCTGTGCTCGTGATCATATTGATTGGATCTTAGATGCCTACAAAATGAGTGGTTCTGTATGTAGCGATATAAATATAGTGATTGTGTATGCCTCAAGTGAATCAGAAAGGTGTTAAATGCAGTGAACATAATGGAAAGTTTGCAATGGCCAGTAACAGCATGCTGTTGACGGAGCAGGGCTGCGTGACAATGAGTCGGCTTGTAGCACTGGCGAGTTTGAAGTTACGCTGGCAACTGTTTGTTTACAACAGTGTAAGATGGATGAGGTGAAGAAAACATTCTTTGATGACAACATAAGCTGTTCAAGCTTTCTGACAAAAGCTTGGAGAAGAAGAAACTATTGGGGAAGAAGCAAGACCTACAAGCGACTGTGTGAAGAAAAGAAGAGGAGAGAATGTTTCATCACTGCTGAAGGGAAAGCAAAACAGAAGGATTGAGAAAGGTGGATAGAAGTGGAGGAAGAAAAACTGGGATAAATTTGGCGAAGGGAAAATGCACTAATATTTAAAGGGAATATCACCTTTGGGGAGGAGTGATTTGTTCAATTATTAGAGGAACTTAGGACTACTCTGCCGACACACAAACTACCCCTAAGCAATCTCAAAACTCACATGGGCACACGTTTTCATGATTCACTTTCTGGAAAACCATTTTATCATGCTATGGCAAGAACAACCTTTAACCCATCAACATCCTTCTCTCTACCCTACTGCCATAGTCTACAGGAGGTGAAGACAACAGTTGGTGTGTGTCAGAAAGAAAAGTGAATGGTGTGAAGTGGTCAGAATATATAACAGGCCAAGGCCTGTGAAGCATGATTTATGTGATTTGTTTGTGTGTGTGCTTTTTTTTAAAAGCGGAATGAATATGGTCACATTCCAACTAATTCTCTTATATGTCATCTGAAGGCATCTATGTTTGGAACCTTTTGTTTTTATCATGTTTGACTTTCAATTTTGTACTGTATATTTGTGTTGCTATATGTTTGGTTAGTTGTGTCTGAAGAATGGCTCGATGATGAGGGAGCTACTTTTTTTTAAAATGATTTCACTAGCTTAAAGTTGTAATGTGATTATAAAGAAATTACGTTATACCAACCAACCAAAATTAGTTTATGTTCTTTTGTAAGATGAAATTGTATGCATTTCTGTGGTAACGGTTATTTTCTGCGATGAATTCAGCATTTTTCATAAAAGTGCCTCATTCATCACATTTTTCTGGCAGGGAGGGGTGTGACATTACAGCCGGGAGTGTCAGGGGTATATCTACTGGTATGTATTTTTAATGCCCGTGCATTGGTGCAGTAGTGCCAAGCACCACTATAGGTAGCTCTGGGAAGTTGAGCAATGGCTCGTGGAAGATAAATAGTGGCAGTTGGTTGGTGGCCAAAGAATAGTAACTGGCCACATGTGACCAATGGCGGGTTAAATGCAATAATCTATTGTTTGAGTAACGTGACTTATAATTTTGGTCCGGGTATTATGAGCATACGCTTTTCTTCCAACGACTGCAATCTTATGGTGAAGAAGTCCAGTATAGAATATATTTGGTTGGTAACTCCTGTAGGGCTATTTGTCTGAAGTGGAAATAAATGTAGTGTTCAGTGGGAATTATGACTATTTTTGTTTGAACACTGGGTTTATAACTTTACATCATCCTATCCCTCCCATTAAACAGGACCACCTGGCAGCTGTGAAAGATATTTGTTTCTAACATAATAAAAATGAAATGTTTTATGTGCAAGAGTCGTTATTAATCCCACTCGGAAATTATCTAAGTTCTACAATATCTTTTGTAGATTTTTTTTTTTTATTTTTATTGAAGTCACAGTAGAGGATAATTTAACATTTTCTTCATGATAGCTTTATGAGAACTGTTTAAAGTTTATTATAAAATGAATTAACGATTCTAGTGAGTATCTATAAGCAGTCAACGATACAAAACTGTTGTAAACGAAATAAGAAATTTGATTGAATTATGCTGCAGGAATACAAACCCTAGAGGAATAAAATTCAGGGTTAATTTTAAGTTAGAACTCTAGGCATGTGATTTTATGATAAAATTCCTATGTTATGCATATTTGGTTTGTGTGTAAGATGAACAATATTTTCTTCCTTTACATTTGCTTCATATTAAATTATCTAAATGTGTTAACTTGTTTCTTCACAACAGTGTACATAAATGTGTTATTTCCACTGACTATTCTTGGTTGGCAAAATTTACACGGATACTCACAAATTCAATGACAGATGTCAGTAAATGTGAAGCCATTTGTGAAATAATCCATTTGCTCTCTACCAACTAATTAAAAGGAGATATAATTATATAGTTTTTAATATGTTTATAAACTTGTTAAAACCTTTTTGGGATAGGTTTAATCCAGAGAACAAGTACAGAAAAGCATTTCTACTAGTCCGATTTTAAGACGCCTTTGTGAAAAATAGAAATTTTAGTTAGAGTACATATTCAAGTACAACGGTTTTTGTTGAATTCATTTTCACTGCTAAAACTCATTATGGGGATCATTTTAAAGTGTATTTATCATACTCAGAAAAAATTAGTATTGAAGATATTTTGGTTTTTCATGTGTTGAAACCATGTGGTTGGGAGAAGTTAACATAAAATCTTAAACAACTAGTTAATGAAAAAAGCCACTTGAGAGCTATTACCACCAGCTGTAGTCAGCATCCCCTTGCATATTTTGAACATAAAATTAATTAATTATGACAAGTATAAGTAGGATTTTTAATTGAAAGAAAAAAATCAAAATTTAAAAGAAAGAAGGCACAAGCAGAAAATTAATTTTAGAGTGTAGATAATAATCAAGAGGGTTAAAATGATATATTGGTCTCATTGGAAAGTTAAAATATTTGGCAAGATAAATCAGATATCTGAAAGTTATTGTAGACACATTATTGGAATAGGTGCCAAGATTGATGATGTGAAAGAATAAGTAATAAATTCAATAGAAGCCTCCTTGAGGTTTCAGCTAGGTTAAAACAAGTAGAATAAGTTACCTGAAGGCACATATGTTAATTACAGTGCAAAATATTAAGCACTTATCTACACAAAAGAGCCAAAGAAACTGGTATGCAAACACAGAGATATGCAAACACTCGGAGAACGGCGCTGCGGTTGGTAACACCTATATAAGACAACAGGTGTCTGGAACAGGTGTTAGATCGGTTACTGCTGCTTCACTGGCATTTTATCACGATTTAAGTGAGTTTGAATGTTGTGTTATAGTCGGCACATGAGAGATGGGACACAGCACCTCCGAGGTAGCGATGAGGTGGGAATTTTCCTGTACGACCATTTCTCGAGTGCACTGTGAATGTCGGGAATCCAGTAAAACATCAAATCTTCGACATCGCTGTGGCCGGAAAAAGCTCCTGCAAGAATGTGACCAACGACGACTGAAGAGAATTGTTCAACTTGACAGAAGTGCAACTCTTCTGCAAATTGCTGCAGATTTCAGTGGTGGGCCAACCACAAGTGTCAGTGTGCAAACCATTCAACGAAACATCATCGATATGGGCTTTCGGAACTGAAGGCCCACTCATGTACCCTTGCTGAGTGCATGACACAAAGCTTTACGCCTCGTCTGGACCCATCAACAGCGACATTGGAGTGTTGATGATAGGAAACATATAGCCTGGTCTGACGAGTCTCATTTCCAATTGTATCGAGCGGATGGACGTGTACAGATATGGAGACAACCTCATGAATTTATGGACCCTGCATGTCAGCAGGGGACTGTTCAAGCTGATGGAGGTTCTGTAATGGTGTGGAGCATGTGCAGTTTGAATGACATGGGGCCCCTGATATGTCTAGATATGACTCTGATAGGTGACATGTACATACGCATCCTAGCTGATCACCTTCATCTGTTCATGTCCATTGTGCATTCTGACGGACTTGGGCAATTCCAGCAGGACAATGTGCGACCTCACATGTCCAGAATTGTTACAGAGTGGCTCCAGGAACACTCTTCTGACTTTAAACACGTCCACTGGCCACCAGACTCCCCAGACATGAACATTATTGAGCATATCTGTGGTGCCTTGCACCATGTCTTTCAGAAGAGATCTCCACTCCCTCGTACTGTTACGGATTTATGGACAGCCCTGCAGGATGCATGGTGTCAGTTCCCTCCAGCACTACTTCAGACATTAGTCTAGTCCATGCCATGGCATGTTGCGACACTTCTGCATGCTCGTGGGTGCCCTACACGATAGTAGGCAGGTTTACCAGTTTCTTTGGCTCTTCAGTGTAGATATTAATTTTAAAAGTGGCAAACTGAAGTCACAAAGTCAACCGATTTAATAAATAGAAGGTAGCCAGCTTGGCTGGCGAGCAGTCTTTCAGCAGTTTTTGGAGAGTCCAGCTTGTGTGATAATGTAGATCGATGTGCGGGTAGTTGGTAGAACCAAACTATACCACCTCATGTTAGTTTTTAACAGCAAGATTTGGTATGCAATAGTTCAGGGGCCTGGATGAGAGTTCGTCTTCTCTCGTGTACCTATGTGTTGAACTTGCAATCGATAATGCAACTGTTAGTCTGATAGCCTTATCCTAAAATTTTAAATCTGGTCCCAAACTGTTGTATGAGAACTTTCTAAAGATTATAATTTTCATGGAACTCTAAACTGTGTGCAGTGCACTTTATTTTTGCTACTACCTTTCACGTTTGAGGTGTATTTCAATAGTGTGGTGACCAAATTGTTTAAAATAACCAGTACTAGAAGGCAATGGTCATATTCATTGTTAAAGTACAGTTTGCTTGCTAGCAACAGCATGTCTTACAAGTTAGTGCTGCATTGGTTAGCTGAAATTCCATGTCACCATGTTGGAGTTTTTTTTTTTTTTTGAGATTCTGGCTATTGCGCTAAGAATTGTCTGAGCAACCAGATTGGTTCTTGATAACAATTGTTAGTATATAATATTTCGCTTTTGAAAAGTTTTAAATCCTTTGATTCATTCAGTACACTGAATATCATTGCACTTTACAGCTTGGATTTTATGTTGTCAGACTTTTTTTGATACCCTCCATTGTGGCTCCACTACACTGGATCAAGGAGATACAATGAGTCTTCACCTCAAATTCAGGATCCTGCATACCAGCCTTCCTAATTCCAATTTTTAGGCAGTTTTCCACAATCTCATAAGCGAATGCTAGGACAGTACCCAAAATCCGCCTTATAAAATACATATTTCTCAAACAAAAATACCATTATCACATAGAACACCGAGTAACACATTTCACAGACTGATCACAACATATCAGCTCCCCCATCAAAACTGGCCTAAGCAAACTGCTAGTAGATGGAACCTTGCTTTCAAATTAAGCACAGCCTTGGGGAGAGGATTTGCTAGATGACCTGCGAAAGTGGAAATGTTCAAAATGATGATGAGCCTTTTTTTATATAGCAATACAGCAATAAGACTGGCTTCCAGTTTTCCATTTAAATAATTGGACTTATCTTAACAACATGCATAAACTGATAAGCCAATGTTAAGTATGGACACCTACTCTTTCATTTACTAAAACATGTGTCAATAATTTTAATGCTTTGGCTTCAATTTACAATTATTTCTGAAACTGATAATCCAAGGCAACTTGGTTTGGGACTTTTACATACATTGTGTTATTTCAATATTTTGCCATTCTAAGCTCCTCCCTCTTAAATCTTATCTGTTAAATCTTTTTACACATATATATTTATCTAACAGACAACCAACTAATTGTATGAAAGAATTAAGATTCTAACACTGTAATGTCCTGACTGAAAATAGTTGTGAGGAATATTTATGGAAAATAATTGTGGTGCCTGTATAAATAAATAGTATTGGTTATTTACAGCAATTACAGGAGAGGCTCGCTTGCGTCAGCTGGAAGCGCTGTTCCTGGGAGGCCCAGTACAGGGACAGGGTCAGTGTTTCAGCATTGAGACCCTTTTGGACGTACTGCTGGTGCTGTATGATGAGTGCTGTAATTCTTCTCTAAGAAGAGAGAAGACAGTCTCTGACTTTATTGAATTTGGTTAGTAATCTTCCATCTTCTTCAATTTTTGTAATATTTTATTTTTATTTTGTCCATATATTTCCTTTATCAATCTCTCTTTCCATTTTTCAAAAGAGTGATCTGGTGGCTCACTGGTTAAGCCTAAATAGAGGTCGAAAGATCTCTGGTTCGAATCCCTTTCTCGGTGGGGATTTTCATAGGCACTTAACTCGACCTGCACCTCTGGCACATTTTGCTGAAGTACACCAGAATGCTTCGTGGTTCTGTTTCCACATTAAACTGTAGGTCCCCTATACCTGGCAGGATTGCCAGGTTAGGTTAAGGTGGCTATGACAGCGGCATAATGCGCATCCAGTAGAAACCCTGTCACCAGGTCATTATATCCACACGGAATTATTATTTCCCAAAATTTAGTAGAACTCTGTGATGGAAATGTTAGAATACCTTTTTTAATTATGCTACAGACATTTGTCTCCTGTTTCACTCACATGGATGTTGGTGTGTGTAGAAAGCCTTTAAACCATTTTTTCCCCTAGTAACAAATATTGTAAAGAAGCAAAAAATGTAAATGTCATATGAGAACTTTCTTTCTTTTAACTATTGAAGTTTCGATTTTCATAATTATCTCCAAAAGTTTTACTTTTTTATTTTATTTATATTTTAACATAATATATTTATGAATTATAAGAAATCAAAATAGTAATTTTTCATAAAGCTGCTTAGAAATCGTCCATATTAATATGTAGTAGTCATTGTCGTACATTTATAATCCATCTACATCTACATCCATACTCTGCAAATCACAAACATTGTAGGTGGCAGAGGGTGCTAAGCACCAATCCTAAACCCACACATTCCAATCCGGAATAGCACGAGGAAAGGATTGTCACTATCTATAAACTTTGGTTAGAATTTTAGCTGAGGCCATAACAAAAGGATTTTACCCATGAAATATATCATTTCCTTAACAGTTAAAAATCACTTTGTTAAATGCGGATATGGAACAATCCACAAATCATACAATAACATGCCAAGTTTTAGTATTGTCATGAAACACGAAGAGGTGTACAGTAAATTAAATATAAAAATTTTGCAACACTTAATAATGTGTAGTTGTTTGATTAACATGTTTAATTTATTTTAACATTCTTTATTATAATGCACTGTATTTCAGAAAACTTAAGAAATAAATAACCAAAGTTATTTAGTATAAATATATTGCTCATTTGCTGCAACAGTGGCATAACTCAAAAAGTCCATTTTGTAGGACCAATGCAAATGCCTCATGTGAAACAACTTTATGCATTCACTAGAAAATAACTTATCTGCAAGTTTTATTGAAAGAAAACAGTATAAAAGAAGGGAAGATGTATGGTATCAGTTGTAGTATTCTTGAAAATGATCCATCCTAAGATTATAACTCAAGACAGCTCATTTTTTGAGTTATGTGATTGTTGCATCAAACGAGCGATATATATATATATATAAAACATTAGGATAGGATAAAAACCAGCAGTTACCATAGAAGAGGATTCCTGCGGCATTGGTACATGGAAAAAACACACGAACACACATAGAATATAATTTCCGAGTCCATGGCTCTTCATCAGTAGGCGTGATCAGGCTGCTCGCTGGTGGCCAACTGCCTTTTTTTTTTTTTTTTGTAGAAGAGGACAGATTAATAACAGCCAGTTTGGGTATGGCAGCTTGATAGAGGCGGTAGAGGTATGTTGAAAAGCTGAGCAATAGATGGTTGTGAGGAAATGGGGGGGGGGGGGGGTTGACACCTGGGTTGGTGTCCTCTTAATTTGCAGGGGAGAGGTTGTCCTGCTTTGAGATGGGAAAGGTACAGAGTGGACAATTTGCGTAGATGTTTTTGAGCAAGCCTATCCATATATTCTACAGCCTTTTGCAAAATTTGTTGAAGGTGAGGAAGGACATGTTTGACAGCAGCAGTATTTTATTTAGAGATATAAGATGTCTGGATTGTTGGCTGGCCAGGTCACTGTATTGTTGCAGCACTGGGGCAGTTAAGGCTAAGGACTGCCTGTACCAGAATGTGTGAAAGAGTGGGTGAAGTTGGTGGGGGGGGGGGACCAAATATGGAAGTTTAATTGTGAGGCCATTTGGGGAAATATTGAGGTTAAGACAAGTAGGCTTGCATATGTTCTTTATACGGTCACCAATCCCCTGTAATTACCACGAGAGATAAAGGTTTCTGGATTAAAACAGCTCTTGTGTAAATAAAGTTTATATTCTTGAATTTTACGTAGTACAAGTTGAGGTACCAGAAAGATAAGGCATCAGAATTATCGTCTCCTTGAATTAGATTGCAGGTTGACGTCACTCACACACACTGATTAGCAATCTTTCAGAAAATTCCCCCAAAATTCGAAAGATCATCCTATGGAATCCCGGAATAGCATCAGAGTCCACTGTCCTGATCGTTAATATAAAGTTTATAACAACTTGAAATTTTCTAAGCTCCCCGTTTCACCACTACTAAAAATCTTCAAAGTCAACATCCTCATAGTTCTCACCTCGACCGCCCGCTTGAAAAACTGTTTGAAAATTATTTCCGACTGCCTGCGCTGGTCTGCTTTTTATAGGCTAGGCTTATCTATTGCTCAATAGCCGTGTAACACTGGTGTATTCCCGCGGGGAAACACTATTCTTTATGAATTAGAAAAAGCCTGTACTCCTGTGGAACACTAATTTTACTTGGATTTTCCCAAAATTTTGCTATGTTATAGTTTAATTTATTCCAAATCTTTTTTGGCCATGATAACTTTTCTCATAACTATTCTCGTTTAAGAGCTATTCATTTATGAAAGTCACACATGGGGATGCTATCATATGTCAACACTAAAACATCTTACTTTATACATCAAGTTACCTCTGAACTGTTATATGTTTGTTACTAACTGAATTTTTCTCTTTCGTTTAAGCATACTTTTATCTTTCTAGCTCTTTTTTCTAAAAATATCGAATTATTTTGATTTGAAATATCTCCTTACATAAATTTTAAAAGCACACAAAAACCACCTTAAAGTGATTGTCATTCTCTGCTCTTAGTGGAAATGAATGCAACAAAATTCATCATGACTGAAAAACAACCTTATTTGAGTATTATGTCTTTTACAAAAATGTTTTAAAATTGATTTAAAAAGTGCTTTCTTGTTAAGAAAATGGTTATTAAAGTTCTTTACTATATAACTATATGATATTTACCCCCTTCTAAATGTTTTTAGCAAAATAATGGACATATAACCAGGTTATGTTCTGAGATGAAAAGTGCTTTACCATTGATCGTGATTTTAATTATTATTCGCTACGCATTATATGTAACTCGCCTCTTGCTGAACGGTTTAGGTGAGATAATAGATATATAACAAGTGGTAAAAACTGAATAGTTCCGCGAGCAGTTTATGTGTTCGAAAACGTAAATATTTGAACAGAGCAACTAAGAGTTATGACAACGGGTTATCTAGGTAAAACGAAACACAGCACAAAGCAAGAGTATATATAGTAAACAGGAAATAATAGGAGCTAAGTAGCAAATGGATTTACAAAAAAAAAAAAAAAAAGGAATGCGAAATGAACCATCACTAATCTTAGATGATGGTTTCATGGGATGAACACACAAAAAAAACACAAGAACAGTAAAACCAAAGAATATTTCGGCACTTGGCCCTTCGTCAACAGGAGAACATCACGGAGGGAGTGTGTTTCTTTGAGTTCACCCCACGAAACCATCATCTAAGGTAGGTAGTGGTTCATTTCACTATACTTTATATATATATAGTAAACCTGTAACTTGCCATCTCTCATTTCATTTTACAGTCAGTTACTTATATATGTACATTTCATCTATTCATTTTTTATATATTTAAATTCTTCTATCTCCCTTTATTTTCATCTATAACCAATCTAAATAAAATTATAACTTTTTGAATTAGGCTACACAAAGATTATATTGATTTGTTTCACTTTTATTGCTGGTCAAGCCTATCCCCCCCTCCCGGCAATTCTATCACCATCACGCGTTTTCCGCCTGTGCTTCATTGATGTGGCGGGTTGGGATGTGATCACATCTTTCCCCCTGCCATATGTCTCGCCTCCCACATGACTAAGACTAAAGTCGAAATATTGTGCAACTCGTTTGTTTTTGTGTTTTTACGTGTCTCGCCCTCCTGCCTTCATCTGTGGTAAGTGACGGGTAGCTGTTTATTTTCCCTATCCTATCTTATTTTAAGTGCCTCGCTGCAGTTTCTTTGTTTCCACTATCCAATATATATATATATATAAATCAAATTAGGATAGGGAAATGAGCCACCATTTACCTTAAGATGATGGATGTGAGGTGCGAACACTCAGAAAAGACACAAACACAAATAATAAAGTAATTTTTGGGATAAACCCTTCGTCAACGGGAGAACATTATGAAAGGTGGGCGCAACTTTTCTGATGTTTGAATTTACCTGCACCATTTTCCCGGCAGGCGGTCTTTCTGTGAGGCAGTCTCCAGCTGTGCCCACCTTTCATAATGTTCTCCCATTGACGAAGGGTTTATTCCGAAAATTAGTTTATTATTTGTGTTTGTGTGTTTTCTGTGTGTTCGTGCCCCACATCCATCATCTTAAGGTAAGTGGTGTCTCATTTCCCTATCCTAATTTGATTTCTTTCCGCTACTTAATGTCTTGATTTCATTGTTACTAAATATATATATATATAGGATAAAGGAAACAAAGAAACTGCCGCGAGGCACTGAAAATAAGATAGGATAGGGAAAATAAACAGTTACCCGTCACTTACCACAGATGAAGGCAGGAGGGCGAGACACGTAAAAACACAAAAACAAACAAATTGCACAATATTTTGACTTTAGTCTTAGTCGTGTGGGAGGCGAGACATATGGCAGGGGGAAAGATGTGGTCACATCCCAGCCCGCCACATGAAATTGTAATGAGGATTAAGATTTGCAATGGGCAGAATGTTGAGCAGACATTTATGTGATTTGATTAATACCAATACATGGGTTAAGAGTCTTTATAAATGGATTTGAAAAAATAAATCGTATTTAACCAGTGATTTAGAAAGCATTTGAAAATGACTTTATTAAATTATTTTCTCTCCAGACTGCTGCATATAATTTGTTAGAGTTTAATAGCAATTATTAAATTTTAATGTTATAGTATAATAAATCCCTACATTGCCATCCCAAAAATCTTATCATACCCCAAATCTTTCTTTGTTTCCAATAAAACCAATAGCACAGAGAAATGTTTGTATATAGCCTGAGGTTCTTGATATTCTTGTAAGATTTAACATTAATTTAGTGTTATCAGACCTTATAAAAGCTCCTGTTTTTGAAAAGTATGTTGCTCTAATTTGAACCAATAATAAATGGTTAATATTATTTTAAGTAAAATCATATTCCGTATAGAGAAGGAACCATAATTCATGATTACAATGAGATGAACATTAAAAAAATATGCTTTACTTAAAGTTGTGACCTTCCTTGTGTCTTTTTAGCTTATAAATGTGGCATACACAGTTAGTCAGACATATTCTGGGGGAGAAATTGCAGATATGACATGGAAAGTTAGAAGAGAAGAGGGAATGTGTTTCAAACCGATATCCACAGAGGTTGACTTCAGCAATAAAATTGTTTTTTAAATAAGTTGTTGATGATAGCATTTTCAGTGGTTTGCAACTTATTTTTACCCTTTTAATCAATATCACTTAAAGTGACTTTTTGTTAAAAGCAGTCAAGTTGATTAGAAATTTTTGAAATAAGTGGTGAAATAGCTATTACATAAACACTCAAATTATTAATACGGGGGTCATTCAGTGAGTCCTTAGAAAATCCAAGAGATGGCACGTGTAATGTTGAAAACTATTTGCTTAAAACAGAAAGAGATCGAAGCTGAACTTGATGAAGTTTGTGCATCTGCTCCTGAATTTCCTTAGAAAATCTAAGAGATGGCACGTGTAATGTTAAAAACTATTTCCTTACAACAGAAAGAGATCAAAGCTGAGCTTGATGAAGTTTGTGGTACATCTGCTCCTGAATTTGCAACTGTTTACAGTGGGGTAAGTGAGTTTAAATGCAGCTGCACATGCAAACAAGATGATCAGTGTTCGGGACTTCCGGTAGAAGTGACTACCCCTGAAATTGTGGAAAAAATCCATGATATGATTTTAACACTTTCGGGACCAGCAGCATAGGTACATTCCTGGCCCAGAAAACCAGCCATTTATGGCATTCTTTAAAATGTCACTGACATGTTTGTATTTGACATATTTCAAAAAGAATTTCATATAATAAAAGAACAATCTTCAAGGTTGGTTTTACATGTTTATTTTATTTTTTTTTAGTTGGTAACAACAATGTTATTGACAAACACAAAAGGTATCATTTTTGTTTCACAGAAAAATTGCGTTTTCAGTTTTTAGTATAATTTACCTGCAAATGATTCCTCTTCATATTCATCACATTCAGAAATTTTCCCCTCTGACCCAGAATCATTCAGTTCTTCTTCTAGAGCTTCTAAAATTTCTTGTTCACTCAAAAGTCGTGACATATTTGCGAGGAACAAACAAGAACTTGCAAAACTCGTGACGACGCAAATACACAATGGCGCAGCTGAAGCTGTCTGGCACCGCTTACTGTTTCTTTCGAAATAATTCCATATGCACATCAGAGAGGGCAGCACCAGTCAAGGAGAATATAGACAGATGTTACACGCAGCACTATTACATTAGCCGGCCGCTTCCGAGTGAGAAACAGGCATGTGAGTCGCGAGAAACAGTCGCCCGAGCTATGCTCGGGCGCGGTCTTTTCAAAACAGTTTTGTTGCCCGAGCTATGCTCGGGCTCGGTCCCGAAGTGTTAAGTGATTTACAAATCAAAGTGCACGAAATAGTAGAGGCCGCAGGAACATTGCAAGATTCTGTGTATTCAGTTTGCATGAAAAAATAGGTGTAGAAAATTTCGGGAAGATGGGTGCCATATCTGCCATCATGTAGTCGACTCAGGCTGTTTTGGCTTTTTTCTGTAGCGACTAATGGGTTTCTGCAGAGATACATAACTGTGGATGAGTTGTGGATACACTACTATACTCCCAAAACTACGGAATAGTCTAAAGAATGGATTTTCGAAGGTTAATGAGCTCTGAAGAAGTCAAAGATGGTGAAGTTGGCAGGCAAGATGATGGCCACCTTTTTTTGGGATGCATCTAAATAATTTATCAGAAAAAGGACAAACAATAACTGGAGCTTCTTATGTATTGTTATTGTGCCAGTTAGGTGAAGAAATCGATAAAAAAGGCCCTAATTTGAAATAGAAAAAGATCCTCTTCTATCAGGACAATGCATGGGTACACACATGCAGTTTGGTGGCCAAAATTATGAAATTTAAGTTAGAATTATTACAACATAACCCACATTCACAAGATTTGCCATTTGCCCAGTGCCATTTTTTTATTTCAAAAAATTAAAGAAAAAGGCTTGGCAGACAACGGTTCATGTTGCTCAAGAAGTCATAGCCCAAACAAGTGCCTATTTTGCAGAACTTCCAAAACCCTCATTTTGGAGGGCACAGAGAAGTTTAAGAAGCAGTTGGAAAAATGTGTACGTATAAAAGGAGATTACTTAAAAAAAAATCTACAGAAAATTACTTGCTTTTTTACCTTGTTCTAAGGATTTATTGAACCACCCTCATATTATGTTCTTGGGTGACTAGCCAAGTGAACAAGTGTTTACTAGAGTCATGATAAAGCTGTCTAGGCTGACTCAGTTTATTGCTGCCAGCGCGACCTATGCCAACCAAATGCCAGAAATACAGTACAGAGGCCCTAGCCAGGTTGTAAGTTCGAGTCAGACAATAGGCTCAGTCTGTTATTCACGTGCTGCATAGGGACAAACCAATGCTGGTACTCACTCGGTACAAGTAACTAAGAAATTAGAGAGTGGGGAGCATGTGTATTCTTTTTATTGTTATTTTCTATGTGCTGTTGTATCATTTTATAAGATTGTATACGTTTAGTTCAAGAAAATTTGAATACTTAAACATTGGGCACTATTCTATATTAATGAAAAAGTAAAACTCGGCACCACGTTTCAACATTTCTGTGGCAATAGTTCAGTAATCCAAAAATGCTCCCTACAGAAGAAAGAACAGCTGTAATGACCACCTAAGAACAATGTACACTGATATGAAAGTGTGTATTATTTTTGTCGTTAGTTTCTTAGCCATTATTCTTACTCATATTTAACTCTGTATTTTGTGAATCTATAGATTGAGGCAAAACCTCAAATTGAAATCAGCCTGAAGTAAACGCCTCCTTTTCTCCAAATATAATACAAAAACTGAATTTCTTAAATACAAGAGAATAAATGTTGCTGGAGATAACACAAAGTTCAATACACTGATTATTTATTGTCTAATGATGATCATCTAATGATGACTAGGTGGATATTTAGAGCAAAAAAGTACCCTTAAGTTACTAAAATTACTTCAATACAAGCATTGGAAGTGAGTGGCTTTTCAGCAAACCCTGTTTCATCATTTCAGAAAAGCGAAACAATCCTTTTCCTCAATATATGGTTGATCTTTTCATCATTTACGGTCATGAGTGATATCAGTTATATAATCAATGTGTGTTCAATGTCATACATTGATATAAATCCTTACAAGATATCATGTATATTTGAAGCCTCCGTATAAATAACAATGCATTAGATGTGGATTCAGAATATACTTTATGTATGTCAATACTTGTAAATAACATATTTATGTTACAATCTGATTTCATGATTTGTAACACATCAGTTACATATTATGGCAGCTCAGTTGATAGAACGTACCCAAAATTTTGATAGTAGTCATTGATATAATGTAGTTTTGAGAGTGCCCCTGCCATACAATCTTGTAGTTTTCTCTGATCTCCACCCTCGTTGCGCAGCACACGCGAGGAAGATACTGTGTGCTATTTCTGCATTGCCAATCCATCGTTGTCCACCAATCCTATTATTGTACATCGAATCACAGCTTGCCTGAGTAGGGAGGACTGGTCATAGGAATAACCGAGTGAGTTTGATCGCCGAAATATCGTGTGTAAAAACCTTGTTCACACTGCTAGTCACCCAAAAACATTCAGTAATGCTTAACGCCAAGAAAAGTTTCGTTCTTATGTATTCTTATGTACTTAAATTGTGTAAAACTTAAATTTTTCTGAATTAAATTGAAAGTGTATTTTTCTTTAGAATTTGCTTAGCGAGTACTAAATATCTAATGTAAATGTATTTTATGTTCCAGTGAAACCAATTGCAACGAATCTAAAGGCTCTGCGTTTGACGCGGGATGACTTCGAAATTATTAAAGTCATTGGAAGGGGGGCATTTGGCGAAGTTTGTGTGGTTAAAATGAAAGGTTCAGAGAAAGTTTTTGCAATGAAAATACTTAATAAATGGGAAATGCTCAAAAGGGCTGAGACTGCCTGCTTCAAGGAGGAGCGAGATGTATTAGTGTTTGGAGATAGACGATGGATTACCAATCTCCATTATGCTTTCCAGGATGAATCCAATTTGGTGAGCTGAAAATTTATTATTTGATTAAAATACAGTGTGTCTGATTAAGGTTCCTCCTTACAAATGTGTACCTTTGAATGATGAGTTTTTAAATTCACATAAATTATTTTAATGACAGAAATAGAAAAAAAGAAAAAAAAATTGAAAATATTATACACCATCAAAACAGTTATGCAAACAAGTTGGGTTTGATGGATTGTTGAGTCTAATCAGTAATATTTGGATGGAAGCTGAAATGTACAAGGTGTACAACTTTGCTTCCGCCGTTTTTTTCCTCAAAAATATGACCCTTTATTGAACAAAATGCTTACACAGATATTATTCAAAGTAATGTCCATCGCTGGCCACAACTTTTTCCCATCTTTCCGGCAGTGTGCGAATGCCGCGTCGAAAAAATTGTTCATCTTTGGAGGCGATCCATGAAACGATCCACTCTTTGACATCTTCAGAAGATTGGAAGTGTTGCTCAGCCAGGTCGTGGGTCATTGATCGGAACAAGTGATAATCAGAGGGAGCAACGTCTGGAGCGGGTGGGGTAGGAGTGTAGGACGTCCCATTTCAACGTTTCCAGGTACGTTTTGACCACTCTTGCAACGTGGGGCCTAGCATTGTCGTGCAGCAAAATCACCTTACCATGCCTCTCGCTGTATTGCGGGCATTTGTCTTTTAATGCTCGGCTCAAATGCATTAATTGCGTTCGATATCGATCACCTGTGATTTTTTCACTTGGTTTTAACAGCTCATGGTACACTTCGCCGAGCTGGTCCCACCAAATGCAGAGCATGATCTTGGACCCATGAATGTTCGGTTTGGCTGTCGACTTGGAAGCATGCCCGGGATACCCCCATGATTTTTTGCGTTTAGGGTTATCGTAATGAACCCATTTTTCGTCCCCGGTCACAATGCGATGCAGAAAACCCTTCCGTTTTTGCCTCTGAAGCAACTGTTCACAAACACACAAACGCCTTTCAATGTCTCTCAGTTTCAACTCATATGGGACCCAAGTACCTTCTTTCTGAATCATACCCATGGCTTTGAGACGTTTTGAAATGGCTTGCTGTGTCACCCCCAATGATCGTGCCAGTTCTTCTTGAGTTTGACGCGAGTCTTCACTCAGCAATGCCTCCAATTCTGCATCCTCGAAAACTTTCTCTCTTCCACCACTATGCCGGTCTTCCACGTTAAAGTCACCATTCCTGAAGCGTTGAAACCACTCGCGACACGTTCTCTCACTAATACAGTCCTCACCATAAGTACTGGAGAGCATTCGATGAGACTCAGCCGCAGTTTTCTTCATATTGAAACAAAAAAGCAGAGCCTCCCACAAATGACGAGAATTCGGCTCGTACACTGACATTTTCAATCGAGAACAACGTTACGATGCACACACAATTCGACTAATGTTTGAATGAGGTTATGTTGATGAAGCTCACAGCTAACTGCCTGACGTCTGTGATATGTTTATCTCGACCGCTACTTACCACTGTAGCCAACTATTGAAAAACGGCGGAAGCAAAGTTGTACACCTTGTAGAAGAAAATGAAGAAGCCTATCTTCTTAGAACACACAGAATGTGTGGGGCCAAAGATCTATTGATAAGATAGTTTCAATGACATGATTTCAAAACAACCTTTTTAGTATTGATTCAGGTGGTCCAGACCCTAAACTGTTAATGCTTTCATTTAAGTTTGGGGAGCAACTAGACAGTCATGTTTATGGCAAAAATTGCTGTTTATGACCACTCATCAGGATTTGAGATTTAAGTAGCAGACGAGGCAGGGCAGCAGCTCTATTACTTTTCGGACAAACCTTACATTTATTGAGGACTACAGCTTATATTTTACAATATTTTTTTTTAAGAGACAAGGAAGTTACTTGTCAAGGTTAAGGTCAACATACAAATTGGGAGGGCAATGCTGGATAGATTGCTGTGAATGTGATTTATGATAAAGTGCTATTTAACACTTATTCCTTGAAGGGGGTAAAATTGTAATAAAGGTGGGTAGAGTCAGAGAGCAATTGTGTAGGTGAAAAGGCAAGTTCCTCTAAGCAGGTTTGTCTCTGTAATTAATATAAGATTGCATTCTTTTATGTTTGACTAGGAATAAAGACAAAATATACACTGACTGACAAAAAAAAAAAAAAAAAAAGAAAAGAAGAAAAGTGCCACATGGGAAGGACGAAATGAAATGAAACTTCACATGTTGAGAGGGTATGTGATTTTATTTCAGTGACTACAAAATCGAGTCCAATTTACAATGAACTTTTAAGTATGAGCCATCTTATCAGTTTTAGCCCACTTATCAGCAGTATGACATTGCTCTCCATTTATAACATACCCCTTCAGTTGGGAAGGGTGTCAGAAACCCATTGTATTCTCTCCTGAGGCAAGCTAGCTTACAACTATTGTGACTGGTCCTTGAAATCCTGGATATTGTGACTGGAACAAGTTGACATTTGAGCTGGTCCTTCACACATTCTATTGGTGACAGATCTGGGAATCTTGCTGGTGATGAGAGTAGCTTAACATCAAGCAGACAGTTCATAAAGACGTGTCATATATGGACAAGCATTGTTCTGTTAAAAAATGACACCTCCATACTGTCACATCAGAGGTAAAACACGAGGATGCAGGATGTCCGTGACGTACCGTTGTGCCATCAGAATTCTGTCTGTCACTTCCAGCAGTGACCTGATACCATATTCGATTACTTTCCACATCATGATGCCAGGAGTAACTTCGCTGTGCCTCTCCACAACATTGGGAGACCTCTCCACAGGTCATTACCATACTGGCTAACATTGGTTATTCAAGATATTGCAGAACTACAATACATTGCTGATACAATGTGATACCTTCAATCCTGCACTGCCTTGGATGATCATTGTCAGTGAGTTTGGTGGTGACCTGAATTGAATAGGGAATATGCATGTAATTCAGATGTAAGCCTAGTATTTTTATTTGTAAGCCTTATTACTGTAGAACTACAACTATAATGTTATTTTTCTATTTATTCACTTTTTATTTATTGATTTTAATTAATGAAAAGCATTAAAAGTACATGGAAACTTAAATTCTCAAAATGTAATGCTATTGATTGAATTGAATTGTGACGTTAAAGTCCACGTTCATATTGTCACAAAGGCGTAGTTACTTGGCGTTTTTATAATTTTATTAATGTGTTAAAGTTTTATTGTAATTTATCAGCATAGTTGGTGAAATATTGCCTTCTTGCAAGAATACTCACACGACCGATAATGAAAAAGTGGTTTTGTAAAAGCCAGATAATCTCCTAAAAGTAGATGTTTTCATGATGACAACTTATTTCTCATCAAATCCTGATTTTTATTGGCTGAGGTCAGACAAGTGAAAGTCGCAAGCTAATTAAGTGATAGATATTTGAATTATTAAATTTTTCATGCTTTTAGTACTTTAGTTAGGTATTACATAAACCTAATATGAATCAAGGGGCATGTGGGGAATAACCAACAATGAAATTGCTGACAATGGGAAATAGGTATATAATTCAATTAAAGCTCTAGCATATTAACAGAGTTTCTTTGGAAGGTTTAAATGCACCCCAGACCAGGGTGACTACTAACTTTATTAAGTTAATCAATTGCAAAGAAATTACTTGCAAGAACACTCCGTTCAGCCCATAATTTTTGTTGGGCTTTGAAGCTAGTAACATAATATAGTAGCAGAAAAGCATTTAACTAAAGGTCTTGACTGACATGGAGACCATTGGACATGTTAAAGACATATTTCAATCTCCTGCATATATTTTTAAATGCACATACCCTGGACACTTAGATGTTAATAGTCAGTATGATGTATGCAGTAAGTTGTCCATCACATCATTTTCTGACCTGGCTTGAAATCCCCATATTATCAAACATTTTTATTTATTTCTATCTTTAGAAATTTTTAAACACGAATTTATTATTTTATTACTACTTTATTTACATCTTTTATTGTGTGGAATATCGTATTCAAGCCAAATCAAATTACATACAATATGGTTTGATTTTTTCCTGAAAATTGTTTTAATAAAAGTATGTAAATGAAGTAGAAATAAAATAACAAAAATCATGCTCAATAATTTCTGTAGATAAAAATAAATATAAATGTTTGGAACTACGGGGATTAGTACACGGTTCGAAAAATTATGGATTGTGCACCTTATTGAGTCCTGTCATACAAACATGCATGGTTTGTATACTTCACATACAAGCACGATATTGAAATATATTCTTAATACGTCTGATGGTTTCCTTTGTGAGCTTTAAAAAGGTCCATACTTGCTTTGGATTAAGCTTGAATAAGATATGATTTGAGAAATATGCCTATGAAACTTTTGTAAACTAAGTTATGATTAGAGTTTGAATAGGTAACAACTTGTTATATATTTTAACAAATGTAACAAATAACATTAAACACAATGTACTTCGATTAAAATGATCTTCACAAAATATAATTGAAGATACTTTATCTCTTCTCATAGCTTTACACAACTTTTTTCTTATGTTCGGAACATGAAAATACACTTCATCGGGTGCATTTCTAATCGTATTTTTGCACATATGTACAATACAGTATTTATAAAATGGATTTCCACCTCCTTCCATATCGAAGTTAAAAAACATATAACTTTTGAAATAAAACACTCCACAATATACAAGATGTCATTGCAGTAGCGGACAGTAATGTCAGTGGCAGCAAGCCAAAATGGTAGTGTTTAAATTACCTGAATTTGATTTATTTTGATGTTAAAATTTAATATTTTAATCAGTGTTATGTTTTTATGGTTATGTAATAGTATAAATAATTGCAGTAATAATGGAGCAGGAAGAACTGCTGTGGGAGATATTTATATGCAATAGAAAGATAAATTATACCCAACACTCTCCAAAGTTGAAGGAAGGAGTGCAGCAGCAACAAAAAATAACATACAGCACAAAAACCATAATATGTTGGGCAAAACCATTTTTCAAGAACATAGAGATATGTGACCATACTTGTGCAAGTGCCTATGATCAATTAAAAATATAAAAATAATACATGCTTATACCCTGTTCTCATTCTTCCAATGTTTTGGAGAGGCACTGCGGTGGTACTCCTGGCGTTGTGGTTATGACTTAAGATCATAGCTGGTAGTGATTGAGGGAAGTCTGATGGCACAACAGTTCATCGTAGGCATCCTGCGTCTCCTCACGTGTTACCTCTCATGTGACAGTATCATGGTGCTGTTTTTCAACAGGACAATGCTCGCCCATACAAGACAAGTGATTATATGAACTGTCTACGTCATGTTGAGGGTACTCCCATGGCAGCAAGATTTACAGGAAATGTCCTCCATAGAACATGTGTGGGACTAGCTTAGATGTCAAGTCCACCGCAGTGCTAGCAAGAATCCAGGATATCAAGGACTAGTTACAACAGCTGTGGGCCAGCTTGGATTTATGACAGCCTTCCCTATCAAATCAGTGTATGCATCCAGGCCAGAGGGGATGCAACATCATGCTGATAAGTGGACTCATACTGCAAATTTCTTTTTAAATATGACTCGCTTGTGTAATCACTGAAATAACATCATAAACCCCCTCAACCCATGAAGTTTCATTTTGTTTCCTCCTACCATTCTGGGAGCTTAACTTTCAGTGCCTATAATAATAGGCAGAAAAGTGTGCATTGTGTCCTTAAGTGTATTTTTATACAAACCTAATAAACACTAGCACTGCATACTCAGAAGGCAGTATTGTTTTAGGTTCACTCCTCCACTTAAGAATCTTGTATCTACTCATCAAGACAAAAATGTTTGAAATGTTTAGTTGACAGAATTCACTGTGTTGCCAGCAGCTTTTATAATGTACCATCTATTTTTCTGTCATGATTATGAAGAGTTTATATCACATTTTATAAAAAAATAACCATTTATAAGAGAAGGTTGAAATTGTCACCAGTAGTATACAGTATACGTTTTGTTTGTTATTTTCTTTCAAGTACCTCTAACTTCAACTATTAGAAAATGCTTAATTTAGATTTAGAGTTTTGTTCTTACCTTGAACCAAGTGATTTGCCATTCTTGTGGGACCTACTGAATCAAAAGAGAATGGGGAAAGTTGGATGGCAGGAAGGCTCTGACGACATGGATAAAAATGAGATGAAAACAATTAAACAATATTTTGGGTAATTTCTTAGATTTAACAATAAATTTTTGGTTAAAAGGTAATGCTCAAGGTTAGGAGAATCAGACAAATTGGGGGGGGCAATCATGTGGGATCTAAATGAACCTCACGACAAGGTTAGAGTCGATGCATGCTGACTCACTATCCTTATCATATGTTTCACATGCATCTCAGCTTATTTAGATTCGAGTTGTGTAATCATGTTCATCTTGTTTTTATTTGTGTACCTGCAGTCCTTGTGGCCCATTTTTGATGACTGATGGGATTATATTTCCCATCTGTTTTTATTTGATATTTTCTTAATCATTAATGTCATATTTTAAAGGCGTGTCTTTTTCAGATTTATCTTTAAGGACTTACTGATTTTCTGAGGTTATGGTCTGTGGATTGGCTTCTGAAGGAAGGAAAATAGTTTTGTTAATGATGACTAATTTTGTTTCTTCCATACTCTGTTTCTTACCAGTCCTACATTTGTTACACAGAATCATCGATTCACAGTTTTTTCTAACGAAAATATCATTTATAGCTATCACATACATTTCCAAAATGCTGCTGTGAATTAAACATATTTCCAAACTCTGTTTTGAAGTACTTGTAATGCAATGACTCTTCAGTTTTTTTGTGTATGGAAAAGTGTCACTGTGCCTAAGACAACAAGGTTCAACAGTCTTGGATGCAAATCTTGGTCTGGCTTAGCCACACCAGCTACAGTTTTCCACAATCACCTAGGTGAGAACTGGCTTCATATCTTCTCTCCGCCTTAAAAACTGCACATAATACAGGAATTTAACACATCATTGATACTGTTTTGCAAACAGAACTCAATTCATTGCCCTCCCTGTAACTCCCAAGCAAAATAAACATTGTGCTTTTTACCAGTATTGTGCCAGAATACTTACCTAGCCTCCAATATAACATTTTTCAGGAAACACATCAATTTATAGAACAGTTTCAGATTTCTGTTTGTAATGTTGTCTAATTGTCTAATTCTAAAATGTATCTATTATTTGCTTAACTTGATTTTATTGATAGAGATGGCTTCACGTTTTTGTTATCAGCTGGATATTTTATGGCTACATTTCCTAGGTTCACCATGCAAAGACAGAAATGTATTTGTTAGGTAGTCCAAAGCAGCCATTAAGGAATGTCAAGTGTTTCTTAATTTGTATTGTTTTTGATGGTGGGGTATCACCTTAAAAATATCATCGTGCTGCCATGAAATCTTTTATTTATATTAACGTTTATTTTGCAGTATTTAGTTATGGATTACTACTGTGGTGGAGACCTGCTAACATTACTCAGCAAGTTTGAAGACCGATTGCCTGAAGATATGGCAAAGTTTTATATTGCAGAGATGGTTCTGGCTATAGGATCAATTCACGATCTTAGATATGTACATAGAGATATAAAACCAGATAATGTTCTTCTCGATGCTAATGGCCATATTAGATTGGCTGATTTTGGATCTTGTTTAAAATTGTTTGAGGATGGAATGGTTCAAAGTAATGTCGCTGTTGGTACTCCAGATTACATATCACCTGAAATACTTCGAGTAAGTGAACTCTATATATTATGAAAACTGCTAAATAAAGCTCTTTTTATGCTATACTGTCTTTGCTCGCCTTATTAATATTTGTTAAGTAGTGCCCACTAATATGTCTCCCTTATCACTCAACTTTTCAATCTTTTTTCCGTTTCAGTAATGTCCTTTTTATTTAATTGTAAATTGTAATTAGAATTGCAGAATTGTATTATCTTCCTTAGTGCTACTTTTATAGCTAATTTACTTTTTTGATGTGTTATTTAACAACTGTTTGTCATCATTACCGTTTATATTTAATGTATTTTATGTTGAGTGAATCTTACAATTGTTAATTAAGCTGTAACAGTTTGCGTGCTTTGTTATATAGTATGTCAAAGCATCATTATTATTCTTGATTTGGGAGGAGGGTTGGCAGCCTGCCAGCTTCCATCATGCAGCCACATCATTCTATTGCTAAAAGGGGTGTAAGCCTGAAAATTTCATGCTGTTTGTGTGTGTTTTCTGTATATTGACATTGCAGGAATTTTCCTCTATGGTAAGTGGTGATTTTTCTCTTATCCAAATATTTAATATATATAGTAGCAAAGAAATAATAAGCACTAAGTGACGAAAAGGAATTACAAATTAGCAAAGGAAAATGAACCACCGCTTATCTTAGATAATGGTTGTGTAGTGTAAATACATGTGGTGAAACCACACGTTCCAGCCATTTGAGAGTTATGCACCAGCTTTAGCCACTAGAGAGCAGTATGGCTGCTATGGTGTCTGGCAGCTAGGCAGTCTTTGAGCCACGTGATATGCATGTGTGTTCCACATAGTACAGTGCCAATAGGGTGTATTAATTAAGTTAACTATTGGTGGACTCCTTAAGTAATATAATGGTCAATTCTAATGTAACTTATCTGTTTTGTGGCCATGAAATTCAAGCTCTACATTAAATGTGTTGAATAGTTCTTCAGTGTTTAATAGCTGGCCTCCTTCTCATGTTGCATTTTATTTAAGAGGGCATTATTGGTTGCCCTGATATGATTTCTGTGTGTGCGACTGAACAATAGTGATCTCACCACAATACTGCAGTCTCCATCTGCTCATGTTGCAAAAAATAAATTCACCTGGAAGGTACAGACAGCATATCATGGTCTTCATCTTTCCACCTGATGCCTAAAAAATGTGATAGTTGGCACCCATGCAGAGATTATTGGGCTCTCAATACACGGACAATCCCAAACAGGCACCCAGGCAGTTTCCATGATTTCAGCCACCAATTGTGTGGTTTCACCATCTTTTTTCCATCATCGATCTGGTCAAGGCGTATACTCAGATTCCTGTGAACTCGGACGACATTTTGAAGACAGTAATTATTGCATCCTTTGGACTATTTGATTTTCAGTTTATGTCTTTGCAGAATGCTGCTCAAACCTTTCACAGATTCATTGATAAAGTAATATCTGGTTTAGACTTTGCATTCGCCTATGTCGATGACATATTTGTCTTCTCTAAGGCCCCTGAAGTACATGATCTCTCTTTCAATGGTGTTCAACTTACGGGAACCTCATCAATGCTTTTAAAAGTCTTTTAGTCTCTCCAAGCATTATTTTCTTGGAATACATAGTGTCCTCTGCTGGCATCAGAACACTACAAGTTTGAATCAGTGCCTTGCAAAACTTCCTTATTCCAAGGACAGCCCTTGATCTCAAACACTTCTTGGGAACGATTAATTTCTACCGCTGTTTCCTACCTTTGGCAACACAATACCAGGCATCTCTCTGCTTGGCAGTATCCAGTCTCCATTTTGATAGCTGCCATCCATATCATACACCGAGCGTGGTGGTGTAACGGATAGCGTTCTGGCCTCGCATTCGGGAGGACGGCGGTTCGAATCCCCGTCCGGGCATCCAGATTTGGGTTTTCCATGGTTTCCCCAAATCACTCCAGGTGAATGCCGGGATGCTTCCTTCAAAAGGCCATGGCCGAATTCCTTCCCATTCCTTGCCCCCATCCTTTCCCGTCTCTAAAGACCACGTTGTTAAAAAGGGACGTTAAACTGTTACAAAAAAAAAAAAAAAAAAAAAAAAAAAAAAACCATATCATACAAAACGTTCCACTCCATACAGCCTAGCCATTCGGGGCAAATGCATCTGCTCTGATCATGAGTCCTTTACTCTCTACACCAACAATCCGACCCAGGCACTCATAAACCACAATTATCCTCCAGAACTATTAAAAAACAGCTATCAAGAGTCGGATAAAAATCAAAATAAAAAAAGGGTTCAAAGCAAGTCTTGTGCAAGACCAGCCACCTCTCTGTTAACTTGAAAAAGGGATTGTTTTTTCTTTGTTTGTGTGTTGTTTTGTTTTGCTGCTCCCCTCCTCCCTTCAACTTTGGTGAGTGTTGGGTGTATTTTCCCTTTCTTTTCCATGTATTTATTTTTTTTTTTTTTTTTTTTTTTTTTTTGTAATTTCCACAGACAAATCTTGCTGCCCATCACTGAAACACTTTTTGATTGTAGTATATTACATGGTGTCATATGCAAACAACCTAACTTCTGACTGTAAATCATTAATACAACCATTCATTAGAATGGCGAATAGGAACGATTTCAATCTCGTATTATATTACATACTGGTAATGTCAACTCGTAATTTTCAACCATACTTATTGCCTTTCCTTTACGGACCAGTACTAATATTGAACTTTTGCAGTACTCTGGTAAGCAGGCTCAATTTAAATAATATTTCAAGGTAAAGTACAATGTTGTATCATACTATCTCTAATACATCTGTGGTAATATTATCTACATAGGCCTCTTTATGCTTTTTAGCTTTCTTATTTTCTTCATAATATACTCAGGACGAGTTACAATTGTTTTAGTCTGTTCAATTCTACTTCTGATATACACTGTCCCATTCCTGAATTATAGCCCCTAATAATCTCATTAAATCAGTTACTTCATATCTCAAATTCCCTGTAACTTCTTCATCATTATCTACAATTATTTAAAGATCTTTCCTTCCACTCAGATTTTTAACATAGCCATTGAACAGAGGTCTCCACGCATCCATAATATTCTTGATAAACTCATATTTGGCTTCCCTCTTTGCTGCTATTAATTTCTTGTTTAGTTGCTTCAATTGTTCCCCTGTTGTCTCTTAACTCTGTTGAGTTTGCTTACCATTTAACTACCACTTTAGCATCCTCACCTCCCTGTTATAGGATGTCTGTTTTGTACTTTTCTTTATTTTCTGTTTTGGTATAAACATTTCTTCCTCCCCATTTCTTATTATATTCTTGAAATGTTCCCACTCCGACTCCATTATTCTTAAAAGTCCTCCTGAAATGTCTCTTCAGTTAAAAAATATGTGCCTTTTTATAACAGTAACTATTACCAAATTCAATTTTGGCTACTGGTTTACTGAACCCACTAATATCCATAAGAATTGCTTTGTGATCACTTATTCCTTTCATTACTTGACACCTCACAAGGTTATTATCGGGGTCATGTTCGGGTCCCCCTTGTGCTCTGCTCTACCACTTGTATAAAGCCTAGTTCCCTTACTAAGGTATTTGAAAATCTGTTCCCTTGTGTTATTAATTCTGTTTTCTTCCCTAATGATGTCTGCTAAATTTAAATCCCCACCAGTTATTATCATTCTATGCTCATCTTTGAACACTGAGCGTGTTTCTTCCTAAGATCCTCATATTTATCATTTGTTCTTACACTGCAGTAAGCAGCCAATACCCTAATTATTATTATTATTTTTACCATCCCAGGAAACTACCCCAAGTAATTCATGGCTGCCATCTATAAACACCAATAAATTGTTGTTATCTTTGCTAACCAACATGAATATCCCTCTGCCAATTGCTCCTCTACCTCGGTGGTACACTCTGTAACTATCAGGGAAAATCTCCTTGTCTAGCTTTCCTTCATGTAACAAAGATTCTACTCCTATAACTAATTGTTGTTTGTGTATCTCTGTTAAGTTATCAGAGTCTTGTACTTAGTTGATTGTACTCCTATAGTTCATTAGCAACAGCCTTATAACTGCGGTTGTGATATTTTTGACATTACTCTTCATCTCCTTTTTTGCGATCTCATCTTAAACTGTTTATTTAGCATTTATGATTTTTACATATTGAACCTGTATTCTGTGTCTCTTTGGTCACCTAGTTTTCACCAACAGCCTCTAAACTAAGAAGGCACAGTTCAGATCCCATCATAACGGAAAGTTGACTCCCTTATATCTTTAGCCAACAACTCAAAGTACTTCCTTATACCTTTTATTTAGGTGTACACCATGCCTACTGAAATACCACTTATCAACGATGACCATAGATGTAATCTCCTAGACAGAACCAATACCTCTCCCATGCATCACCTCTGTCTCCACGTTTAACCAACTCATAGTGTTGTTCAACTGTGGTCAGTCATGGCAATTCATGACCCGCATATTGCACCTCCTTCACCACATACCTCAGATCACTTATATACTGTAACTCGTGCTTCTGTCAATACTATTTCTCGCAACCCTCACTATCACTACTGTATCCTCCATAGCGAAACCTGTAAAGTGTGATCCTATGTCCTCCATTACTGACTTAATGTTGCAATGGATTTGAAAAAAATTCTGTTCTTTTAGCCTGTGTCTAACTGATTCTGCAGAAGAGGGCCTGTTCCTCTCCTGTGGCTGCTACCTAGCATCAAAACCCTTTTCTTCTATGTTTTCCTTTCTGCGCCTCTATTCTATTAATATTGAGTGCTGCTTGTTTGACCAGGTATCAAGTGCATTCTTTAACAACACACATTATAATTACGTAAACAATGAAGCCAAAGGTGCTACGTAGCATAAAGGAATCCAATTAGGATAGGGAAATGAACCACCACTTACCTTTAGATGATGGATGTGGGTGCAAACATACAGAAAAGACAAAAACAGACGATGCAGAAATTTTCGGGACGAGTCCTATGTCAACAGGAGAGTATTATGGGAGGTGGGTGTTGTGGGAGGCATTGTAATTAATTTTTTAAAGTAATTTCCTCCAACCACACTTATATTACAGTTAAGTAAGTATAATAGACTGTAAAAGAGCTAGATAATATTCAATGTGTTTAGTGTTTACATGATTATTTACTTCATTTCAAGTACCTTTCTGACATATTACAGGCAATGGAAGATGGCCAAGGGAGATATGGCCCAGAATGTGATTGGTGGTCTTTAGGAGTCTGCATGTATGAAATGTTATATGGTGAGACTCCATTTTATGCTGAATCTCTGGTTGAAACATATGGAAAGATAATGAATCACAAGGTGAGAAAAAGCAAACTCTTCTAATGTAAAAAGAAACTAAAGTTTTTTTCTTTTTTATCAGCAGTAACAACTGTCAGAGTGATTTCTTGATGTTTGTCCTTAAGTGTTGAATTTGGTTAAGTATACTTTATTTTCCAATTTGCAGAATTGTTTCGACTTTCCAACCGACGTAGGATGCGAAGTATCTGAAGAAGCCAAAGATCTTATGAAAAGACTTATTTGTAGTTCCGAATTTAGATTAGGTCAACATGGAATTGAGGATTTTAAGGTAATTTCTTTTTTAAAATTAAGTATTATTTTTCTTCTCTTAATACACTCATACTTTTCATATGCTTTTTCCATGTAATTTGTAGATTGATATATGAACTGACTCCCCTAATCTTACCATTTGAAATATAAAATCATAATAAATTATTATGCTGGCTAGAGGATATCATTTTGAGATTTTGACCTTTCCAACAAATAATAGACATATCAAGGTTAAAGATATAAGGGAGTGACTCACTAAAGTTGAAGACTGCGATGAGTGAAAAACATGTGATGAACAGAACTATATACAATATTTCAGTTTTGCACCAATATGGCTCATTCCCTATCACATGAATAAAGTTTAAAACCGAAATATTGTATATATTTTTATTTATCACATATTTTTTTTGTCAATCGTCGCAGCATTCAACGTTGGTGGGCGATGAATCATTTTCCCTATCCTTTGATATTTGTGTTGTTGATGGTATGACAGTTATAACAAATGCCTATAAATGCAAATGCGTAATGCATAGCACTGTAATACAGTGACAAGGTAATAAGATGGCATTGATGGCAGCTGTCAAAGTGAAGGGGTTATAGGAAATCTGTGGGTTTGATGTTTGCCAATAGTGATGTCTTCATAAAGGAAGATAATGTGGCATTGATACAGATCGAGTTAAAGTCTAAGGAATTGTTGTTACCTGAGAGATTGCAGCAGTTGATAATTCCACACCTGCACCTGTAACCAACAAAGTGTAAGCTACCTTACTCTCTATTTTAAATATTCAGTCAAAATCCGACGAAGTTTGAGGTTAACATTCAGTACATGATACCATAGTTTGAAATTGAGTTAACAACACTTTAGGTTCAGAAAAGTAAATAAACAACACGTAACAACCTTAAATAAGAAGTTTCTAGTAAAATATAAACCATAAACTTACCTAAATGAGTGTAATCCATAATAATTCTGAAGTAAAGTAAACAGATTTGGTTAAACAACCACAGCACTGATATTCCACTAAATTGACCACTGTAAAGCACTTTCATAATAATAATTTCACCATTTGATATTAAATTCACTAATAACTCGTAGTTCCAAACTAATTTAAAGCAGTAAATATGATTTTTAAAGCATCACCACAAGGGTTGATTTCAATAATAAATTCCAGCACATCTAAGTAGTTTCTGAGTTTTAAAAGTAGATTTAAACAAGCTAAATAACCGGCCAGTCAATATTCTATAAGTTTCCAATAGCCATCAACTAATAATCAGAAGATATAAATAAATGAAAATCCGTTATCTGGTGACGCCGTAGCAACCAACTTGCAATTTGAATTTCTTTCTGGCAAACATATTTCATGAACTAAAAACTTTTCTAAAGCACTTAAATAAAATAAAGGTACGTTTTAAAAATAGTTTCAGGCCACAACCGACTTTAAATAAAAAGTGAAGAAAATCTTGCAACACCAAGAAATCACCAAATTTTAGAAATTCAATAACTTTTGACATCCTTCACCGATTTAAAAGATTTTTACACCACTGAACTCAGCAGAAGCTGGGGAACACTTTGAACATAGTGTAAACTTAATATTTTAAACTTTAGCATATTCATATTCCGGACGTGATGTTCGGCAATACTATAAACATGCGAGCTTTCCGATTAACCAATTTTCAAAATTCATTTACACCGGTCTGGAAGCTCTAAAAACAAAACCAACCACACCACCTCACTTGTCTCGTTACGCTCTACATCTAGTGATTTTCTGGAAGCTCTCAGTTAACAAAATTCTTTCTAGATAGACTGTTGTTTAGGTCAGTAGGCCATTTTCGATAAAAGTAGGCCGGCCGCTGGCTTTCCGGCGCAATTGGATGGAACACTTGGTCGCAGTAACATGTAGCTTTATGTTTAGCGGATTTGAGTGAGACCGGCTCGCGGTGGCTGATGGGAAACCGGAACTAGACTAACAGGATAGGCAGCTTTAGAATCTTGAACTTTTCCGACATGTGTTCATCGATGTGAACTTTTACTTTCATTTCAGGGTGTAGCGGTCTGTTCTGTTTCATGACTTGTGATCTTTGGCAAATGATTTTCTCCGATTGCCATTGCTAACTGTGACTTAATGTAAACTCTGTGAAAATTTTAAGAATATATACTTCAGTGATTCGGACTTCGACTTTCATTTCTATTTTAGTACCTTACTTACAGGGGGTTAATTCTGTAAGTGGCGGCCGTCTTCATAATTACAGTTAGCATTCTCCAAGGTTTTTCATGGTTATAGAACTTTTCCCGAACTTTTGGTAACATTTTGGAAGACTTCAAGTTTAGGTGTACAAGCCGATACGTACCCCGGTATCCGCTTATCCCCTAACAAAAGTTTGCTCATTTATTATGCCAGATTTTATGTGAATATATGCATTTGTATATCTTACTTGTTTATAGAGTTATTTGAAACTTGTTATATGCATTTGTCTTATTTTCTGTTGACATATCACTCTGCATATTGCATATTGTTTTATGCTGATGAAGACTTTACTCAACGTCCTTCCAAATTCCTTGCTGCAACAGCAACATATATGAACAAGTTAGCTGTTTGTCTTTGTGGAATATATTACACTTGGACAGTGGTGATAATGAAAGTGACATTAGACAATGAAAATAAGAAAGGAAATGGAAAGTAACCTATCACTTACCATAGATGAATGCAGGATTGCCAATTCGGGAGGACGCTGGTTCGAATCCCCGCCTGGGTTTTCCATGGTTTCCCCAAATCACTCCAGGCGAATCCCGGGATGCTTCCTTCAAAAAGGTCATGTCCGGATTCCTTCCTGTTCCTTGTTCCCAGTCCCATCCCACCTCTAATGGCCTTAGCCATCAACAAGGCGTAAAACAATAAGTTAAAAAAAACAAACAAAAAAAACAGGATTGCCAAACAAACACGTTTGATTTGTCCACCTGCTTTGGGTTATTTTCCGTCCTTCCTTATTCTAATATATTACACTGTACATAATCATTTAAAATGTTTAACTTTGCTAATCAACGATAAAGAAAGGTATATGAGTAGTTTAAATCTATAAGGTACTGTTAGTTAATGTCTTTGTTTAACACTTCATTCTTTGAAGCATTTATTAGAAGTAGGTAAAAAAATTACCTAAAATTATTTTTTGATGGATTATCCATGAATTTTATTATACAATCAGAGAAAGTTTACACAAAACATAGGTCATCACAAAATATTTCAGTAATTATCATAAATTATATCAATACATATATATGAAAAAATCATGATTTTTGTTATTGATAACATTATGTAGTCTGGTGGCTCAGTGGTCGAGGCACTTACATTTAAAAGTTCAGCATCCAGTCCTGGATTCAAATCCCAGTGGAACCAGGAAATTGTGTTTGATCACATGAGCTTTGCAAAAATGTTCCATGGCTCAGATTCCATGTTGAACTGTAGTTCTCAGATGAAAGGAATTGACTGTCCTATCTCTTGACACAGTGGTTTAGTATTCCTTCTTTGGGAGAATCCAACTAACCTTCTGGTTGTGGACTAAATTAATTAGTACTTGACATTATGAAAAAAAAATCTTTATTCATTTTGAAATCTAGAAACATTCAGAAAAAAAATGTCATTTCAACTACAAATGTTTAAGCCATGTTTCTTTTTCTCTGAATTTATTTTGATATTCACCTTTTTTCTCCATGAAATGTGTAAAATTTACATCATTGTGGTTGGAATAAATTTTTTGTTGAGCTTTTGTTCAACATTTTGAATTTGGCTATTTACTGCAATCAAGAATGCTGAGTATTTCTGTCAATTGATATATTAAGATATATTATTCCCAATAATTCTCAGTGTGTGTATATCATTCAGTTTTTGTGTATAGTCGGTGGTGCTGTGTGTTCCAGAATCATCCATGGTTTGAAGGTGTTGACTGGGAATTGATTAGAGATAGCCGTGCCCCTTATGTTCCTGAAGTCAGCAGCCCAACGGATACTTCAAACTTTGATGTTGATGACACTGACATTCGAACTTCTGATGCAGTTCCTCCCACATCAAATGCAGTATTTTCTGCCTTGCATTTGCCTTTTGTTGGATTTACATTCACCCAGGGTTGGTGAGTGAATCAGTTTTTTTTAAAGTTATTATGTTACATTATTACACCTGTAATTGCTAATGAATTATTGAGATCACTAATGATTTCTGTCAGTATTTATCATGTACAATGCATGTTTGTTTTATCTTCACTTCCAAATGTCTAAACTATGCAATTCCAGATTCCTTCCCCTCCCCAACCCATTATATTCCCATTTTCCTTCAAATTGATTAATAGTAAATATACCACTTTAATTTAATTTTTTTGAAAGACAAATGTAAGTTCTTTTTATGTCTAAATAGAGATCAGTAAGACCTAAAAGAATTTGTAATAAATAAATATTTCACTAGTTACCAGATATCCTGGTTGCAGTTTTTCAGTGTACTCTGTTAATGCTGGTATAGTGCCACAGAAATTGCATATTTCACCAACAAAATAATACTTATAACACAGAGCATATATCACTTTAAGTAGCAGAAATTCATAGAGTTGCAATAATAGGGGATGTGCATTTATGGCATTTTCCCTTATCATTGCATCAAATGTAACTTAGGTTATTAACCGACTTCAAAAAAGGAGGATGTTATCGATTCGTCTGTATTTTTTTTTTTTTTTTTGGTATGTATATTCAGCAATATCTTGTGAACAGATTTTAGAGATTTTTTTTAGTGGATAGGATATAAGTTCAAAGTGGTGCCATATAAATTTCATTGCGAAACCACCCCCTCTGCTTATCAACCCCTTTATACCCCTTAACTTTTATACAAATTTTTTTTTTATCGATTTCGATGGAGCTTTGACATGTATAATTTTAAATAAAATTACTGTCAACATTTAGTTTGTGGGAACCCAAACCCTCTACCCCTTCCGGAGGACGCCGGTTTGAATCCGGGTCCAGGCATCCAGATTTGGGTTTTCCATGGTTTCCCCAAATCACTCCAGGCGAATGTCGGGATGCTTCCATTAGAAAGGCCATGGCCCAATTCCTTCGTGTTCCTTGTCCCCAGTCCCATCCCGTCTCTAATGACCTTAGCCGTCGACGAGGCATAAATCATTTTTTTTTTTTTAAATCTACCCCTTCCCACCTTGTTAATTTTTGTCAATGTTGTTTATAATAAGTTATAGTCTGCACTGTTTGATTAATCATTATAAAAGTTGGTACATATATGGTTTTTTTATGGAGAAGATTTCTGACAAAAAAATCCAAAAACCAACTCGTCTTCCCATTTACACCCCTTAATTTTTGTACAAACCCACATTTTAGTCAAATTTCGATGGAACTTTGCATGGGCATACTTTAAAACAAAGAGAAAAATAAATTCCTCATTAATTTTATAAAAACCCAAACCCTGTCTCACTTTCCACCTTCTTAATTACTGTCAATGTTCTTTATACAAAGCTACAGTTTCTATCTGATTTTGAATGTAGTAAGCAAATGTATACTTTTTTTTTTTTAAAAAAACAGAACTGTCTACATTTGGTTTAGATAAACCAAACCCCTCCCACCCCTTTCCATACCCTTAGCTTTTTTTTTTTTTTTTTACAAAGCTACAGCTTTCTATATGAATATTACTTTGAAACATACGGAACAACTTTGTTTAAATTTGGCTTTCAGAAGCCGAACCCCTCCTCCCTTTACCCCACCCCTCTTAATTTCCAGTGTTCTCTATAGAAACCCATAATTTTAAATCCCATAAAAAATTGTTTCAGCTATTTTTAAGTTATGGCAAAATATTCATCAAATAAATGTATCCTGATGTCTCAACATGTACGTCAAATTTTAACTTGGACCTCAAGCTTTCACATTGTAAAGACCATTTAAAAGTCTATATTTTCTGTGTGATGCCAGAAGAAACATATATATTCCAAATACAGATTTGTGTATGTGGTATGTATAAATCCCTGTATGTGATGATCGAGCAGCAGCTTTAACAGATTTTGTGATTAGATTTAAACACAGCTTGGACCAAAATATAAACTGACATTCCTTATCACAGCATCCAATTAATCCCTTCCTGGTAACTGCTGTGGTATATCATGCCAGAATTTTTTGAAAGTAAGCGCCTTAACCACTGAACTACCAGGAAGTTCGCAACGTATTTAAAATACAAAACAAACTACAATACTGCTAAAAAGTTAATAATAAAATAATTATATAAGACTGGAGATTTTCTCGGCATTGCAAATGAATAAAATGTTCTTGGGTAACTAGCCGAGTTAGTCCATCGTTTAACCACGACGTTTCGGCGGTCACAACCTCTGCCACCATTGTCAAGTGACTGCTGCTGGTAGGTTATTGCGGCGCTTATGTATCACGCGAAGTCCGCGCTACGTCATCCTTTTTCCGGTCGGCCAATGGCTTGTGACAGGAAACGTTGGCCACTAGCGGGAAGCTTTCCCATTGGCCGACCGGAAAAAGGATGACGTAGCTCGGACTTCGCGTGGTATACAAGCGCCTCAATAACTTACCGGCAGCAGTCACTTGACAATGGCGGCAGAGATTGTGACCGCCAAAACGTCGTGGTTAAACGATGGACTAACTCTGCTAGATACCCGAGAACATTTTATTCAATAAAATAATTGTTTTTAAAAAAAACACAAACTTTTAAAATAACTTTATACCATGCTTAGAAGGAAATAAATATAAATAGACAATATTGTACATTACTATTATTGAAATATTTACATTAATCAGTTATTTTTGGTGTTGGTGCCAGCCAAATTAAGAAAAACAAAAACAAGAAATGACAATCATATATATTATTTCTATAAGGTATTTTTTTGTCACAAGCCAGTATCTTTCTTCATACTTAACCAAAATAAATGAATGAACCTCAGCCACAGGATGGGTTTGAGGGGGAAGTTCTCCAAAAACATCTGAACATTTTAATATATTTTTCTGCACTTTTTGTAACATTTTGCATTCTCAGGTACTAGCTCCAATTCACTGTCCCCCTCTTCCTGTCCTCTGTTTGAATTTACTCCCACCATGTTCCTGACTAACGGTTATTCTGTGAAACGGTCTTCTACAATACCCTCCCTCCTTGATTTTATCCTGTTGACTAAGAGCCAAGCCTCGAAATATTCATTATTTTTCCTGTGTTTTGTGCTTATTTATGTGTTCACCCCATGATACCATCATCTAAAGTAAGTGGTGATTCATTTCGCTATCCCCTTTTTTGTATATATATATATATATATATATATATATATATATATTAAACATTAGGATAGGATAAAAGCCACCGCTTACCATAGAAAAGGATTCCTGCAGCGTTGGTACACGAAAAAACACACGAACACACATAGAATCAGTAGGAGTGAGAAGGCAGTACGCTGGCGGCTGGCAGCCAACTGCGGAAGCTACAATGCCTATAGCTCATGGTGGGCGAGAAAACAACATGGTGGGAAGTGAAGGTGGGGGTAGAAAAGCATAGGCTGGAAAATGATAATGAATAGAAAGTAGAACTGCACATAGGGACCCGTCGTGGAAGTGCAGTGGATCTCAGTTAATGGTCCTAAATTCCTATTAAGTAATGGACATATTTGCAAACAGTTGAAAAACAAAATATTCGGAAATTTGAAATTAAAAATAAGCAAAATTCGAAGTTACAATATATAAAGATAGGCTCTGGTGAGCGGTGGTTCTATGGGAGAAGGTGAGGGTGATGGGAGGAAAATTGGTGCCATATTAAATTTAGTACCCAGTTGATATTGATAAGCCAGTTCCCACCTTCTAAGTTCCGAAATACTGCTTTTATCTGAGAGGACTCTGATGGCGCAGATCGAGAAACATGTGTTAAAAATGTTGGTACCATGTGTGGTGGCATGATAAGATACAGGGTGGTCAGGGTTCTGGGTGTGTACTGATTGTCTGTGTCCATTCATTCTGATGACTAGTGGATTAGCTGTGAGTCCAATGTAGGAGGCTGGGCAATGGTTACAAGTGAGTTGGTATATCAGGTGGTGTATATATATATATATATATATATATATAGATTGTTTGGAAACAAAGGCGCTGAGAGCGGATATATTAGACATTGGGATAGGAGAAAAACCACCGCTTACCAAAGATGAGGGCTCCAGCGGCGTCAAAACACGAAAAAACACACAAACACAAACATAATACAAATTTTCGAGCTTAGCTCTTCATCAGGTTGTAGGATGAGGTGGCTGCCCCGCGGAAGCAGTTGGCTGCTAGCTTCCGCGGGGCAGCCACCTCATCCTACAACCTGATGAAGAGCTAAGCTCGAAAATTTGTATTATGTTTGTGTTTGTGTGTTTTTTCGTGTTTTGACGCCGCTGGAGCCCTCATCTTTGGTAAGCGGTGGTTTTTCTCCTATCCCAATGTCTAATATATATATATATATGTATATAAAATTAAGGAAGGATAGGGAAATATGACCCAGCACTTACCACAGATGAAGGCGGCTGGGACGACGAACAAAAAACAAACACAAGAGAAGTACAATATTTCGGCCTACAGCAGCCTTAAACGTGCAGAAGGTGAAGCCCCAGGCGGCGTCACATGTGTACACATAGACAGCCGACTGGTGAATGGCGTCTCAGGCGCGGATGGTAGTTCAGGTGGTGGGAGGGGGGGGGGGAGTAAGCTCAAATATTGGATCGATAATCGATACTTATGACGATATGTTATTATTGAAAGATCCAATATTTGAGCTTACTCCCCCCCCCCTCCCACCACCTGAACTACCATCCGTGCCTGAGACGCCATTCACCAGTCGGCTGTCTATGTGTACACATGTGACGCCGCCTGGGGCTTCACCTTCTGCACGTTTAAGGCTGCTGTAGGCCGAAATATTGCACTTCTCTTGTGTTTGTTTTTTGTTCGTCGTCCCAGCCGCCTTCATCTGTGGTAAGTGCTGGGTCATATTTCCCTATTCTTCCTTAATTTTATTGCCTTAAAGCTTTTTCCTGCTCATTGTTATTATATATATATATATATATGAATAGGTTATTTGGAAACAAAGCGCTGAAAGCGGATATATTAATCATTTTGTTAGGAGAAAAACTACCGGTTACCATAGAAGAGGATTCCCGCGGCGTTGATACATGAAAAAAACACGTACACACATAGAGTATAATAGTTTCGAGCCAAAGGCCCTTCTTCAGTAGTAGTGAGATGGCCGAATGTTGGAGCCTGGCAGCCAACTAAGTAAGCCAGCAAGGCCTGTGGCTAATGGCGGGAAGTGAGGGTGGGAGTAGAAAGGCATAAGCTAGAAAATACTAATAAGTAGATAATAAACCTGTCCATACGGACCTGTCGCGGAAGTGCCATATACGTCAGATAATGGTCCTGAATCGCATATTAAGTAATAGAAAAATACGCAAAGAACTGAGAAATATGCAAAATCAATTTTTTTTTTAATTCAAAAAATTGGAAATTTAAAATTAAGCAAAATACTAAGTTACAAACTAAAAAAGGTAGGCTATGGTGAGAAATGGTTCTGTGGGAAAAGGTAGGAGGTGAGGGGTATGGGTGGGAGGAAAATTGGTGCTATCTTAAATTAAGTCCTGGTGCTTGCTTGTCTGGTGCCCAGTTGGTACTGATAAGCCAGTTCCCACCTTCTGAATTCTGAAATGCTGTTTTCATCCGAGAGGATGCTGATGGTGCGGACCACAAAACGTGTTAAAATTGTTGGTGCCATGAGTGGTGGCATGATAAGATACAGGATGGTGAGGGTTCCAGTTAACATGCAACCACTGCCTTTTTTCATATATAGGTTTGACAACAAATCCACTTTCCATGAGAATAAATGGCGACCGACAGACGGTGTTCACACGGAACCCAAAGCACCCAGTTGCTGCCCATGCCATCACCTATGACTCAAGTAATTTCAACTCTTGTTTCACGGTTCGGGTTATCCGAATCGTCCCTAATAGCAGCTGCTCTGAACTCAGAAGGTGGGAACTTGCCTACCAGTACAAACTGGGCACAAGGCAACCCCCTGGTCTCAACTTCAGATAATACCCGATTATTATTATTATTTTTACTTATGTTTACCATTTTTTAATCCTCTTCTCCTTCATACTCGCTACACATATTGAACCTCAACTAATCTAAGGTGATGTTTACTTCATAGAATCTTTGATTTTAAAAATTTAAAAATTATTATTATTGCATTATTATTTGTTATTTTTAATATATATGTATATATTTAATTTTTCATATTTTGATTTAATTATATTTTGTTCTTCCCACCTACCAGAGATCATTTTGGATATTTATTTATGCTCGGGTATTAGCTCTGAATTACTGCACAGAGCGTGGTGGTGTAACGGCTAGCGTTCAGGCCTCGCATTCGGGAGGACGGCGGTTCGAATCCCCGTCCGGGCATCCAGATTTGGGTTTTTCCATAGTTTCCCAAATCACTCCAGGCAAATGTCGGGATGCTTCCTTCAAAAGGCCATGGCTGAATTCCTTCCCATTCCATGCCCCCCATCCTTTCCCGTCTCTAAAGACCTCACTGTTAGAGAGACGTTAAGCAGATAAAAAAAAAAGATAATTACAGCCCCTACCTTTCCTCTGTTTGGATTTACCTCCACCATTTTCCTGGCCAACAGTCTTTCTGGGAGACAGTCTCCAACATCACCCATCTCCCATAATGTTTTCCTGTTGATAAAGGGCTTGTCCCGAAAATTTCTCTACCTGTTGTGTTTTTGTCTTTTCTGTGTGTTCGCGCCCCTCATATATATATAAAACAATGAGCAGGAAAATGCATAAGGCAATAAAACTAGGGAAGGATTCGGAAATGAGACCCAACATTCACCACAGAAGGCGGAGACCATGAATAACAAACACGAGACGCAATACTTCAGTTGCCAACCTTGTTCTTGCCAGAAGTGAGACACCAGGCGGAGTTAGATGTGAACACTCCGATGACTGTATGGTGAATTCACCATATAGCTATTGGTGTGAGCATGTCTGGCCCTTCTTCAGCAATAGAATGAGGTGGCTGCATAATGGAAGGTGGAAGCTAAATATAAAAATATTATGTGCTCTTATTTATATTTATATCCCTGCCCAGTAATTATGTTTATGTTGCTCCCACACTATCAAAGACAATATACCTTCAGCATTATCGATTATTAATCTAGTATTTGCTCCCTCCCCTCTCTTCTATACTCGATCTACGCTTTCCATGCTGCGCAACCTCCATTCAACAGACAGTATTCAACTCCTGGCAAGAATAAGGCTCGCTGGCGAAATATTGCATTTCTTGTGTTTGCCTTTTGTTCATCATTCAGACTTCATCTGTGGTAAGTGTTGGGCCAAATTTCCCTATCCTTGTATATATTGGCAAAAACACCACAGAATTAATACTCTTGTTTGTTTTTATAAACTATATTAGATTTTTAATACTTATTGTCTAAATACAAAATAACATTTTTAGACAAGCCAAGTAACAAAAATGTTCTAAAATGTACATCTTGTATGACTGCTTATGTTTCTATTTCGTAGTGAAAAATTTAATAAAGATGTTTCATACCTTCCCCTTGATGAGCTCAGATCATATGGTACCCTACATGCTGTGATATTCATTTTTTTTTTTAAAACCCTAATTTGTGTGGATGGGAACGACCTCAAAATATAATTTCATAAAATTTTTAGTACAGTATTTGGTTTTGGGTTGACACACATCTTTGAAATCTACACCGTATCTATATTAATATTATAAATGTGAAAGTAACTCTGCCTCCCTGCCTGTTTGTTACATTGTCAGGGCTAATCGGCTAATCCCATCTTGATAAAATTTTCCATCAGGAAGGAAACAGGAAACTTTTTTTTCTGTATTAATAATACACATTGTCATGTAATTATGAAAAACTAACTGAATGGTGATAGACAGATGGAGATCATGTGTAAGTCTCTATAATGCTTTTTGGGAGAGCTCAGGGGTTGCTTTCTGATGTTCTGAGTGTGTTCACTGGTTTAAATCCTGGTGAGAGTAAAAACATTTAAGAATTATTTTTAATTGTATGAGCCAAGCATGGATGTTCCATTGTTCGGATTCCTGTAGGTTCTGCCACGACAGAGGTGAAATGTGTGTGTCACGTAAGCAGCTGAACAACTCTTCAGAACCCAACAATGCCATACGTTTTCAATTTTTTAAGCTATATATCAATGAGAATTCATTTCTTTTTGTGTATTATCTCCACTAAGGCACAAGATGTAGAAAAGATGTTCAAAAATGTTGTGTACCAAATGGTTTTGACATAAGATGTCCCCAGAAATGACATAATTTTAACAAAAACAGTAGCAGATCTAGGAATTTTTCGAACTATGAGATTGCCACCCTTTCGAACATTATTTTGCTGCCGTCATTGTTGCCACCTCGATTGTCACTACTCTCATTGTTGGCACCTAGAGTAGTAGTAGAACAAAAATTTGAAAATATATATTATATATATATATGCCGGCTGCTTGCGTGCAGCCATCTCACTTCTACTGAGGAAGAGCCATGCTCGAAAATTCTACTATTTGTGTGTTCGTGTTTTTTTCGTGTACCAACGCCGCAGGAATCCCCTTCTTTGGTAAGCGGTGGTTTTTTATCCTATCCTAATGTTCAATATATATATATTGCTGCTACTTAAACACCACCCTTAAAACACAATTTTGCCCCCCCCCCCCCCCAAGTTGCTGTCAAGGGAAAGTGACCCGGTTGCCCTCCACATCCGGCACTGAACATAAACGAAAATCTGTCAGAGGAACTGTGGCAGGTAGTCTATCTCAGTTTCAGATTTCTCTTCTTGAGACAGGTTCAATGGGATGTTGATGGCTTCCCCGTTGTGTTATCCCGACTCAATGCTTTTTGTTATATCTTCTACATAACTTAGTTTTTTGTATCCAAGTACAGCAATAAAATTCTAAGTAAACACATGTAAAGTTATGGGTAACAGCTAGTTCCATAAAAAAGCATAGACTGATGGATGAACAGATAATAGAGCAACAACAGTAATGCTGTGTTTCACTTTGAGTATGTAACCCTGAAAATCTGCTGATCTGGATTAGAAATTACTTTTACCAGTAATTGTTTTGGTAAGAGAAGTTTTGACTTAATATTTTACAATGTTTTTGAAATACTAGAAAATAATAATAATTAAAATTTCTTAAGTTGTCTCCATTGCTATGATTACAAGATATATTTATCATTTTAAATTATTGCTATCTCTGTTTACAGAGTCAAAAGTTCAGCTATATTTATATATGTATATATTACTTATTTATTCCAGTTCGATATCAGATCTGGGAAACATACCCACACATGGGGTATCATCTGCTGATAAACTAACAGCTGAGAAGAAAATACTGGATTTAGAAGAAGAAAATCTTCGCCTTTCAAAGCTTCTTGCAGGTAATATATATTAAAAAACATTGATAGTCAAAAGGGATTTTTTTTTTTGACAGAAAATAACAAAGGATAGATAATGTAGACCCATCACTCACCATAAGTAAAAGCAGGAGAGCCATAGTGAACTCTCAAAAAACAAGATGAACACAATTTTAAAATATTTGTGTTTAAAATCTTTATGCACATTGGGGCAAGCAATTTCTCAAGGAAGGTGTGACTACATGCCTGGCTTGGCCTTCGAGAAAAGAGGAGGGGGTTGGCTGGAGTGGAGGGGGAAAGCAAAGCAAAGTGAACCATCGATAACTCTAGAAAAACCCACAAGTAGATGTGCCAATACATAAAAACTAAGTGTAGGCCCATTACCATGTGTAGGCTATGGTCTCAGTTCTAGAACAGTTCCACATTAATCACTATACCTGCAACCAGGACAATCATTAATACTAATATTATTAACAATCCAAATTAGTTAAGCAATTTACTTGCAAGAACACTGTTCAGAGCACAAATAGTCACAAGCTACAATTAACATGCAGAAAACATAAAAAGCTGATAAAATATGAGGGTTGAATGATAAATAATGCCTCCAAGGTCATAAATCGGCACTGAATGGGAATATTTTAATAAATCAAACACAGAAATAATCCTTAGGATGTGTTCTTTAATTACCAATATTCGCTTTTCCACATATTCACCAGACAATTGGATACATTTCTGCCAAAGATGAACCAGTTTTCTGAAGCCGTCACGGAAGAAGTCGACACACTGTTTCCGCAACCACAGTACTCATATCGACACAATCACCATAAACAGCTTGCATTATTTGCTGAATCTCCTTTGGGGTGACACATTCTGCTGTCAAGAATTGAATGACTGCACGTTGCTTAAATCGCATTGACCGACTGTCCGCACAGGGTTGCATATTTTGCATACTTTACACTGTAACACTACAACTGTTCAGTGCTAAAGTTTGCCGCCAACTGGAGCTGTATGGGAGAGTCTACAGAACAAGCCAGCACCTGCTGCATACCAGTGCTGCCATCTGTTGAGGAGTTATGCAGGTGGCAGCATTATTTACCATTCTACCCTCATATGATCTATAAAAATAAGTAACAAAGGATAGGGAAAATGGCTCATCACTCACCAAAGTTGTAGGCTGCAATGAGTGATAAACACGAGACGAACAAAAAGATATACAATATTTCGGTTTTACACCTTATTCATGTGATAGGGAATGAGTCTTAAGGTTCAGGATGTGTGCACATTACAAAGTATACCACATGACTAGGAGAGAACTGGATGGCAAATATGAGACCTTGGTTGGTTTTTAGAGGTGCAGGGTGAGAGTAATTATGTGGCAAATGGGTGGCAACGAAAGAGATTTGACACGATCCACAAGGTAGCAGTGGGAAAAGAGTGCTTGATAGGTTTTGGGAGTACCTCGAGAGGGATTTTACTTCAGAACAGAAGTCTGTCACAGATGCCAAGGCTTAAAGAAAGAGAATGCTTGATGGAAAGTGTAGATCATCATCATCAGATGTTTTCGCTTTTGTGGTTTGTCCTGCACATCCTCTGCAAAGTCTGGCAGTTATTCCAAGATTTTTCCTCCATCACTTTTCTCCAAATGACTCCCTTAGCCTCTGCTACTTTATTCACTTGGTCCATCCATCTTGCCCGAGTACTTACAACTGTTCTCCTGCCCTTCCTGCTGTTCAGCAGTGCTACTTTCGGCATCCTCCCCTCCTCCATCCTCATAACACAGTCTTTTCCTTGTTAACATCTTTTCTAATGCTTCCACTTGTAGTCTCTCCCTGATGTTTTCATTTCTGATTTTATCTTTCCTCGTGACAATTCTTATCCCTCTCAGAAACCTCATCACTGCCACCTGCAATCTGATATCATCTCTCTTTATCCAAGTCCATCTTTCAGAACCATAAGTCAGTATGGGTTGGTAATATACTTTATAGAGCAGAATTTTGACATCCTTCCCTATGTTCCACCTCCAGATTACATCCTTTGTCTGATGATACAATTGTCCACTGTTCCTTACTCTTTGATCTATTTCTTCCTCCATCTTTCCATTGATAGTTACCTTGCTTCCCAGATAGTAGGCATCATTGTAAATTAATGAGCTAGATGAGGACACAGTTGAAGAGTTCCCTGCCATAGGCCAATGTCCACATTTAGGAATGTGACATGTGTGAGAGTAAGTCTGGGTGAGGTTATTGGAACTTCTGTTGTTAATTGATGAAGGCAGTTTTCAAAGGACTCTGATCATAATCACATCATCTATGTATCTGAATCACACAGTAGTTTTAAATGGGATGTGATTCAGGAATTGGAAGATCTTGAGGATTGAGGAGGAAAATTGATTGATCTGAGGTGTGTGGATGTTAAGTGTTGGTATTGGAAATCTGCCTCAGCCTCATAATCCTTGTCAGCTGGAAGGTTGAAGATGGTATTGTTTCTGGACAGTTCTGTCAAGGCTCAGGTTTCCGTAGAGCTGTGGTTACTGGAGTGAAGAATAGAGTTTCTGAAAGAGAATGTGATCAGAGTGGGAGTTAGGAGCTGATGGAACAGAAGGGGCAGAGAGGATGGATACAGTTGAGATGAAATTTTGAATTATTGTAATCCTGAACTGAAGTAGCTTGGCTGGACTTGTGAGATGGAGAAAATTATACCCTATATTTCTCCAGGTTTCTGCTTACAATATCTTCCGCTAGACGAATCTCCATAGGCATCTTAATCATGCTGTTCCTTAAATATCCTTTTATGTGGACTAGAATTTGTGTCTCCTCAAAGTCAAACCCATTTTTCTTTTCAATGTTGTGCATACTATTTGCCGATTTTGCTATCAGGCCCAGGAGCACACATCTTGTCTGTTCTGTAAAACACTAAAAACAGAATTTACCTGCTGTCCATGCTTGCAAGGAGGGTGTCCGAGACTCAAGCCATCCTTCAGAAAACAAAATAAATCCCTTACTTCCCTTGGTGGACATAAGAATGGCTTCATGCTAACATAACCTTACAATCTGGCAAGTTTTGATGAAGTGGCTCCAGCCTGTGGTAAAAAAGCGTGCTTTTCAACTTCTCCACTATCTATGCCAAGTGAGTGTTGTAATGAGACAATTTGGTATATAAGGAAATGTCTGGCTTAAAGAGAAAAACTAAAAATATTTAATGTAATCACTTCTAGGTCAAGGTGCAAATTCAGCAATTGACTAGGTCGCCACCCAACAGAATCTGCTGGAAACAATTAATTTACAAAATATCAATTCATGCAATAATTAAAAATATGAATAGTAGTTGGAAATGAAAGTAGCAGTTTATGCACAATGCCAAGGTTTTGAAAAGTGGTTAATGTTAGTTAATGACCAAATTAGGCCTCAAAATTCCAAAGTTCCAGTTTTCAGTTAGGAGACTTTGGAATGATGTTACTTGCGTAATGATAGGCAAATATACAATTCCCAGATGGGACACTCCCAGTGTAGGTGATCACTCTATGCCATACTCTTTGTTGATAGTTCAGGGACACGATTTAATACTTGTTCAAAATGGTCACTTTTAAATTAAATTCTTGAGTTGATCAAACTTACTTAGTAGTCAGATCCTTGAATTTCTTTTAGTGACAATATTCTTGGCTCACTGATTTAATAGTGGCTGTGGCATTGTATTGTCAGTTTCTAAAAATGTATCCAAAATAAATGTAAGACTGCAGACACTATTTCTCACATAAATACTTGGCTTCTAAACTTCGGACATGTAAATGTTTATCGTCTCTCTTTAAACACTTTAAACTGAAAGTATTTATCTATGGCAATTTGGTGAGGAATTGAGCCTATTCTACAGGGCGTTCGCCGGGAAACGCAACCCACTGTTAGCGCTACAAGGAAGAAACTGCTCCCGGCGAGCGAGCGCTCAGTTTCCGGCATTGTTCGACCGTCGGCCGCGGACTATTTCATAATAATTACGCTTCATAAACTTCATAAACTTGTGTGCTAAGCATTTAAATGTGACGTAATTCATTAGCTTACCTTATAAAAGATGCTGGAAGTGTTGACCCTCTTGTGTAATGCACATTTCACATCTTCTGAACATATTTCGAGACACACGCTGCCCTAACTGACTTAATGATTTTTTGGGTGACTGTTCTAGTCGAAAAGCGATATCGTTAATTTTCTCCTCTGTGAGAATACGGTTGACCGACAGTCTCTTTTTGTTAAAAAATGAACCCGTTTCTCTTACTTTGTTAACCAGACGCAGAATTGTTGATTTAGCTGGCAGTAAAGCGCCAGGAAATTCGCGACGAAATTTACTGCGACACTTTTTAAACGACTTCTTCTTCACATATGTATCGTAGAGAAATATTCTTTGTTGCAAACTGTAACGTACCATAATTATACTCACACTCAAACACGGTACAGATTAATAAGAGTATGAAGCCCCAAACCAGCCAAACCGCAAAGAAACGTTTATTCACAACACTGATTAATAAGAGACTGAAGTCACAAACTATCTACAATGCAAAGAAACCGTTCTTAACAATGTAAGGGTCACTGCAATGCACTGTTGGGGCAGCGGAGGTGTTAAACAGTGCGGTGATTCACGGTGGCGGTTGGCGGAAACTGCTGGCTCCACTGACCGAGCAAGTTGCCGACGGCAACAGACTGGGAGGGTAGCGTTTTCCGGCGAACGCCCTGTACTACCCAACTCAAATGTCTGAAGCTTAATGTTCTACTTGTTACTCACTACTAGAGACAACTATAAACTGACACCAAGCTTGGTGGTGTAATGGTTAGCGTTCTGGCCTCGCATTTGGGAGGGACGGCGGTTCGAATCCCCGTCCGTGCATCCAGATTTGGCTTTTCCATGGTTTCCCAAATCACTCCAGGCAAATGCCGGGATGCTTCCTTCAAAAGGCCATGGCCGAATTCCTTCCCATTCCTTGTACACCTTCCCTTCCCATCTGTAAAGACCTCGCTGTTAAGAGATGTTAAGCAGTTATATATATATATAATAACAATGAGCAGGAAAAAGCTATAAAGCAATAAAACTAAGGAAGGATAGGGAAATATGACCCAACACTTACCACAGATGAAGGCGTCCCAGCCGCCGTCATCTGTGGTAAGTGTTGGGTCATATTTCCCTATCCTTCCTTAGTTTTATATATATATATATATATATATATATATATATATAAACTGACTCAAACAAGCTCTTACATGACATGGACATGACCATCTATGGCATTAATCACCCTACACACAATCAGAATGCTTCAGTTGCTGCTTACAAAACAGAGTTGTTGCCAAACTAGTCAAATAAATATTGCATTCCATAAAAGATTGGCTGAATTCCGACATGTGGTACCACTACAAAATAAACAAAATTAATGGTGCGCTCACACTATGACATCACTAGCTTGGTGACCCATGTGGGTTATATATAGGTACCCACTCCAGGAATCCAACACTTTATTTCTTCTTATTTTTAAAGAAAAACTCTGCTGCCATCATTTGTTGTTGACAGCACTACACATGTCCAAATTTTCATGGGTTTTAACCTCTGACAGATGTTTGTCCAGTTACACCACTGTTATTAGTGAACCTGATTTTTGAAACTTCTTACAAAGAATGCAGAATATGATACCCTTTTTCTTTGTCGATGCTGATTTTCACCATTCGGTAGTTTTCAGATAAAAGGGATACATCTTTTATCTCTGTGCTGTGGCTTTTTGGAAGATGAACATATGTTGACATGTATTTTACTTCATGCAGTTGATCAAGTGTGGAATGGTTCAGTGTCCATTATACAGAAATGTTACTAATAGATTGAAATGATTGAATCATAAAACATTTTCCAATGAAGTTCAGGATGCTCATAGGAATCTTATTTATTGACTGATGTGGGGTTTTGGGAAACAAAGAATGGGGTATTTGAGATAGTTCATCACAATCAGAAATGCTTTGATGGTTGATGGTCTGTAGCCCAGTCACCAGAGGCTGATGAACTACCAGTAACACTAGTTCTGGAATAGAGAAAGAACAAGTCCAATTTACAAACAAGCTCCATCTTACTACTCTTTTACTGGGTACCGCTCAGTTTTGTTGTCGATTTCAGACATCAGTAATGTCTAGTTGTGGTTTTCTCTCGTTCCATGCACTCTTGAAGAGATTTCAACAGTACGCCAGGAAAAACTAAAATGTCATATTAGATACCTATATGGGGAGGAATTTGTACATCATATCAAACAATTTTAGAAACTGCGCAAAAAAAAGGCCAGACTTATCAGCACTCTGGTCTTTCTATTGCGCTGCAGGGACAATGATGTGTTGCCTCCATTTTTCAGAGTTACACACCACATAAACAGTAAAAGTGCTTAAAGAATTTTACATCATACTGGCATGGCGCTTTTGCGTCAGCGGATTCGCTATATTCGTTTTGAGCTTGACAAAAATGCGCGGCTCTTAATTTCTATGCACCTACATCTCTCATCTAGATTGTCTGCTTTATCATGGGACTGGGTCGACGCAGTTACCTCTCTTCGAGAGAGCATGGAACGAGAGAAAACCACAACTAGACATATCTCCAAATATAATCGCCTTCATGGATAGTGGAAAGACAACATCCAGTACACAGCAAACCGCACAGTAATTAATCTCTGGAGTTGAACTTGATGACGCCACGGTTTCAGTACTGGCGAGGGGCTTGAATTACACCTTGGCACGGAAGTCTGTACCCACGAAGGACATGGTCTGTGCAGTGGAAAAAGCTGTACGTACGCTTCCAGCAGATGCAGCGGAAGAAATACGTCGGGAAACTTGTCGTTTTTTTTGAAGAAGGCCAAACCACCTTAACCCAACATCACGAGGCTCGAGCGACAAGCATTACATGAGTTACGTAGTAATGATGAAATTGTAGTTATTCATGCTGACAAGGGAAATGCGACAGTTCTTCTATCAACGGAAGAATATGATTCTAAAATTAAGAGCTTATTACATGACGCTGCTTACAAGTCGATTGAAGCCGATCCTACATCTAAAGTGGTTATCAAAACTAAAGCCCTTTCTCAAAAAATCTGGTTTGCCTGAGGAGACCATCAAGACTCTACGACCTCGTGCAGCCAGGCCGCCGAGGTTATATGGCCTGCCAAAAGTCCACAAGGAGAACGTGCCCTTAAGACCTATTGTCAGTGCAATCGATGCTCCCACATATCAACTAGCGAAATATCTCACACGCCTACTGAGTCCACAGGTAGGTCATTGCATACATCATGTTCGAATTCTGCCCAATTCATACAGATGATCCAGGGTCTAACCATGTCTGATTCAGACCTCATGGTGAGCTTTCATGTCGTGTCTCTGTTCACACGGGTACCTGTCAAGGAGACTTTAGAACTAATACGACGAGATTTTGACCAAGGAATTGTAGACCTATTCCAACATGTGCTCACTTCTACATATTTCATGTACGGTGGACGATACTATGAGCAAACTGATGGTGTGGCTATGGGCTCGCCAATTTCTCCTGTGGTAGCTGATTTATATATGGAGGATTTTGAGAAAAGGGCTCTGGACACTGCTCCATTAAAACCAAAATACTTCTTTCGATATGTGGATGACACATTTATAATTTGGCCACACGACTTCGCAGCGCTCGAAGAATTCTTGCAACATCTGAACTCAATCCATCCTAACATACGTTTTACCATGGAGACTGAGAAAGATGGCATGCTGCCATTCCTAGACGTACTAATTAAACGTAAGCCAGATGGTACTTTGGCGCATAGCATTTACAGGAAACCCACACACACAGATCTGTATTTGGGGGCTACCAGTTTTCATCACCCAGCTCAGTGAAAAACTGTTTTGACAACACTGGTCCACCGTGCGCGAGCCATTTTGGACAGTGATAGCTTATGTGAAGAACTAAGGCACCTACGGCAAGTTTTCAGACAGAATGGTCATTCCGAAGAACATATTAAACTGGCCTTTCTTCCCCAGAAACCAAAACTAACACCTGAACAAGAGTCTCCAAAAACCGTCGCTGTGTTGCCTTATGCCGGGAATACTTCTGGAAAAATCGGAAGAATCTTAGCACGATATGGCGTAAGGAGTATCTTCCGTCCACTTATCAAGATACGTGATATGTTACGCACGGTGAAAGACAACCTTGGCCTTCGAGTTCCGGGAGTTTATTCAATCCCTTGTGAATGCGGCAAAGTATAGATCGGACAAACTATAAGAACTATCGAGGAAAGCCGCAATGAGCACCAAAGATATCTGCGGTTACTACAACTGGACAAGTCCGCATTAGCAGAACATGCTATAGAAATTTTTCACAGCATCAACTTCGACAATACTGAAGTTCTGGCTAAGATATCGTATTTCTGGGACTCAGTGATCAGAGAAGCGCTGGAGATTCAATTAAGTGACAACAGCATTAACAGAGATGGTGGTCTGTTCCTGAGCGAGGCTTGGGAGCCAGTCGTAAAAGACCTAAAACAGCAACATGTTAGACACAACCTTCCAAGCAGACGCCGTCATGACACGTCGACCAATGGGAGATAAGTCGTTCGTGTTTGGTCAGTTCCAGAGCCCTTGTGTAATGCCGCCGGTTAAGCAACGATGAGTGTGGAGAGCACTTGGATGGGTGACCGCACATGCCAACTGTTAAGGCAACGTTATGCGTGGTTTTTACTTGGATGGGTGACCACTCAAGATACTGCCATGGATCTACTAAATGCCATCCAGTTGCTGAGCTATGGGATGCACTCACGAGATGCAGAGATGCAACCAAACCGGTTTGACCCCGTCTATGGCCGTGCACATCGCCGACCAATCAAAGAGCAGCGTGAAGCTTCCCTTGGCAACAGGCTATTTATAGAAGCCAGGACTGGCTCGCGAGTCGGTCAGTGTCTTGTCCTTGTACGTAAGAGTGAACCTGATGAAGGCAACGATGGCAGTTGCCGAAACGTTGTTAAAAGAAAAAGAACTAAATAAATCAATTAACCGGCAGAAAACCCGAGAGTTATTTATTTCAACAATACGCCGGGAAAAACTAAAAAGTTATGTTGATATTAGTACGAAATGCTCGCCTCATGATACTCAACAAACCAATTCTTTTTTCTCATTCAGACACAAAAAGACATTGCAGTTGAAACATTGGGAATGATTTTTTCGACTGTATCGTCTTCATACTACATACTTCACATCTTCCTCTGTTTTTTTACAAATTAGGACCAGTGCATACCTCTGTTTCCCAGCCTCATGTCTCTTATTGTGGAATAGTGTGACTTGTGTTGTTTGAATGGACGAGGACTTGGTGAAATATCTGTAAATGGCCTTTTTTTTTCTTACCGATATCCTTCATAGTCATTATACTCTGTGCAACTGATCTTCTAAAACTTTTTACGATGTGTTTTTTCTTCCTTCAAATAAGAGACCATTTATGTTATAGGCATTGACAATTGCAATATCCAGAATTTTACAAAACAATCTGTGCCACGATTTCGGTGATTTTCTGTCATCATTGCACAAAACCATCAGCAGTATCAACCGTACCCATGAATGTATTGTCATCCGTGATGACTCTTGGGCGTGAAACTGTCAATTTCAACTCGTCTTTTTCTTTGCGTGTAACCAATGGTGTAACAATAGGATGGCAGGACAGGCAAAATTGCCAGAGGATCCACTGCCAGAAGTGACCCCTGATGACCAGCCAAAGGGCCTCTACCCCAGGTCGCCAATCCAGCCTGAGAAAGCACCTATCCATTGCAGTTGCCATGGCCCCAACCAGTGTAGTTAATAGTTATGCCACTGTGTGTAACAGTAGTTTCCTCACTTCCATGAAAATTTGCGTTTCCAATAGCCAATGTCTAGGTTTGAAAATGTATGGTCACAATCTCCTATTTTTAGTTTGCCATCAGAAGATAAGTTGTTAGAAAGCTCCTTGCAGTTGGGCCTGATTGTTCTTTCAGTTTTTCTAATAATGAAACAAAATAAAAATAATTATTAAAATAGATATCATCGTTATTGCTCCATTTTTGTTCAGTCAATTCTAAGACAACTCTTTCATGTAATGAGTAGTCTGAGAACTTTGCATTATTTTCTTCATTTTTGCCTTGGCAAATTATAAACTTCTAAGAGAAGAGCTTCAATCAGACCGTAGTTCTTAGAAATATCCATTTGAAAATGTCTAAAACAATAATGAAACCAATTGTATACTTGCTAAATCTATTTACCAATAATTTTTATAAACATAACCAGACGTCACTGATGGTACTCGTTAGTCCTCATCAGTGTTTCTCAATTATTTTGTAACGAAACTGGAAACACACATTTTATAGTTAAAAATATATGTGGTTAAATGTTCAAACTAAAAGAGTAATAACAGGAATCAACACTTACCAAGTAAATTCTCATCTAAAGAGGCAATGTAGCACTTGTTACTCTTGTTAATACGCTTCCAAGCCCCAGCTTGGAAAATTCACTGCTCGGCAGTTTCGTGCAGAATTTAAAAATAAATGTTGCCATTGTCTGGCCTCATGGTATAGCAGTGGATCAACAGGCTTAACAATGCAATGCACAATGGTATTGTCAAATTATATGGTGATAAACATAGTGGTACTAATTTATACCATCAGGGAGGAAAGGGTTAAACATTAACATTATCCATGTTTGAGTATCTTGAGTCAGTGAATGAACAAAAATTCTGTAATAGAATGGAGTTTGTGTATTTGCTTTAACTCTTATCATGAAACTTATAATGGTCCACAATCAATACATATTTCATTATGCTTGATAAAGAAAAGTGATTATTTTAATAAGTACTTGCAAATCATTGCAGTTCAACAGGTGATTTTAAATGGTCCATTTTAGTTTGATTTTGTTCTTAATTTCAAAATGTAAGTCACCTTCAAAGTGTTTTTGAGTCTTCGCATGGGTTTAACAGAGTGATGAATGTAATATTTGACACAAAACTGCAATGAAGGGACATATTAACATTGGTCTTAGATGCCTTGGCAGAGTTGCAGTCAGAGATTATTGTGAATTTTACAATTTTGTAGGAAATGCCAGAAACCTTTTGCTCACTTACCAGGCAGCTAGTTTCTTCCTTAGTAGAATGGATACATCGATTCAGCTGAATAAAATTACTAAATAATGCATTGTCTAGCAACAGTTTTTTGTATGGTCATTGTTACAAAGCCTTCTGAGCTAATGTGCATATGAAACTCACTGGGCTATTCATTGCTGAATCAAAACCCACTCACTCCCAAGATGTTTCATTGTTATTTCCTCATGAAAGGGATTCTAGTTTAATGTCTCGTGAGGTTTACTTTGGAGAAATCAGACATTAATTGCCTGAACTACCAGGTCAATTGAGTAGCTTATCTCAACTGTGTGATAGCTTGGAGGTGGAGAAAGTGTTCTTGGGTTTCAGTTTTGGATGGGTTAGGTTATAACTTACCATCTTCTATCACACAATGTAGGTATCAAACATTTATTTTGTGAAAGGAACATTGTGATGACTTTAAAGATAAGCTACAAACATTCAATAGCCCAAGCATTTGATATAGGTGTTCTTATATTTCCTTAGTAATAGATGAAGTGATTCAGACAATCACTTATGAAAATGAGGAAGAATAGGGAAATTCAACCTAACATTTACAGTAGGTGGTGGTGGTTGGGGTCAATGAACGCATAAAAGATGAATACAGAAAAGACAAACACTTGTAACATTATATTTCAGTATTAAACCTTATTTTCACAAGTAGATGAGGCACATAGTGAGGAGGTCAGATGTGATCACTCTGATGCTCACCGAGTGACTCTGTGATGTGATCACATCCAACTTCTAAAACAAGTGTTTTATCCACTTGCAAAAATATGGTTTAATACTGAAATATTGTGTTACACGTGTTCGTCTTTTTTGTGTTTGTTGATCCCAGCCGCCATAATCTACAGTGAGTGTTGGGTTGAATTTCCCTATCCTTCCTTGGTTTAATTGCCTTAAAGCATTGTCGTTTCCATTATTATTGCAAACTATCATCTACATATACTTTGTATGGACAAGAATTCTCAAGGCTTTCTTGAAGGACCTTTGACTTACAGAACCTGAACGTTCAAACCAACAGTATCATAATATACTAGATTAAATTTTTTGTATGTGACATTTGACTAAAGTGTGAAATTTGATGATACTTGTGATTTTTTTTGATTTTTCACCACATCTTGTTCATTGTTAAATCATTGAAAAATGCAATTTAATATTATTGTGTCATGTGTATTATTACTAAATTAAAAAAATGTTTGGAACATAACAGGATTTCAGGTGCATTTCTCTTGTAGAGCATAAAAACCTTCTCTTCTGCACAAAATTGGCATGCAGATTAATTTTCTCACATCTGTGTGAGTCAAATCTTAATGAAAAATAAATCCTTCCCATGTTTTCGATCTTGACATAGCTATGTAAGTTTACTGAGATCAGTTACTACTTTATGGAAAACCATTACTTGAGACTTATGGTTGCTATTGTAAATGTAACTTGAATTGAAAATTGTATCTTAGGGCATGAATGTGAACCAACCAAAATTTAGCTTTGACCTGCGGAGTTAAAACTAAACCAATATCCATCAGTCCATTATAATTGTCCAATTGAATCATGGTTGTGAATGATTTCGGTTTTACTGTGATTTGCGTGACTGATAGAGCACTTCTTTCACTGTTACTGAGCATGGTAGATGAACAGTAGTTGTCTGGTCTGGCATTCGGGGGACACAGATTTAAATCCATTTCTGACCATCCACATTTTGATTTTCTGTGTTTTCCTGAAATCATTCTAGGCAAATGCTGGGTAGGTTCCTTCAAATATGCCATGCCCGAATTCCTTCCTGTTCCTTGGTCTCTTCTCACCTCCCTCCCCTGCATCCTTTCCCATCTCCAACGACCTCAACGATGATGAGGCATAAAGCCAGAGCAGAAAAAGAGAAGCTTTCATTATTCCAAGTGTTCCATTCATCAAAAGTCCTTCTTAATCCAGAGATTATTTCTGACATTACAGGACATTTTTTCAGGCTTAAAGAATAGGATCAAGGCCATTGGCAGCTTCTATAATATTTACAGTAGCCATTGTGTTGGCTGATGAAATCCTGGCTATCGGCATTACGATCGCTCTCAGTTTCTGCTGATTGTATCCTTGGAACTTTTTTTAAAAAAATCTTCACTTCATCATTTCCTTGGGGTGACCATGACCATGGGCTGTGGCTTTAATGCAACCACTGCATTGCTTTGAAATCACATGATTTTCATCGATTTTGTGTTCGCCACAACCTGCTGGGAAATCATACCTGTGTGATCTTGCTGTGGATATTAATTTTCTTCAATAAGCTGACCTTTTCTCAATCTTGAAAACAAACTGAACTAATTTAAAAAAATTAAAAGTCACCTTCGAAGGTCACAAGTTTGAAAATCATTTTTGTTTCAAAAATTATTTTTGCTTATACCTCATTGCCTCATTGGTGAGTGGTAATCAACTGAGACAGCATCATGATCAGTTGAGTGAAGGTGGTCTTCACCAACCATTTAATACAGTTTGTATTGAGTACTACTACCATTTGTCAATTTTTATAAAATGTGAGTATTTTTCACAAGTACTTGGTATTTATTTAAATTTTTTTGCAGCATTAAAAAAAAGTTTGTACAAATCAAATGAAAATTTTCAGTTTTCCCCATCCACTCCTGTTAAAGTCATTAAGAATCAAAGTGGAAAATACAAAATTTTAGGAATAGCATAAAACCAGTTTGACATTTTCATCTTTTCTGACCCCATTGTGTGAAAGGACAAACTTTTTTTTCACAGCTTCAGGTCATACCCCCATCTATGCATAAAACATCAGGCGAATCTGTGGAATACTTTTTGTTTAGTATCTTTTTTTTAAAAAGCTCTCAATTGCTTCCTCCAACGGAACTATTTGCAGCACGTATGTAATGGTAGCCAGCTAACATTGCATTCCTTGTAAACTATCTAGCACCTTTTAATTGTGCCACCTGATCAGCAATTACTTTAAAAGGAAAGATGTTAGCAACTTGGTGATTGAATACCCTGTAGTCACTCTCACCAGATCTGTCCACCTTTTTGACTTGCAGTGTGAGACTTGCAAATCGTCAACAATGGATTTGACTTTCCCAGCTTCAATCACCCACTGAACCTTTCATTGAACAATCTCTCTCATAATTTGTCCTGTATGGATGGCACTGAACTATCCAAATATGATTGACAAGGCATATTTCTGATTAACAAATGTTGACACAAGTTTTTTGTACTCCATTATTAAGCTGATATGAATATTTCTTGATTATGTTAATGAATGAGATAATACATCAGTACCAACACTTGGAAGACCAACAGTACAAACACAAATGGTATTACTTATTGTCATGCTAGCATTATAAATTGGCTCCAAGCTATCACAGCATATTATAATATCATTCCTTAATAGAATGCTCTTACAAAATACTAAAACAATCTGCAATTCAACTTGAAGAATACATGAAACACTGCATTGACTAGCACTTTTTGTCAGTGTGGTTTTATGTTGGTTGCCAGAGAATTTAGTGGCAATCTTTTCCTTATGAGAGAACATTATGTGCGTAGTCATAATGAAAAGGAGGTGACTTAGAATTGTTCAGTGTACCATTTTGCCTTCTCACAATGTACAGATCAGAAAATTTGTGAGTTGGGTTTTAAGTTTCAGGATTTTCACTACAGTTGCTGCTACTGGAGTTATTCACCAAACTGGAACCATCCATACATATAGTGGTGGAGTAGCCCATTGAGCCAAATCAGAAACAAATTGATTTCGCACTCCCAGTTGTACGAGGGTGGTCTGAAAATTTCCGACCTAACAAAGATACAAGACATTTTTCCTGAAATTTAATTTTTATTTTTCGACATAGTCTCCTTGTAACTCTACACACTTCTCCCAGCGATGCTCCCATCTCTGTAACCCGTCCAAATAGTACTCAGCATTTTTCTCTGCAAAATAATTGTGATTTTCTCTTCATTTGACGAAAATCTCTGTCCTCCGAGCGCAATTTTTAGATGAGGGAACAAAAAGAAGTTGCTTGGGGCTAGATCTGGTGAATAAGGCGGATGGTCAAGCAGTTCAAACCGTAATTAGTGAATTTTCGCCATGGCAACCGCTGAAGTGTGAGACGGTGCGTTGCCTTGGTGAAAATGTGGCCAGTTTTCCTCAAGTTCTGCCTTCAGCTTGTCAAGAATAATGTGTAGTATGCTTCTGTAATGGTTTTTCCTTTTTGAAGGTAATCGATTAAAATAACTCCATGAATATCCCAAAAAACAGTCGTCAGCACTTTCCCAGCCGAAAAAACAGTTCCCCCTTTGCAGTCCACTGTTTGGACTGTATTTTTGTTTCGGCTGTATAATGGTGTATCGAAGTTTCATCTACAGTATTTAATCGGCGCCAAAACTCGGATTTATTGCGCCTAAACTGCGCCAACAGAGCGTTGGAAATGTTCATTCGAATACGTTTTTGGACTAATGTGAGCAAATGCGGCACCCAATGCGCAGACAGCTTTCTCATACCTAAATGTTGATTTAATATGTTCCAAACACATTCTTTTGAAATGTTCATAACCTCTGCTATCTCTCTCACTTTAATTCGGCGGTTGTCTAGCATCAATTGGTGAACTTTGGCGATGTTTTCATCGGTAGTTGCAGTTCTTTGACGTCCCGAACGTTCATCGTTTCCCAAGCTCTTATGACCACGTTTAAATTCAGCTGCCCAAAATTTCACTGTGATAAGTGATGGGGCCACAGAATCCAACTCATCTTTGATTTGCGTAGGTGTATGCATTCCAAAAACAAATATTTAATGACAGCTCGATACTCGATTTTGTCCATTTTCACAAAAATACTCACATGAACTCACTCAAACGACTGTTACATAACAACTGTGCGTCCAAAATGTCTGAAACTTTGATGAGTTACTGTCAGCAGATAAACAACGAAATTCACTATCTTTTATTTACGAGTGCTGCCATCTTCATGTTGAGGTTGGAAACTTTTCAGACCACCCTCGTAGCTGCAGATGTACTGAAAGACATCTTCACTTACATTTTAGGTTGGCACTTGACAGCTTTTTGATACCACTTACTGTAACTGAAACATCTGGGCATTGGTGCAGATTCCCTGAAATGTTTGCTTGTCACACCACTCTGAAGTCCACTAGTACTTTTATTTTCAATATTATTCACTTGTATTCCACATTACATCTTGAGATACAATTTCTGTCATAAATGCTGACTGCTGAAGATGGCCAACACACAGGTCTTTGGTCTGATAATTACCCTGCTTCTGAGAAGCATGCATTGTAATCAAATGCAGAGCAACACTTGCTATACTTGGAGGGAGTATGTAGACTAGTAGCCTGCTTACATCCTTTCAACACAGTTGTAGTGTACATTGAATCTGTTAGTATATACAGTAAATTCTCATTCAAGTTCATTGATTCCACTTTCATACAAACTTGAGATGATGAATAGTTTGAAGCAATATGATTGTTAGTGCCATGTATAGATGTGTCTGCCTGGGTTGTCTTTCCTTCGGAATCTACCATAATATGAGAACAGTGCAATATAAGAAGCAGTGTTGAAATAGGCAATACTTTCTTGTAAATTTAATTTGTTGTGACAGTAATGAGCACTTAATATTGGCCATGAACATTCATAAAATGTTAACCTAATTTGCTCAATTTTTTCGAAAAGAACTGTTTTTGCATTCGAGTATACAGCAATTTTGCCATTTCCTGCCAACTTTGGTCCAGGAACCAAAATAAGATGGCATGTGGGGGAGGGGGGGTAACGACGGGATCTCACCAAAATCTCACCAGAAGGGGGGCGGGGGGTCCGAAAATCCGGAAAAACACCTCACGTAATTTATGGATGTCCCATAAGGAGAGCACACACTCTCTCTCTATGTTAATTGGATTTAACATTTGTTTTGTAATACTTTCAAATTTTGTTGCAGGCAATGAGGATACAAGGTCAGCTGATACCGGTAATACAATGAGGAAACTGCAAGATGAAATCAACGTTTTGACAAAAAGGAATTGTGGTAAGACTTTTTCTGTAATACTATATCTTCAAAATATGAATTGGAATGTGTTTATGAGAATTTCAGGTATAAGATTTTTCTGTTGGATGAAATTCTCACTCAGTGAATCCTGAATCAAATTCCACTTAGCCCTCTTGTGTGATTCAGAAATATAGATGATATATTTACAGTAAGGATCCTCATTAAAAACTAACTCATAGATTTCTTCAATTCCATCAAAAATAATTGTTTCATTAACCTTATTTGGATTTACTTCTTTCTTGATGTTGAAATTTCCGTGTGACAAGGTGCCCCCCAAAGTTCTCTGTGTATATCGAGCTCACAAATTACAACACCTACACTTTGACAGTTGCCATCCTATACCAAATACCTATACCATTGCAATTCATGGCTGATTTGTCTTTTCCTATCATGAATTATTTTTCAGGTACGCCTAACACTTAATACAGGTGTTCTTTTTCTACTTCTACCTAATTTCCATGATATTTATCTTGCTGAACATCAGTGGAAGCTATGGAGAAGCAATATGCTGGAAAAGACTCGATTCACTCTTGATTTCCTTGTTTTATTCCCTGATCTTCTACAAAAACAAATTTTTTGTTGCTACCACTCACGACTAACACAGCCCCCAATCTGTACCCCTATTTTTCTTACCTAGCCCTGTTTTGATTGAAAGACTATTAATCCGACCCCTTGGCATGTGCAGGACTTTCTATGCTCCTTCCCCAAAATACACTTCCTTCTTTCAAACATCCTGCTCTCTGTCACTCACATGTGCTTCTGCAGACCCCCCATCTCAACATCCTGATAGAACAAGTTGGGTGAGCAGTAATGCTCTGGCCACTAATTCCGGAGGACGCAGGTTCGAATCCCCATATGGCCATCAAGATTTTGGTTTTCCATGATTTTCTGAAATCAATCCAGAAAATGGTTTCTTAAAAAATACCATGGCCAGATTTATTCCTATTCCTTGCCCCTAGTCTTTTGCTGCCTCTTATGATCTTGATATCAGGGATGCATAAAGTCACAAGGAGAAATAGTATTATGGTCCATGGATATACTCTGAATAGATGTTAAATAATAAACAAGTTCAGAATGGGTAGTAGAATCAGGAAGCACTCTGACAGCTCTGATTGTAAAACAGTGGTTAAGGTTGTTGAACCGAGCGTGGCGGTGTAACGGATAGCATTCTGGCCTCGCATTCGGGAGGACGGCAGTTCGAATCCCCGTCCGGGCATCCAGATTTGGATTTTCCATGGTTTCCCAAATCACTCCAGGCAAATGCCGGGATGCTTCCTTAAAAAGGCCATGGTTGAATTCCTTCTCATTCCTTGCCCCCATCCTTTCCCATCTCTAAAGACCTCGCTGTTGAGAGACGTAAAGAAAAGAAAAAAAAAAAAAAAAAAAAAAAAAAACTTGTTGAATTTTATGAACTGGGATGTGCTGTGACTTGAGGGTCTAGGTTCCCAATATAACCTGTTTACCAGCTTACATGCCTTCACTTTATTTTCCAATGTTTTACTCTGTTAGAGGCCTTCCGATTGTTTATAAAGCAGGCATAGACATCACAATTTATGTCTCTGCATCATTGAAATAGTACTTGGATGCTGAACAGAGCATCACGTGTTACCACTGTATTTCTGAATGCAAACTGTGGAGGTGATAAGTATTCTTCACAGAGCTTATATATCGTTTGGTGAATAACCTTCAGATAGAGTTTCAGTGTGTGGACCCAGTGGGATTGGCATATAATTAAAACATAATTATTTAAAGCGTTAATAAATTAAACAATACATGTCTGTTAATTAAATTAATAAATCAATTTTAATGTTAAATAATAAAACTTAACAGTTATCAATATTTTAATTGGTAAAATTGCATTAATTTTTTTTAGCATGTCTTAAGTATATTTTGAGATTTTTGGTTTTTGTTTTTAAATCTAAGCCAATTTATAAATAAATAATCACAAATGGAAAATATTCAGTCTTAGATCATAATATGTGCCTTAATATACATCACACCAGTTTAAAAACATGGTGTGCATAATGACCAAATCACTTTTTTTTTTTTTTAAATTCTGGATAAATGTTCTATAATACTGAGAGAAAGCACACAAAGTGAAGTGAACATACTCTGCAAAGTATAGACTTGGTTCAGAACGGCTCTATGGTCCAGTAGATATAGATTGAGATGCTTACAATTTTAGAGCAGAGCAGATAGTGGAAGCAGTAGTGAGGTGCTTTGTTTCGGGGTGCACTGTACATGATGTTATGTAATGGAATTTGTTGCAGAATAATGAAGGGTTATGTATTAATGTGGCATAGCCAGATTTGAATTTGTGTGAGAACCTGATGCATTTAAAGAAGACAAGATGAGATTTTTGAAGGGGGTAGGGAGTGGAATACACCTTTTATGATTATCAGTCCATTCCTATTACTAATCTGTTTCATTCTTGTATGATATGAAGCTAGAATATTTTCTTTCAGTAGCTGCCTCTGTTGCTTTTGGCTGTGTCTTTGGTGATGCGTATTAGTGATTAATATTTGAAATCACCTGGAGGGAACTAAACTAAGATTTAACCTGAGTCTTTATTTTCCTAAGATGTTGACAATAACCACTACAGAGTTATAGCATCTATTTCTGACATCATATGGGAGTGGACTATTCATTTGGAATTTATAAATAACATGAAAATATTGTAAACATTTTTGGTTTGTTTTAGTACCAAGCTAGTAGTTCTTACGAAATGTTTCAGTTTTATCATGTTTGAAATTAGTTTTTATTAATTATTTACTGGTGAGCAAAGATTAGGTTAATTTCTTTTAAAGTCTTCAGTTATTTAATTGGTTTTATTATCTAACCCTGATTTTAGTAATCTCTTTGAATTTAGTTTTCTTTTGTGACTATCTTGTATTCAGATCCTCACAGATCATGTACAGCAAGGCACAAATGCTAATATAAATTACTATGAACAGATAGGAATGCTAAACTACTTTTTCTTTATCCTTTAAGCTCATATAATAGGTTTCCAGGTTTAGCAAAGATAGTTTGGAGACTAGTTTCTTCACATACAATTAAGGTTTAATAAAAACCATGATTTTGTTTTCTCATCGTGTTCTAGTGATTTGTTTCAAAATCTTTCGATACTGATATTCTTATCATCAATTTATGATGCTCAATGTTGATAGTATTTTTCAATTTTGATGACGTCTGATGACTGAGACTGGTATGTGATTGGTTTCATTCAGTCTTGTCATTTGATAGAATCCAGGCTTGATTCACAGTCTGGGAACCCAGATTTAGGTTTTGCGTGGGGTACTCATATCGCACAAGGTGAATGCCTGGATGAGTTATTTATGAAATCTGTGACAAATTTTCTTTTAGTTTCTTCTTAACAATGCTTTTGTGAATCTAAATAACCTTATCATCAACATGTTTCAAAGGCATGATAAGAGAGAGAGAGAGATAGAGAGGGTAAGATTTCACTTGTTTCTTGTAGAATTATAGAGTTTACAAGTTGTTGAATAAATTAATTAGGCAAAATATTCAGAATACAGGGTGTCCAGAAAAGGACTCCCTGATTTCAAAATTAAATATCTCTAAAACAAAGATCGATAGAGGAATGCAGTAAACGGTATGTTTATTGTGACAGCTGTAAGAAGTGTATACAGCAGTGTAAAATAATAGTTACAAAAGCTGCTAACAGATGGTGCTTTATGTTGTACAGCTCATATCAGCATACATAAGTGAAATAATCGTATGAAAACAATCTTTGCAAACAATCACATCACAATGTTTTCAAAATGTTCACCATTGGCACTACAGAGGTGGCGCAAACGAAGAATGAAATTCGCCATCACATTTCGTAGTGTCTCGGCCGAAATGGGTTCACATGCCGATTCCAACTCATCCAGCGTGGCGGGATGCTTTGGGTAGACCATGTCTTTCACTGTGCCCCACAAAAAAAGTCACAGGGAGTCACATCCGGCGAATATGGAGGCCAATCCATGCTTGCACCAGTAAATTCGGGATATCCCAAAGCAATGACTCAATTCCCGAAGTATTTTCCTCAAGAATGCGAAACACTTGTTCGGTCCGATGTGATCGGGCCCCATCTTGCATAAACCATTCAGTACCTGGTCGATCCTCTAACGCTTGCTGTGTGGTGACAAATTGTTCCAAAATTACAACGTAACATGCACCAGTGACCGTTTCTCGAATGAAAAAAGGGCCAACAATGCCTCTGCTGCATACTGCAGCCCACACAGTAACTTTAGGAGAATACAGGGGTTTTGCTTCACACCAATATGGCTTTTCGGAACCCCAAAATCGCCAGTTCTGCTTATTCACGTAGCCATTCAGGTGGAAATGTGCTTCATCTGTAACCAGATGCAGCCAACATCAAATCCTTCACTATCAATCATTGTGAGCATCTGAGTAGCAAAGGCAACCCTTTGTTGCACAGCTCGTCCGGGTATGGCCTGGTGCATTTGAATTTTGAATTGAAACATGTGTAGGCTCTTTCGCAGTATTTTCTGCGTGCTGGAACGCTTCGAACCAGTCTCCGATGCAATTCTACGGACGGATGACATTGGATTTCGCTGAATAATTCCAGACACTGTGGCGATATTTTCAGGCGTAACTGCGGTTGGCTTGCGGCCAACATGCCACACTAGATCATCAGTTACGCTGCCTGTTCGTTGAAATTTTGCGAAGAGCGTACGAATGGTTTTCGCATCGGGTCCTTTTGGAACATTAAATCGTGCTAGAAAACTTCGCCGTGTTGCCGTAGGACTCTCTTCTAACCTGTGGTACTCTAGCACCAGAAAAATGCGTTGTTCAATGGTGTACATGGTTTTAAACTCTTCCTTTGTTACGCTAACCTCTTTTCACGTTTCAATGGTGGAACTGATCGCCCTGAGCTTCGGATCAGTATTTAGGCATTACGTATGGCGATTACAGCACCATCTGTTAGTAGCTTTTGTAACTAATATTTCAAACTGCTGTATACACTTCTTACAGCTGTCACGATAAACATACCATTTACTGCATTCCTCTATCGATCTTTGTTTTTGAGATATTTAATTTTGAAATCAGGGAGTCCTTTTCTGGACACCCTGTATATTGATTAGTGATGGAATTGCTGATGGCTAACCTCACTTTGTTCACTTATCAAGGTATTAATTCAAAATCATTTAAGGAATAGACACTGAAGTATCATTCACTCCATGTTCAACATAATTTTCTGCAAACAGTTAAATTGCTGGATCTCTAATTTTAATGCTCTATTAAGGCCAATGACACATCTGAGTGATCACTAAACAGTGTCCATTTATGATGATGATTCTGGCCAAGATTTTGAGACACTGGGAGAAATATCCTGTTCAGTCAGTTTTCTCCAAACTGTTCTTTATCAGTACTATAGAATAATAATGTAGAAAAGTTGTGTCTGTACATTAAATTTATTTCAAACAGAGCAATTGAAATGTACACTACTGATGATATAAATACCAAAACTGCAAAATTTTGAATTTTTGTCTGTTTCTCTGTCTGTCTGTACGTTCGCACATCACACAAAAAACTAAGAGAGAGATTTAAGGAAATTATATGTGGTGATAGCTTATGTTGCCAATTAGGGTCTAGGATAATTTTTCCCTGATAAATTACGAAGTTCTTTGAGTAAAAAAACCCACAAATTATGAATTTTTTTCCTGTCCCTACATATCACAAAAAAAACCAATTGACTGGATTTTAGTTAAACATGCAATAGTGATGGGTTGTCATCAGCTAACTTACAAGGAACTTTTTATCTAGCAATACAGGCTGCTTTGTAGGGTGTTAGGAGCAGTGCAGTACCTAATCTATTTAATAATATTTAATTAAATTGTGATGGAGTGCACGCTCTGGTGTCAATTTCCCTACACAGTCATCTTCTCACTTTCCTGCACCCACCTACATTTGCCTTCTGCAAATTTTAGCTTTAAATTCTTTCATTGTTTTTGGTAAATTATTCACCATTTATCTGGTAACTTATTCCAGTCCCTGACTCCTTACCCAAAAAGAGAATCTGCCTGAAATTGAGTGCCAGCTTGTGGTCATGGTCATCTTTTCCCTTCCAAGCATTACTTTTCATTCCTACACCTATATCTTTCCATGCCCCATCACCAATATACGACTTGTACACTCCCATGACACTGTGTACTATGTAGTAAAATTGTAGAAAAGTTATTTCATTAAATTTATTTCAGAAAGAGTAATTACAATGTACATTACTGATGACAGAGATGCCAAAACCGTAAAATTTAGGATTTTTGTCTGTCTGATTATATGTTTGTGTTAATGGATTGACTTTATGTAAACTAAATTGCACTAAGTGATAGCTTATGCAATCGAACAGTATTTGGGATATGTTACAATTTCATGATAACACAAAATCCAAAACCATAACTTTAGAACTTTTTTTACTCTCTGTGTATCATGCAGAAACTAACAAATAACAAAGGATTGGGAAAATAAAACCATCATGCATCAAAGGTTGCAAGGTTGCTATGAGTGTACAACACTCAAGATGAAAACAAATGTATAATATTTCAGTTTAAAACCTTATTCACGTACGGAGGATCGGGCCGTTTGGCAAAATAGGTGTGATACATAATGCCTTACTGCATGACCTCTCTTCTAAGTCCATTTCCCTCCTAACTCCTCTGAATCCCTGCCCACCCACCCTGTACCTTCGTACCATGATTCACAAGGCCAGCAATCCTGAGCGACCTTCAGTTGTGATGTAAGTGTCACCTATTGAATTGATTATAGCCTTGTCAGATAACAGCTCCAAAACTTTATACAGAATCTTCCTTCGGCAAAGACATCGCACACTTCCCTGAGTGTCTGTCGATAGTGCACACTCCTCTACCTCCAGATTTCTTCCTTGTTTCATTTGGTGTAACTTCCATCTGTACAAACATTCCCTACATACAGGTCCTCAGTGCTATGGAACACTTCCTTTAAATGCGAAGAGAGCATACAGCTTTCGCAGTAAAATCTTCTCTACACTCTCGGCTTCCCTCATTCTCTGCAAAAATACTTCTCCTTCAGTTGTCAAGTATATCACCAGGTCTGCAGCACCACCATGGTCACCCACATGGCTCCATCCTATGCCAACCTATTTCTAGTTTATCTAGATGAATATTTTCTGAACCATATTTCCTTTAAACCCACTTTTGGTTCTGATCCATATGTAATATATTTATGATCTGGACCCTCAGTGAAATTCAACTTTTAGAATTTCTCAATTCTCTTATAATTGCCATTCCATCCACTTCACCTGAAGTTCAGGCCACAAGCGAACTTTTAAATAAATATATAAAGTAAAATAAAAAGTTATCTGATAAGCTGTGGTGTGTACAAATTTCTGTTGCCAAAAGGCATAATCTTTCCTACATGAGTAAATATTGTATTTTAGTGTTCCTCTTGTGTGTTGTATACACATAACATCTCTCTAGTCTTGAATGATAGGTTATTTTCCCCATTATTTGTTATTCACATTAGCTGAAAGCTGTTTCCTTTTCCTTAGTGTTAGAAACTAATCAGTGGATTTCAACGAAAGTTCACAAGTTCTCATGTTACCATTTAGGTTATATAATACTTTTTTTATCCAGATTAGAACATATGTCCCCACGACACAAAGTGCAAAACCATGAATTTTTCATTTTTGTCTCTCTGTGTGCACTTCTTGCATAAACTGTTGAACAAATTTCAGCTTATGTCATCAGTTAATATATAGGATACATTTTATTTTGAGTAGTATAATTTTTTGTCCATGATACAGAGGGCAAAACTATAAATTTTGGAATTTTTTGATAATATGTTTAATTATAGATTTATTTAATGTTGTGGCAAACAGTCTAGTAGTTCAGTTGGTTGAGGCACTGGGCTATGGAAGGTCACCAGTTAGAATCCTGGTTTCAACAGGAATTTTTATGGATCTTAAAACTGACCTTCGCAATGTGAAGTTGATAGAACGTGCTTCGGATTCTACATTAAATTGTAGATACGATTATCAGGATAGGTTAGGCATACAATAGAGCTGTATTGCACAGCTGGTTAAAAAAAAAAAAAAAAAAAAAAAAAAAAAAAAAAAAAAAAAAAAAAAAAAACTCTTGTTACCAGGACTTTGAGACCACTTAAAATTATACATTGCCTGGCAAAGCGTTCTCATGATGCCTGTCACAATAACTGCGGTAATATGCAGTGAGGTTATGTTTGACTTTGAGGTTCTATTAGGGAGTTTATATAACAGTTTATATACATACATAAAAATCGGTTCGTACGTATGCCAGGAACAATCGTTTTAAATATTGCTTGGAAAGAAACCATGTGTCTGCCACCAACATAAACTATTTCAATTAGTTGCAGTTTCAAGGATAGGTAGAAAAAACATTGAACTTAAACATGATTGAAACATCCCATAGAATGTAAATTCAGAAGAAAAAGAAGGAGACCCAAGAAAATCTGAAAAAAAAACAGGACTACTTCTCCAAATGTACCTGCCCTTCCAATATTTCTTTGATAGTTTTTCTGTAAAAAGACATCACAAATCTTCAAATCCTGTGAGATCAATTCACAGGCTTAGCTAGTACCTGTATAAAAAAGTACAGAACATGCATCTTGAACAGAAACTTATGAAGTGACTCAGAACAGGGACAAATTTTAATGAACTACTTATAATTTGGAAATTGGTACACTTTAGCATTTTTATAATTGATTTAAGTGTGAATCAGAAAAAAAGAAATTGATTACCTTCCTTTTTTAAGAATAAGTTTGTCCTTACACGTTTGATATGACTGATTTCCCCCCAAAAAGCAGTAGTTGAACGTTAAAGAATTTCCTCTAATGATTTGGTTTCCACTGCTACTCCTTAGTATGAATAATAGTGATATGAATGGTTTATCGAGAAATTCATATTGTAGACTTTACATCATAAACCCACTTCCCTTGAGTGAGTTAAATGGTCACTGGAAATATTGTTTGTTTGTTGTATTTTTCTAATTTCATTTTTGGTCATCACAACTTACCTTCTTTCAGCCTTTACTGTTGTGACAATGGAGTGATAACGAACACCTCTATTAACTTTTTCAGTGAGACGTTCAGAACCATAACTTTTGTACACTGGTAAACAAGGAAAAAAAATTTCTTTTTCTGTTTAAATATGTCTGAAAATGTTGTAACACAGATTAAAATCCCATTCAAAATTTGAAAAAAATTGTAATGAATTATTCTCAATAAATTTCAGAATTAGAAGATAAAATGAAGGATATTAAGCAGTCATCAAATCTGGGAAAAGAAATAACAGTCGAAGGTGACTCTCAACCAAAAATTAAAGAACTCGAAAAAACTGTAAGGATATTGAAACAGGAGCGAGATGAAGCTCAGAAGGTTTGTTGGTTAAAATCTTTTAACTCTGTTTTTTGAAAATAACTAATGCATGGATTAATTTTCTTAGATTCATTATACTTAGGAGAAAAGCTGTAAGAGTATTTTGATTTTATTATACCATTTCAGTGTAGGATGCTGAGGAAACATTTCATCATATACATATTCCAAATAAATGGATTTTGTGAAACATTTTACTCAATTACAAAAATTTTATTAATTTGTGCTTTATTCCCTGCACTCCACCTTGCAGGATAGCATTTTTTATTTTTCTCTTGCACTTTTCATCTAGAATACAAATTATTTCATACTGCCATAAAATCTTAAATACTAGCTCAGCATATTGTGTTCTCGTGTTAGATTCTCCATACTCTTCTAGGATACAAATTATTTTAGCTGCATAACTTCATCATAAGTTTTCTGTTTCCAGGAAAAGCTTGATGTTCAAGAGAAAATAAAACTACAAGAAAAAGAACTGAAAGATGCATTAAGTCAGCGGAAGTTAGCCATGGCAGAGTATACAGAAGTAACTGACAGGTTGGTCATGGAATGGAGATAGACAGTAAAAATAATGTGTGTTCTTCTAGGTATAGATCACTCCAAGTGTACTGATTAGCTGTAACAGTGTTAGTACCTCAAATTCAAAATACTATTAATGAAAAATAATTTTAAGAATGGTATTTTTAAGCCATTAGGGCTACTTTCATAATGTTTTTAAAATACAGACAGAATGGGAATGTCTGGTTGGTTCAGAGCAAAAAATGCATTATTTGAAAGAGGTGTAAGAGAATGTCTGAGAGTAAATGTTTTTATTGAAGTATCTACGTCTACATATATACTCTGCAATTCACAAAATTTGGTTAATTCCGTCATGAATTAATTCAATATGAAATTAAATAATAATTTTCTTCATATTGAATTCAGAACTCTCTTAGGCCTTAATAGAAATATAGGAACAACAGTAGTATTCATCTCACTATTTGTTATAATCATATTTGATAACTTTATAGGATTATTCCCCTATGTATTTACTAGCACAAGACATATATCTATATCATTTTCCTTAGCTTTACCATTATGAATATACTTTTATTATTTGGATGTATCAATAACACAAATCATATATTTACACACTTAGTACACCACGGTACACCATTAGCTCTCATATCGTTTATAGAATTCATTGAAACAATTAATAATATTATTTGACCAGGAACAATAGTAATTCGATTAGCAGCTAACATAATTGCAGGTAATCTTTTATTAACTTTAATAGGAAATACAGGACCAATTATCACTTAACAAATGATTATACTATTATTACTAGCACAAATATTATTACTAGTATTAGAATCAGCAGTAGCTATTATCCAAGCATATGTATTTTCAGTATTAAGAACATTATGTTCAAGAAAAGTATATTAATTGTGTTAACAACTCATTCAAATCAACAATTCCACTTAGTAGATTATAGACGAGGGGTGGCCAACCTGCGGCTCGCCTTGAACATTTTTCTGACCCGCGAGATTCACCACACTTTTACAAAATATATTTATTTTGTATTGGCCAAAGTAGTGGAAAACAGTGTATTAAAAAATACATTATTTGTGGATCCATATTTTCAAAATTTATTTCATTTATATTTATATATTTTTTAGTATATCATTTTTAGTGTATTAATTTCTTTAAAATGTGCATTTAGTATCATTATTATTATGTTTTCTATATTTATATGTAAGAATAATAATAAATACAATAATAATAATTCATTATGTTTCAATTTTTCACACTGAAAAAGTTTTTAGTGGGTCTAACTCTAATATGGGGGTATATAATTTTATATGCGGCCCGCGGAGTTGTGATACATTTCCGAAGTGGCCCACAAGATCATTTGGGTTTGCCGCCCCTGTTATAGACCATAACCCCTAACAGGAGCCATTGGTGCCATAATTATAGTATTAGGATTAGCTAAATGATTCAATATATTAGAAATAAACCTATTTTTTATAGGTGCAATAATTACTTTATTAAATGATGGCGAGACGTAATATGAGAAAGACGTAGTTTGAGAAGGTACATATCAAAGTCTCCATACCATTCCTGTATATATTGGATTACAATGAGGAATAATTCTATTTAACACTTCAGAAGTATTATTTTTTGTATCATTTTTTGAGCATATTTTAATAGAAGACTTGCCCCAGCAATTGAATTAGGTATAAACTGATAGCCCAAGGGAGTTTTACCATTCAATCCCATGCAAATTCTGCTACCAAATACGGTAGTTTTACCAACTTCAGGTATTACAGTCACACAAGCTCATCATGGCCTAATAGAATCTAATCATTCTCAAAGATTTCAAGCGTTACTCATTACAGTAACCCTAGGGTTATATTTTACTATACTCCAAGCATATGAATATTGAGAAGCAAACTTTACCAGTATATACAGTTTTGCAGTATATGGATCTTCATTTTTATAGCAACAGGATTTCATGGAATTCATGTTATTTTTGGTTGAACATTCCTATTAGTATGTTTAATACGACATAAAATAAATCACTTTTCTATAACCCACCACTTTGGGTTTGAGGCAGCAGTATAGTATTGACATTTTTTAGATGTTGTTTAACTATTCTTATAACTCTCAATTTATTGATGGGGTAGATATTTATCTAGTATAATTAGTACAATTAACTTCCAATTAAAAACTTTGAAATAATCAAGTTAAATAATTATAATATTAATAACTAGAGCTTTAATTTCAGTAATAATTCCAATAGTAGCTGCAATAATTTCAAGAAAATAATAAATGACTGTGAAAAAAGATCTCCCTTTGAATGTGGATTTGACCCCGAAAGATCAGCTTGAATACCATTCTCGCTTCCATTTTTCCTAATTGCAGAATTTTTTAAATTTTCGATGTAGAAATTGCATTAATTCACCCTATTGTTATTATTATAAACACTTCTAGAATAATTACATGAACAACCACAACCTTATTCTTTATCCTAATCCTTCTAGTAGGATTATATCATGAATGAAATCAAGGAGCTCTAAAATGAGTAGAATAGGATTATAGTTAATTATAACATTTGAGTTGCATTCAAAAAGTATTGATAAATCAATTAATCTTAAATGAGAGGTGATTATCGCATTCAGTTTTGACCTGAAAAATTGGTTCAGTAACCCTTATTTAAGGTTAATTGAAGCCAAAAAGAGGCATATTACTGTTAATAATATAATTGAATATCAATATTCCAATTAAGGAGAAATAATGACATTATATAAGCTGCTAACCTCTTATAATTCCGTTAACTTCTCTGGGTTATATAGTTTAAATAAAACATTACACTTTCATTGTAAAAATAATATTTAATTATTTATAAATACTCAAAAGTAAATATACTTCCTATATAGATTCGATGTATTTCTCTAAAATAAACTATTTAGGTTAAATAAATAAAAGAAACAAAATTAATATTCATGTAGTAAATAGCAATAAATATGTTTTATAATTTAAATCATATCAACTTTGCATATAAGACAATAAAAGTTATAAAATATACAATCCCTATCCCCCAATTAACTCGTTTCACCCATAATCAAAACTTTTTAAAATAACACAACCATATTTTAATGGATACAATCTAACAAAATTAGTAGATAAGAAAGGTATATAAAACCCATAAATCAATCATTATATACATATATATTATATATATAAATATACATAGGTTTATAAAAATATAGATAAAAAGAGAAAAGTAAATAACCTATATATGAACCAATTATAACCACTGTTATCGTTAAAAATTTAATATTATAAGGCAGCACACAATACAGTAAGGAGTGGGGAATATCAATCACCTCATTATTGAGCTCCCAAACACAGCAACCAACAATAAACCAACTATACCAAATGATATATAATTAGATTTATTATCAATAAAACAATAACTAAGATGATTATAATAATTAAACATTAAATAATAAAATAAACGAAATGTATATATAGGTGTTAAACCAGTAGAAATATAAAATAAAATAAAATTATTTATATAAAACATAAAAGATAACTCAAGAATAAGATCCTTTGAATAAAATCCAAATAAGAAGGGCATTTCACATAAACATAAACTAGATACATTAAAACAAATAGAAGTTAAAGGTATTCTGTAAACAAATGAACCCATAAAATGAATATGCTGAAAATCACTTAAATTTTGAATATAAGAACCAGCACATAAAAATAGTAAAGCCTTAAATAAAGCATGAGTTAACAAATGAAAAAGTGCCAAATTATAATAACTCAGTGATAAAATTCTTATTATTCTTATTATTTAAGTAGATAAAGCAATAATTTTCTTTAAATCATATTCAAAATTAGCCCCAATTCCTGCTATAAATATAGTCATACAACCAATTAATAATAATAATAAAAAAACATTTAAATTCTCCTGTGTTAATAAAGAATTAAAACAAATTATCATATAAACTAAAGTTAAAGAATGGACTATAGCGGATACAGGTGTAGGTGCATCTATAGCAGCTGGAAGCCAAGAGGAAAACGGAATCTGAGCTCTTTTAATTATTGCATCAAAAATTAAAAATGATATAACCAGAGTTTTTTCCCATCCATTAAAATAAACATAATAAATATAATTTAAACTCCCATAATTAAGTATTAAAGCAATAGAGATCAAAATTGCAACATCACCAATATGATTAGACAAAACAGTTAATATACCAACATTGTAAGACTTTATATTTTGATAATAAATAACTAAACAGTAAGAAACCAATCGTAAACCATCTCAACCAAGTAAAATTCTAATAATATATGGTCTAATAATTAAAAATATTATTGATAAAATGAACATTAATACATGTAAAATAAATGGGTTTAAATTCTTTTCTCCATGTATATAATTGACTCTATAATAAATAACTAAAGAAGAAATTAGCATAACAAAAGATATAAAAGTTATTGATATTCAATCAATAAGTAAGGTTATAACCACTCAAGATCTATTTCATCTAAAAATATCTCATTCAATAAAAACAACCAAGTCATTGAAAATCAAATAAATACTAATAGAACAAATAAATAATCTTAAAAATAATAAAAAAATAAATCTAAAAACTCCAATTGATAATATATACATTGTTGACCCAAGGTGATATAATCACTTCAATGATACCACAAATCATTATTTTAAATAAAATACCCAGGTATAAAACCAATAAATCCACCTTCAAATAAAGAATATTTAAAGGCAATCAATGTAGTATTATCAAAACATAATCACGCAAATATCCAGTAGAGAATCCGTATAAACCAGAGAAATATAAGCCATGCTGGCTATAAGAATACATATATAATGTATAAGCAGCACTAAAAAAAAGGCAAAATTAACAAGATAGGTAATATCATAATAGATCAAGAAATAATTCTATTTATTAAAGAAAATTCACCAAGAAGATTTAAAGAAGGGGGGAAAGATATATTAGAAGAACTTAACAAAAATCGTCATAAACATATTGAAGGTATAAAATTAAGTATTCCCCTGTTAATTAGTAAACTACGACTACCTAGTCGTTCATACATTGAATTAGCCAAACAAAAAAAAAACCAGAAGAACATAAACCGTGACCTGGTATTAAATATAAAGAACCCATTAAACCCCAACTATTCATACTCATTACACCCACAATAACCAATGAGTGAGCAATAGAAGAATAAGCAATTACTAACTTTCTGTCAACCTGATATATACAAATTAATCTTACTATTAACTCACCTATTAAGCCCAAACCTAAAATAAAATAATTATATATAAATCCAGATCATTAAAGTTTCATAATATGAATTAACCCATTAACCACCTAATTTTAATATTACACCAGCTAAAATCATTCTACCGGAAATAGGACCTTCAACATGAGCCTTAGGTAACCGTAAATGAACCATGTATATAGGTATTTTGACCAAGAGTGCCAAAACAGAAAAGATATAAAAATACAAACTAAAGTTACTTGAGCCGTCTAATGTAGGTAATAATAAACCACCTAAATCCCTATAAGTAATTAATAGAACCAACAACAAAGGTAATGTAGTAATTAAGGTAAAAAAAATCAAATAAATTCCCTCCAGTAATCATTCTGGTTGATAACCCCAACCCAAAATTAACAACAAAGTAGGCACCATATATAAATATTAATATTAAAAACAAAATAACAAACATAAAAATTCCAGAATAAAAACCCATTAAATAAGTATGAAGTAAGTATTAAAGTGCAAATCCAAAAACTCAATAAAACCATTATAAAAGAAATAGGATCAAAAGCCAATCCATAACTAATGGAATTATAATCAACGTAATCATGATAATTAACTAAATAAATAAAACTCAATAAAATATTAAAGAATGAACCATCCATCATGGATTTTTAAATAACCACAAAGGTATCATAAATAATACCAACAATACATATAATAAGATAGGATAGGGAAAATAAACAGTTACCCGTCACTTACCACAGATGAAGGCAGGAGGGCGAGACACGTAAAAACACAGAAACAAACGAATTGCACAATATTTTGACTTTAGTCTTAGTCATGTGGGAGGGGAGACATATGGCAGGGGGAAAGATGTGGTCACATCCCAACCCGCCACAGTGACGGGTAACTGTTTATTTTCCCTATCCTATCTTATTTTCAGTGCCTCGCGGCAGTTTCTTTCTTTCCTTTATCCAACAATACATATATTAACATACGGAAAATCTAAAAGAATTAAAAAAATAATTTCCTTATGATAGAATTATAGAAACCAAAATAGATAAACCTAAAGTCCCCTCACAACCGAAAATAAAAAAAAAAAAAAAAAAAAAAAAAACTAAGAAAAAAGTTCCAAACTTTATATAATTAAATAAATAGATATAATAATATATAACGAAATAACACTACATTCTAAACTCAATAAAACCATCAACAAATGCTTACGCTTAGATGAATAAACATAAATACCACAAAAATACATCAATAAAAAATAAGATACTGAAACCATAACTTTTAATAGTTTATATCAAAAACACTGGTCTTGTAAACCAGAAGAAAGTGATACTTTTAAAACATCAGAGATAGATACTTCTTTCGCTGGTCTCCAAAACCAATATTTTATATAAACTAATCTGCAATTATTATAATATTATTTATATTATCAATATTAATAAATATAATATTAATGTGGAAAAGAAAGGGAAAATACACCCAACTCTCACCAAAGTTGTAGGGAAGGGGGCAGCAGCAACACAAAACAATATAGAAACACAGAAAAATCAATATTTCGGGTGAAAACTCCTTTTTCAAGTTAACAGAGGTACGGTGGCTGGGCTTGTGCAAGACTTGCGTTCGACGCAGTGGCTGCGTCGAATGCAGTGGCTGTGACGAACGCAGTGGCTGCGTCAAACACAAGTCTTGCGCGAGCCCAGCCACCGTACCTCTGTTAACTTGAAAAAGGGGTTTTCACCCGAAATATTGGTTTTTCTTTGTTTCTGTGTTGTTTTGTGTTGCTGCTGCCCTCCTCCCTTCAACTTTGGTGAGTGTTGGGTGTATTTTCCTTTTCTTTTCCATGTAAATATTGCGTCGTGGCATTTCTTTCCTTTCATTGTTACCTAAATATAATATTAGTAAGATCTAAAACACCCATATCAACACTCCTAATTATCCTTGTACAAACACTTTTACCTTGTATATTTAGAGGAAATAATATAATAAACTTCTGGATGTTCTATATTCTATTTTTAATCTTTCTTGATGGATTAATAGTAATCTTTATCTAAAATATAATCTTCATGGGTGTTCAGCCGGATGGTGTCAAAGCAACACAACGTTTCGACAGCAAGCTCGGCTGTCTTCATCAGGTATCGGTGTCTGCTGGCTGTCATAAGCTGGCTGTCACCGCGTCGACTGACTTAGCTCCTCGACGCGCGTCCTTATCTACCTGGGGCGTCTGACCAATCAGAGCGTACCCGCCCCTCCAGGGAGTGCCAGCGGTACCGGCCAGTGGGAGACCCGCCCCTGATTGGTCCTCATATTCCTGATCTACTGCCCCTTAAATCCTTCTTGCCAACTAATGTCTCTAAAGTAACGCCTCTGTCAAAGTGGTCTGTTGCCAATTTATCCTCTACTTTTTGTCAGTGCCCCAACTTTACTCTTTCCAAATGCAGATCTTACACAGTCAATACTATTGACAATATCATATTAACAGTACAGCTATCAATCCTTGTGCCTACCAGTCTCACCACTGCCTTACCTTACATGATCAATATTATTGACAGGACTCTTGTCACCTGGTGGGTGAGTGGTAATGCTTGAGGCAGGTGTTTTGGAGGATGGAAGTTCAAATACCTGTCTGGTTACCCAGATTTTGGTTTTCCATGGTTTCCTGAAATCAACCAAGGCAAATGTAGGAATGGTTCCCTTACAATTCCTTTCCGTTCCTTCCTTTCCTTGCCACCTATTCTCTCCCAGCTCTAGAGAACTTGGCATCAGTGAGTGGTAAAATCAGATTTAAAAAGGGGTGTAGTAGTAGCCAAAAATTTTCTCTGTACCTCTCTTTCGGCAGCACAATGAATTTGTGTTTTGATTCTATTATTTCTGTGTTTTGTCCTTCCAAAACATGGATAATTGTATCATTGAGGCACTTGGAACTACCTTTTGACTGAAGTTAAAACATTGATTGAGGTAACGATGAAGAAGGAAGGAGAATATTGTCATCCTGTACTGTCGAAAGAAGTTGGCCCCTGCAAAAGACCATGACTAAATGCCTTCTCGTGCCTTCTTTTTCTGTGCTACACCCATTGTCCATAGTCTAATAATCTGAATGTCAACAAGCTGTGAAGTCTGAAACGAATGGAAAGAAAAAATCTTCTTCAGTTTTTTCTTATAATTTGTCGATAAACTGTTTATTTCCTTTTTTATAGTCTCCTCCTTGCCAGTCCTTGGTTTTATTATCTTCAAAGAGGTTATGAGGTGGTCAGGAGCTAAATATTCTAAATATCTACTTAAAATGCATTGGCTTGGATAGATTCTACAGTTTTTGGTATAGTTCATATTGCCTTATTAATTGGTGAAGGGCATCATGTTACTCCTCTAGATAAGCCAACAACATCTTCATCATTCTGTAGGTCAAAGTTGTTAGTAATGAGATCGGTCACTTCTTAACCTTCACCAAATTAAAAATTGATGTAAATATTGACACTTGTCCCTAGGTGGTCAGTAATGTTAACAATATTCTCAGCTTTCAAATATTGATGCCTGAAAAACAGAAAATTCATATTTCCCTCAATACTCCATCAATATGGACCATCAATCCATTTTTTATTTTTTCATCTTACATTGGCAGTATTAATGTCAATGTAGCAAGCACTGTCTATATTACTGATCATATAAGGTCTGGATATGGCCTCACTTTCGCTTCCACACCAAAATTTGACCATGCCGTCCTGATCTGCTGCACTCTCCAGTGGCACTTCCATTTTGGTACAAAAGGCAGTAATAGTGCAAGCAGAAGAACATCCAAGCCCCGAATTTAAAGAGTTTCACCTCTTCTACCCCAGAACCATTCCCTATTCCTCTTCCAATTCCACACATCTAACCTTGCCTCTCCCTCTCCTCAAATCCATTAACAACCCCACCCCCTTTTTTCTCTAATGCATCTCAGAATAGCATCATCCTGGAATAATTATTCTACCAGCAATAAGAAATCCCTCACCATGATGATGAATCAGATGGATTATCAGGTAGAGACTGTGCATCAGCTTTTGGACACCAGTACCTACCTCATTCAAAACCTATTGCCCTACCCTACCATCTATGAGGAGATCTATACCTTCTTGAAAATTCAGAGTTCAATACCCAAATCAATTTACCTGCAACATCCTCTCACCCTCTCCCATACATAATCCCCCCCCCCCAAAATGAAAAAAATACAAAACATTGCAATCCAGGATGACCCGTAGTAGCTGCACATGGAAATCATATCTGCCATTGTGGACCAATATCTACAACCAATAGTTCACAGCCTCCCATCACCTTGTTCCACTTTCTAGTACATTCTTCCATGTTCCCCACAACCACCATCACTTCCATGTACACCAATTCCCACACTTCCATGGCCTTATTGCTGTGAAGTATCTCCTTGAGCAGGGACTGCTCAGTAATCTGCCTAACACTTCCTTCTTGGTCTCCTTAGCTAACCTGGTCCTTAAAAGCAACTTTTCTCTTTCAACTCCTTCACCTATCAGCAGGTCTGTGGCACTTTTGTGTATCCAAATGGCTTTCTCTTAAGCAAACCACTTCCTATTCCGAAACACATAACACTTCCCGTGATGTCAGTGTGGCATTGTCCCATCTCTGTCCACATGATGCCTACCAACCTCCAGCAATATCTTCATTTTGAAGGCTGTCATTCATTTTACACAAAATGTTTCCTACCATATTGCCTTTGGCTCCATTGGTAAAGGTATCTGCCCTGGCAGTAAGTTCCTCTACTATTATACCTCTGACATATCCGAACCTCTCATGTCCTTGCCAACCAGTCCAGAGGCAAATTTCTCATATTTCGTTCTTCTCAACTCGCCCCAACAAACAGACATTCTTCCCCACTGCTCGTAACTCCACAGTCTTCAATAGTCTTCCCTGACCTGGAATTTACTAACCAACCTTGAGGCAGGGCTATGAATTTCTCCACTCGTGTCCTGAAAATGAGGCTGCTTCTCCTCAAAACATTACTTGGCTTTCCTAAAATCAACTTCAGTAGACCTCCAAAGCTCAGAAAACTAGTGGATAAGTACAATTTCACTCCACCCAGTCGACAATCTCAGACCCCATTGCAACATGGGCAACGCATGGCCTGCCACTACTACTTACACCAACCTTACCATTGATGAAATATTTTTCATCATTGGGCGTGCCACGAGTGTAATTCCGGGTCAGGGCTCTTGTACTAGTCAACATGCTTCCACTGTCCTGCTTCCTATATTGGTCTCACTACAATATCCCTGTCACTAGGATGAGTGGCTACAGCAGACAGTGCTCACTCGAACCCTGTACGACCCGCAAGCATCTCTTGCCAGCATACAACATCTTACAGCTCAACAGCTGTTACACAGTAATGGACATCAGTGCCTTAGAACTTCTTTGTTGGGAATTGGCATACCAGCTTACCTTGGGTACCAGCAGGGTTTCTTACGGGCCTTAAAAAGCCTTAAGAAGGCCTTAATTTTCATTTTCATTTTTAAGGGCCCTTAAAAGGCCCTAAAATTTGCTGAAAAGCCTTAAAATCTTTGAAAAAGCCTGATTTTTTTTAACGCCGAGATACGCCCTAGTAAATTTCACTATCCCGGCGACGCGCCGATCGGCAGATTTCTCTCTGGCTCGACCTTGAGAGTCAAAGTGCTTATATTTCAAGCAAGTAGTAGAGTCTTTGCACAGATCCTCTCTTATGTAGTTCTACTTCGTACATGCCTGCGTCTTACATTTCTTGGCAATTTCTAACAAGTTTCTTATGTATATATTGTTTTATTGCATATTACAGCTTAATTTACGTTAACTATTTTTTTTTTTTTTTTTTTTGATTTACGATGGGGAAGTGTACATTTAATGTATTATTTAAATAACGAAGATTACAAATTGGCTTCCTCCCGTGATAAATACAAAGGATATTGCAGTATTTGCTGTAAAGATTTTGAACTCGGAAAAATGTCTGAAAAAGAAGTTTTCGAGATGAAAATGGAGGTCAAAGACTTCATTTTTACGATGATTAAGCACATACTGGACAAATCTCCTATAAATTATAGAGTTGTAAGAAGTATGACTTGCCTTGATCCTAGACAGATGGCGCTAAATAGTAGCAACTGTTATGAAAAGATGAAATATCTTCTGATTCACTTGTCAAAAATAAATTAATTGGAGGAGGAGACTGTGATGAAATTCTTATACAGTATCATAGTTTTTTATCACAAGTTGCCTCAAATGCTTCAAACCACTTCAGCTCATTTAATCCACATGATGAGCATTCACGATTAGATATATTTTTAGAGAAGTATCTAGGCAAAGAAGATTATAACAGAGTACACAAAGTAATAAAAATATTGTTGCTGTTATCACATGGACAAGCTGATGTTGAACGAGGCTTCTCTGTGAACGAGCAGTTGGAAGTTGAAAATTTAAAATTAAAAGAAGAGTCTTTAGTGGCTCAAAGATTAGTCAGTCAACATTTCAAAAACAGCAAAAATAAGTTGTTAATAACTAAGGAGTTAAGGATGTATGCAGCTATGGCTCGTCAAAAGTATATTGCGTACCTGGAAGAGAAAAAAAATGCAAAGAATGCAGGGATTCAGGGAGTGAAACGCAAATCTATTTTAGATGATTTGGAAGATTTGAAGTGTAAAAAGGCACACCTAGTAACTGCAATTAAAGATCTTGAAGATAATGCTGATAAACTAGCAGATAAAGCTGAGGTTATAGGGATGTTAAGTACATCACACAGTCCAATAGTTTTCGACGAACCGCTAAAGTTAAAAAAGCTGAATTTGAGGATGTTGAAAGTAAAATTAAGGCTCTATTGAAAGATTTAAAAGAGAATTGACCTTTGTTTTTAAACAATGTGAAAATAAAAAAAAATCATTTAAAAAAGTGTATATTTTTTTTATTTAACCTGCATACATTTTAATGACTCTTACCAGTATGTTTTATGTTTACCCTTATAACATGTTGTAGCTCATCTGGTAAGTAAACTTTACTCATATAAGAAAATATTTGATCAAATATGCCCAATAGGAACTACTGTTGTAACTCAAAAGATGTTGAAAAAGTTGTATTTAACCTGTTTCTTAAACCTATGGAAAATTTTTCATCTTTAAAGGTTCTTTTACATGTAGCTTTCAAAAAGGGGGGGGGGTGAGTCTTCGTCATTCAACATTATACCTGAAATCTAATAAGTAATTGAGCTGACAATTTGGCAGTCCTTTCTCTGATGTAACTGCTAATGTGCTATAATGTATAAAAACAAATTAAGTTAAATTATGTATTTATATGTTAGTAATTCTTATTACTAAGGTGGTACTATTTCTTTTTGCCCTTGTGTCAGTTTTCCGGGCTATAGTAGTTTTTTTTTATTTTATGTTTAATATATGAAAAGGGAAAAAGTTTCAATATTCACTGTATTGTGTGAAAACAAAAGTAAATTTATTGTTTATTAATTTATAAACTCAATTAAAGCTTATTTCATCATAATCTTAACATGAATATTTTAATTTCTTTGCTGTAAGTTGCATATTATTTTTTTCATAACGTTTTAATATACGTTAATTATAGCCTTAAAAATATGAAAAATTGCCTTAAAAAGGCCTTAAAAGGGCCTTAATTTTTCTTTTGCTAAAAGAGTAAGAACCCTGACCAGACGTACACTGGTCCTTAAACTTAGCTAGTATGTTCCCTTCTCTTTCTGTATCTATCTTCATTTCTTTCTCTTTATATGAGGGACATCCAGAAAAAAAGGTTACAAGTGCTCTAAAGGGCACAGGAAATTTTTTTATTCAAAGGTGTGGCACACCTGCATGGATGGGGGTCCGTAACACTAAATCCGAGCCCCACTCCAATGCAGTCCATTGAGATATGTCGTCAGAGAAGGAGCTTCTGTCAACCTCCGCAGAGGCCGTCCATGAAATACGCTAACAAAACACCTTTTCTGTCCCAAAAAACGGATACCACAATCTTCCACTCGGGCAATTGCACATTGAACTTTTTGGCCATTGGGGAACACAGCCGATGTGAGATTTGCTGATGTGAGATTCGCTCGGTCATTAAATTCCTCACTTTGCAGCAAGAATCCATGGCCGAAATCCATCTTCAAAGTGTGAAAACTTACAGACCTGTGGTTATGTCACATCAGCACGTTTACAAGTGGGTTAAGTTGTTTAAGGAAGGTCACACTGACACACATGATGAAGAAACGAGTGGGAGGCCGCCTCTCGTCTCGAAAGAGTTTCTGAAGGAAATTGACGAAACATTCACAGTGATTGTCGTGTGACTATGTTTCCATACATATCTCGTAGTCTCATGGCTGAAATTGTCTCAGAAAAGCTTGATTACAGGAAATTGAGTGCGAGATGGGTGCCAAAAATATTGACTCCAGAGCGTCACCAAAATCGCGTTTGGTCGCATGTGAATTTCTTGAACATTGTGAAACAGAGAGTGAGGCATTTCTTAACTCAACTGTCACTGGTGATGAAACTTGGGTATGTCACTATACTCCTGAGTCCAAAAGACAGTCCCAATAATGGCATCATACCCATTCCCCAACGGCCACAAAGTTCAAAGTACAGTTGTCAGAGTGGAAGATTATGGCATCTGTTTTTTGGGACAGAAAAGGTGTTTTGTTAGTGGATCTCATGGACAAAGGGACCACTATCAATGCTGTCGCTTATTGTGAGACCTTAAAAAAATTAAAAAAGAGATTAAAGACAAAAGGAGAGGAATGCTGACTCGTGGTATATCTCTCCTTCACGACAATGCAAGACCCCACGCGGCTCATGTCACCCAGGACCTCCTTGTATCCTATGGATGACATGTTGTGACCCACCCACTCTATTCCCTGAACCTCGCGCCCTTGGACTATCATCTTTTCACCAAATTAAAGGAGTTTTTCCAACGATCAGGAAGTGAAAGAGACAATGGAAATTAGCTTTTAAAGGTGGAGCGGAGCGTGTACGAGGAGAGTATACAAAAACTTGTTCCCAGGCTGAAGTGCATCGAACTTGATGACAATTATGTGGAGAAATAAGACATTTTTTGTAACATACCCTGTAAATTTGGTTGAAATATATTCATTTTTCGATTTTTAACAGCATTTGTAACCCTTTTTTTCTGGACATCCTCGTATCTGCCCATTTTAATTTCTGCTCTGCCTCTCCTCTTCTTCTGCATCTATCTCCTCCAACCATGTCTCCATTTATCCAGACTCTATCTGTCCTACATACCCTCAGAGGCTTTCACTAATAGCACTTAAAAAAACTTCCTTTCCAGCCAACATATTACCACTTATAACTATTAGCTTTGATTTGTGATTTTCACTCCCTCTCCCTGTACAGATACATTTGTGGGGGCATGTATTTATATAGGACTTTTCTTTTCTTCTCTTGCAAACACAGTTGAGGTAAAAATCAAATAGTGTAAATAAAATACAGTAATACAACAATTGCAAATTACATATATATATGTATGTATTATATCTTTACTACATAAACAATACTATGACATTGATGGAATCGATCAAGCCACACATTTGAATCACCAGAATCATTTATTTCCAGAATAGTATGAGTCTTCTAGTACTCTACTTTATAACACTGGTCTCTTGATAGGGATATTCAGTTTGCAGGTTTGAAACCACTGTACCAATATCTTCTCTAAATCATCAGACTTTTATGCCCAATTTTTTTGGTTTTTGCAATACACACAAAGAGAAATTTTTTTCTGTTCTCTCTTCCCTTTCCCTTCTACTTTTTCCTCTCCCATCTCTAATATTCAGGGCGTCAAGAAGCTGTATAGCCTGAATGAAATAAAAATCAATGACATTCACGAAACAACACACAATTGCAAAAGTACCTAACCACTGTAAATGACAGTGTTTGGTGATTGCAGTGTAGTACAGTAATTGGAAGACAAAAATGAAGTACACTTGGCATCACAGACTAAACACACACTGTTTCATTGACGGAAAAAATGCGATGGCACAAAATGATTCTTAGAAACCGTAACAAATGAACTCATTTTTAGACTTTTTTGAGCAATATAAACTGTGTATATTAGCATTAGATACTGGTGCTTTTACTTTTTTTTAATACTTCATAAAACTAGGCCCTCATAGAAAGGAAAATTGTTATATGGGGTAATGTTCTACTTTATGTGCTTTATTGACTGCATAAGTTCTTTGAGGAAACTTTGTACCCTCCACTCTTATTGAACCAATTCCTTGCATACCACTTCAATCACTGCAGTGATGTAGTCCTGTAATGATTTCTCCTGCTGAAGAAAAGCTTTACCTGAAAATTTTACACACACACACACACACACACACACACACACACACACACACACACACACACACACCTGTGCTGCTGCACCCTCAGCAATGGCAAGTGTTGGTCTTTCTCACCAGTATTTCCTTACTCTCATCTTTTTTTGGCATATTGCATGCCTAAACAATGTACTCTGCTTATTCTTCATATCTTCTCAGTCATACATAAGGATCTCTTAATTGATGGTATACAATTCCTCCAGATATTCATTGAAGCAGTTTCCTTCTCTGCTTCGGTCTATATCAGTAGCTTTTATTAGATTTAAAATATTTTTTTTCCTTCACAAATTTTGATCAGTTATTTAAAATAAAAACACTGTGATATTTCATAACCTTTCTTTCTGTGTTAAACTACTTATTTCTACCTTAGACGTTTTCCATGTCCCATTTCTTTGTGACCATGGGTAATCTTATCCTTATACTGTGTACAGTGATAGTGGTATATTTTGAAGGTTTACAGTGGTTGTTAGTACTTGTTTGATAAGTTCTTTAAGTATATTTTCTTTGATTTCATTAAACACATAATTCAAGTGAATAAAGTGTATATTTTCTATGTTTTCACACCTGTACAGACTATCTGAGTTGCGTCAGCAAAAGCAGAAACTTTCACGACAAGTAAGGGACAAAGAAGAGGAGTTGGAAGTAGCTATGCAGAAAATTGACAGTCTTAGGCATGATATTCGCAAAGCTGAAAAGTTAAGGAGAGAGTTGGAAGCTCGAGTTGAAGAAGCAATGGCTGAAACTGCAAAAGAACGAAAACTGAGAGAACGGAGCGAAGAATACTGTAAACAAATGGAAGAGGAGATAGAAAAATTACGTCAGAAGAATTTGGTTGTGGGTGCTGATATTGCAACTGCCAACCAGTCTCATGCTTCACAAGAGATATCAAGACTGAAATCTGAAGTAGAGAAGCTACAGGTGCAATATAATGAAAGTCTGCAGCAACAACAGTCTCGGTTTAATCTTGAATGCTCAAGTTTGAGAGATCAGTTGCAGGATTCAGAAACTAGAAGAGAGGCTCTAGAGCGAGAGGTAGAGTAGTTTTATTTTATTTCTTAAAATAATTTGTGTGTGTGTGTGTGTGTGTGTGTGAGAGAGAGAGAGAGAGAGTGTGTGTGTGTTTGCATGATATAAATGTACAAGCACCCTCTCCCTCCTCCCTTCCCCAACTATCTGCCCTCCTTTTGCAACCTAAATCTAATTTATCTTCTTCTATGCAACTGAGAGTTTGGGCCAGAACTTCAGGTTTTGTGATGTTCATCTTATCTACTTATTAACTGCTTGTCTTCCATCACATTTTGAAAGCTTTAGTTTTATTTTTCCTTCATTAATCTTAATTAATATTACTATGCAGTGTTATTTGTTATGTTTTATGGTCATTGCTTTTTTTATTTTTTCTTGGATATATTTAAGAAGAAATGCACAGCACTTGAAGATTTAGTTTTGTATGTACAACTAATTTAATATACTTTCATAGAATCTTGTAAACCACTGCAGTTTATAATTGGGGACCATATTGTGACAGATGATGATACTTATGTTTATCATTATATGGATTAATCCAAGCAACAGTAACTGTAAAGGTGCGAAGAAAGCGGTGAAAAAAATTTCTTTAGTGCAGGGGCTATGGTATTGTAAAGGTGGGTGAAGTAGGTGTTACATATTTAAAAGGAGGAAGATCACTCTAAAATAATTAGTTGAATTATTAATATGTAGCCCCACATTTGTAGCAAATTTTGAGAAATATTGAGTCATTTCATTATTACGAGATATGATTTTAATGGAAAACAAAACAAACTGGGCAAATATAAATTAGAGAAGGTAACCAATGGTTTCCCAAGCTGATGGCAAAATGTTGCAAGTTCACAGAAACATGTGCGCATGGAACAATTAATAAATTAAAAAAAACTATTTGTCAGCTGTGTAACATGAAGTGGATGGGGCAAAGTTGGAAAGGTACTCTCTGATTGCCACTCTGAACACTTCACATTATTCTGCTTATGTAGGATTTATTGTATAAATTAGTATTTATTGTTTAATAATACGCCATTACAACTGTTGGATATTGTTTTTATTTTCCGGACGCGTTTCGCCTCTCGTCGGGGTATCGTCAGCGTACAGTTATGCTGTAATATGTGTTTTGTTATTGACATTTGAATATAATGATTTTTTACATTTACCAAATTATTCTTATGTAGGAAGCATAATATTACTTATATTTATATATCAGTTCGATTACTCGTCCGGAAAATAAAAACAATATCCAACAATTGTAATGGCATATTATTAAACAATAAATACTAATTTACTAAGCAACTGTAGAAGAAAAATGGCCTACAACAATCAAATATATAGTATAATTGTTTGTGTATCTGCACATTCTTGGTACTACCTGTGGTAAATAATGTTTCCTTCCTTTTTTCTTGTTGATGTATGATAGTAGTAACGGCTTAAATTCAGTCAGCAAAGTTATATTTCAACACCATATGCTTAAGAGTCCTAAGAATGGAGTAAAGAGAATGTTATTAAAATTTTTAGAGTCTTTCAAAAAGAATGAACTGATTTCATCAAGCTATATTTTTTTTTATCTGACAGTAGTACAAAATTGCAACCAGTCACATAAATTTGATGGAAGTAGAAGTAGTATGGACCACATTAAGGCAATGGGACAATTCTTCCCAAATGCGTTGCAGCCTTTCACAATCCACTGAGTTAATCACACTTGTCATCTACTCTGTTAGGTCATCCAGCGTGGTGGTTAGCAGTGGAACATGAACATTATCCTTGACATGTCCAGACAGGAAGAAGTTTCAGGGAGTGAAGTCTGGGTATGCATAGAGAGCACGATCCAGAGCACTCTTGCAACCAGTCGACCACTGAGGCAGATTGTATTAAAAAATGCACGCACTGGCATGCTCCAACAGACTGGTGCTCCATCTTGCTGGAAAATGTAGTAACGTGAGTGTGTTTGCAACAAAGCGAGATAGCTTTGTCCTGTACCATTGCTGTTCTGGAAGAAAAAAGGTCCATAAATCCTCATGGTACTAACTGCAAAGAACAAATTTAGTTTAGGAGTATCTTGTTTGTGCACTATTATTTTGCTCATTTCCTTAAACATGAGCATTATGACGATTGAAATGGCCATTGTTGTGGAAGGTTGCTTCAATACTAAAAATGGCACGTGCAATTGTGTCATCCTCACTTTTCACACCCAGCATTGCAGTACAGAATTCCATCCATTTTCCTGTGTGACCAAGTTTCAGTGGCTGAAGCAGCTGCAGTCTGTACAGTTTCATGTGAAGGTGTCTTCTGATAACACGTGAGATAGTGGAACCACTCTTCTGAAACTCATGGCCAGCTTTAGACATGGAATTCATTGGGCTCTGTTGATTTACCACTCCCCATATTTTCTTCTGAAGTTTGCGGTTTCCCCTAACCCAAGCATCCAGTGTCCATGAACCGTTGGATGTTCTTGAGAGAGCTCGTATACTGCTCAGTGTTGAATCTCCTATAGAAAGCACATTGCACTATGACAACAGAATTGGTCCTCCTTAACTCAAGAACACAGAACGATTTCTGCTGAGGTGTTTCCGTTCTGACCCTCACCCTGCAATGGCAGTCTAGTGCTCCACTGTGAGCAACAGTTTAGGATGGGCAGGAAGGGAGCACAATAGAGTGCTCTACCAGTAACTGTTCGAATCTTGAAAATATTCTATTTGTAATGGCGAATGACTCATTCCACTTAGTTGGTTGTGTACTGCGAAACAAAGCTTTGAAACCAGTCATTATTTTAGAAAGATCCTGTACTTATGAGATGTGGAAAGAGACCTAAAAATTTGGATTTTACAATCTTTATATTTTGTTTTTCTTCCATTTTTTTGTCGACCTTAACACTTATATTTCTATTTCAAAATCAGGTAATGTTTAACCAAACAGCTGTGGGAAATCCCAAAAGTAAGGTTTCCAAAGCTTTGAAGACACGTAGGAACTGTTCATGTGGCTGTTTGCCACACTGTTATGATTGGTGCTTACCCCACTCTCAGACTATTGTGTGTGTGCATCACAGGGATGCTCAGACTTGGCTTGGCAGCCATTGAGAATGGGGCTTGTGTTGGATACTACCACCATGTTCGAAATTCACTCAGTTATTCAGTTTTGCAAGTGATGTAGAGAGTTTATGGCTGATCATACTGAAATTAATGACAAACAAAAAAGTAGAAAACCATCAATTTGCAATGCGACAGTGATGAAAGTATAACAAACTATGTGCGAAGATCATCAGATCACTTTTTATTCATTTTGGTTCCTGATGTTTCCTGGAGAATCATCCACTGAATTTTAATGTAAAAGTTACAGTGTTGGAAGGTTTGTGCAAAATGGGTATAAAATACACTGATGGAAGATCACAAAAAGCAATGAGTTGATTCTTCTCATGTATTTCTTCACTGGTATGCAGATGAATAGGACAACTTTTTGGACTCAGTTGTGATGGAACATGCGCATTCTACTTTACAACTGAGTCCAAACAACTATCATGCGAGTGGCAGCATCCCTATTCGCCCAAGCTGTGAAAATTCAAACAAACAGAGTCTGCCGATAAAGTCATGACAACTGAAGTTTGGCACTGGAAGGGAGTATTGTTAGTTGAATTCATGTCTGCTGGGACCACACTGTGAAACACTGATAAAAGCCATATGGACAATTCAGATCTTAAGAAGGTGAACTTTCAGCAAGGATATAATTATTCTCCATGATAATGCAAACCTGGACATCACTCATCAAACTGACACTTTTTTGCAATGTGTGGTTGGAACATGCTCACTTGCCCACCTTATAGTCTGGACTTGGCATCCAGTGACTACCACCTGTTCCCTAAGCAGAAGAACATTTGACTGGAAAGTGATTCAGTATTGATAAAGAAGTGAAACGTCAAGTTCAATGCTTCGTCAGAGACATGGCCGAGAGCTAGTATGACGTGGTGATTATTTAGAAAAATAGATAATTTTTCAGCCTTTAAAACAGTTTATGTATTGTAGGAAATAAATGGATGTTGTATCTCTAAAAAGTTTTTGAAACTATGCTTTTGTGATTTCCCTCAAATGTACTATTTCCTAACTTGTTGCCCCCCACCTCCTCACCCCACCCACTTGCCCCACCTACTTGCCCCATCAGATTCAGTACTCAAAATATTGTTATCTGCCTGTATACAAATACTTTTTATATTATACCACATTTTCCTTATGTTAAGGTGCAAGCAACAAAGGACAAACTTGATGCAGCTAGACTTGAAGATCAGACAGACAGTGAAGAAACAATTGCAGAACTCAAGAGACGTCATGAGCGTGAAAGACTTATGCTGCTAGAGGATAACAAGAAGCTTATGATGGATTTGGACACGGTTGGTTACACTTTTCCTTGCTTATAATTTTCTATTTGTTCTTTATGTTTCATTTGAAAGTGTTAATCCATTTACTTATGGGGCTTTGTAAAGGAAAGAAATTTTATGCTGTTATTACTGAATACTATGCTTCACCTAAACAGAATTATTTTTTCTAATTAACAAAGTAGTACAATATTTGGAAGTGATCTCAATGTTTGTGATACCCATTTGGTCACGTCTCACCATTTTTGTAATGCTGGATGCCATGATAGCTGAGCAGGGAGAACAATTAATTACTTTCTGAAAATTTGTGAAGAATTAAGTAAAATGTGGATTGCCATGATTTATATGATCATCATTTTATCCAATCTGTAGTCAATGCAAGTGAAATTTCAATAATTTGTACATTATCAATTAAAATCAATGTTCTTAGAAGTTTATGAATGTATTAATATGTTTAAACTAGGCTTGCAACCAATATTCGACAACTATTCGGTTTTTGGCCTATTCGGCCACTTTTTTACTATTCGGCCGAATACCGAATATCTAGGTACTATTCGGCTGAATACTTAGGATTTTTTTTTTAGTTTGATAATTGCCTAAAACAAAACAATTGATTCATTGCATGGTAACGTATTTAATTTACAATTGCAAAAAATAATCACCCATGGTCAACTTACATGATGTCAAAGCAAAACAAAAATATTAAATATCTATTCACTGGAATCATCATAATTGAAATTTAGGAGTGGAAGGTTGTGATGCAGAAATACTAATTTTTCTGCATTGTCAGGTAGTAGTTTACCTCTTTTCTTCTCATAGACATTTCCAGCTTCAGAGAAAAGTCACTCCGAATAAACACTGCTTCCTGGCGCAGACAAGTATTTTGCTGCAAGCTTTGTCAAACATGGAAATTTCTCTCTTCTTGCTTGCCACCAAATGCACGGATTATCATGCCATGATATGCTATTAATATTTAAATAAATATCAATTCAGTTTCAACTGCATTTTTTTCTTGTGATGTCCCTGCATTGACCGTACTTTTCTCAGTAACAATCTTTTCAAAACAATCCATAAAAGATGAGTGTGTACTCTGACTGTGAGCCGACTTTTCCATCATCCTCTTAGACTGAAAAGGTGACGAATTCGCGCTGCCATAGCTGCTTGTTTTACAGTACGTCTTTAGACCATCGATCAAAATTTACTGCCTTGCTTTTTCTCTTTGCAGTTGACTGGTGAAAACATTCATTTTGAAGTGAGGGTCCAAAGCGGTTGCCGACAAATAATTTTTATTTGTGGCAATATCTTCAAATTGTTCGTTCAACCCTTGTTGCATGACAATTCTCATTTGGCTTAAGTTGGCTGTTAGATCTGATGTGCTAGTTTTATCGCAATATCGCGTTAGAGCAACAACATACGGAATAATTTCAGAAATGCATGCATATCCATAACTGGTGATTTTTGTTAGTTCTTCAAATGGTTCTGGTAATCTCATAAGTTGCTCAGCAGTCAAGTTGACAATATTGCAGTCTGTGAGATACACTGTAATTGCCCGTTTTTGTTCCATCAGCCTTTCAAGCATTTATACCGAGGCAAAGCGCTATTTATCATTCTAAAACCAGCCCTTTCTACCATATTTACTGCCTCATTGTCAAGTGCTATTATTTCGCCAATTAAGTGATGATATTTTTTAGCCTTGGGATCATTAATATCCCATTCTTTAGGTATTTCAGTACATTCTTCAAGACTCAATTGTCTTTTTGATGTCTTAGGTTTATTTGCACCCATATTTTGATCCGTAAATACTTGCCCCTTAGGAAGCGTAGGCTGTAACTTACGGTATTCTTCATTGTGTTTATTTCTCAGATGGTTTACCATTCCTGATGTAGTTGCTTTCTTGCCAACTCCACCTCAAGAAATTTTTGTTTCGCAAAATTTACACACGACAGTTTTCGTATCATTTTTATTGTCCTCAAAGTTTGTCCATATAGGCGACTTCTTTTTAGAAGCCATGATTGCTACACAACTTCACTTTTAAAGTAATCAAATCAACACGAAGTAAACTGACTGCTTAACGCTGAAAAATCAAACTAAAAGTCGGGTGCACCGCCACCACGCCGAATGTTTTTCTGTTGTTGGCGCTAACTCGATTGAAGTTGATTCAGATGACACTGCATCGCATCGCCATCCGACACACGGCCGATACCCACCGTCATCTACAGCTATTAGTTTGGTTTACTTAGACGGTGATGGTGCGATGTCGATCTGGTGAATGTGGTGAAGTTTATCTCTAAAAATAGAGCAATGATTTCCAAAGTGGTTGATGTTGACCCTACAGGGGACTTCCGTGTGAGTAACAAGGAAATTTGGGAATCCACGAAATGAAAACGGGGGGTCCACCCCCTTTCAACAGTTCAGGCATTTAGTAAAGTAATTTCAAGCTCTTAGTACAGATGAAATGAAAACCATACATGGCTCATTTAACAGATGTATTTGCTAATTTTAATTGTGTTGACTTGCCGTTACAAAGTGATAGTCTGAATTTAATAAAACTAAGGCCATAATTTTAGGTTTTCTTGTCAGAATTAATATATTCAAACAAAACGGAAGCCGCGAATCTTCCCAGTTCTGCAACTTGTAACTGATAAACATTGAGGATGAGATGATGTTTCAGCCTTTATTCAACATTTAGTCTAAATGCCCTTCTCACAGACTTAAAAACGAGGTATGAGGATGTTGTGACTATGGAAATACAGCACTCTGTTATCGATCCATATAGTGAAGAATGGCATATCATACTACAAGAAGATTATTGATCGAAGTAATCACTGTCATACTATATACCAGCAATTCGGTCTTAAGAAGGTTATACCAATTGCTTATCCCGTATTATGAACTATCGTAAGAAAGCTTTTCCATCTTCACACTTCATTGGATGTTATTCTTAAGGAAAAAAAAGTAATGTCATAAATAATCCAACTTAGATACTTGAGGCCATACTTCAAGCTTGTTAAAACAGGCACAGACTGGTGGGACGTAACTCTGCTTTAACAGGCAGGCGAGAGACAAGCACAGCAATACAGATTTTGGCTCACTCCGGCCGAATACTTTTGCCGAATATTCGACTATTCGGGCAGGAAGTCTGCTGAATATTCGGTATTCGGCATATGGCCAAATATACTATTCGTTTCAAGTCTAGTTTAAACTATTTTTAATATCTAAAAAACTTGTTTTAGTAGTGTTAAATAATATTCAAACCCCACAAAAACTGTTCTTATAGGATTAGGGCAAGTCTTTGGTTGTCTAGTGACAAAAACTTATAGTATCTTTTTCTGAACCAAGTTTACACTCTACATGCTTTCTTAAACACAATGGTTTTTCTCTGTGTCATGGATCATTGATTTAAAATGAAAGAATAAAAAAATTCTGATGACTTGGCTATTATGCATGTCATAATTTTTACTGGAATGAAAGGCATATTATGTATGATTTATTTTCGAACTGTCAAACTCAAAAGACGTCTGAGGGAAATCATGGCTTTTGTATATTGGTAAGATTGATGAAGCAAAACTTTTAAGGTATTTATATAGGGTGAAGTTTTACTGTCTAGTTTACTAAAACATAATGCCAAAGTCACCAGTTTTTTTTTTTTTTTTTTTAATATTAAATAAATGAGCCATAACACCGAAATAAAGTGAATAAACACTGTTGAGTGGAGTCTTGGCTCAGAACCAGATCTCATACATTTTTGTCACTAAAAGACAACCAGACTTGTAAGAGAGTGGAGGCTTTCTCGGCGCTGTATACAGATTAAATTTTCTTAGGAAACTAGCCGAGTGAGAACGTTTGTATAGCACGATGTTTTGGTGGTCATATTCTCTGCCGTCATTGTCAAATGACTGCTGCCTGGGGGTGATGGGCTTGCTTATATATCGCCCGGAACTGTTAAATACTGGCGGGATTGTTGGAATTGACTGTTGGCCTTGATTGTTGGAATAGAGTCACAGTTTCGATATAATCTCATTTTCTGGATCAGTGGTCTCGAGGCTTCACTTAATTGAAACCCAGCGTATCTACTTACTAGATTATCCGATATATGGATTTTGACAGCTTGTGAATAAATGTAGTCCCAGTAAACTCTCATGAAAGTGGGAATTTCTGTAGCTTTAAAATCGAAGCCAGGTCCCTGTGTCGATGCTGTGCAGATGTAGCATGCATGTTTGGCGCACCTTTGGCTTATGCATTGTATTGTCCTGACCCTGCCAGCTGATTTATAAGAGCCGACATGGTAAACTTCCACTGGAGCCATGGATAAGGGTCGATCATAGGAGATCGACCATGGTTCTGATATGAATATTCGTCGTAGGTCCCTACTGCAACACCTGACAGCTTATATGGCTCAGCACATTCAGATATTGATATAGGAATGAAGGTTAAATTACTGTAAATGGAAGTTGCATATTTACATTTTTTTACATGAGTAATGACTGATGGCATATATGAATATCTACAATGTTTTACTGGCATTATAACAAAATGGTTATGCATTCACCGGATTATTCAACACAGGGCCAAAGACAAGGCGAGCATATAACTTATGGGTGCCTCGCAGCCCAAACTAACTGCAATATTGATAATATCTCTACAGGACTATGCCCACATGAATATTACCAAATGATTCACTCTCGAACACAACTAGCTATCGCAGTAGAGCCCACCTTAGTATGAGACGCCAGGCATCATCTTCTCTGCACCCACCTCGGTGGTACCGACGCCTCCCGGCGCCCGCGTCGATGTTTTACGTTGTAGACTTTCAGAGAGAGACAGACAGACAGCTGACCCCAGGGTTTTAATAGAATATCCCTTTCTATTCCCACTGTGTAGAGAGGGCAATACTGCTCGCTAACCTGCTGTATGAAGTCACTTTACCAGCTTGCAGTAATGACAGGCACTTGGCAACTGGTGACTTGGGACTTGCTGATTGGCGTGCTACTTCTCAGGTCATTGCTGCTGTTCTATGGCTTAATTACTGTACTGGAGACTGTCTTGGAAATTAATATGAAGTATTTAGGCAAGTGATCGACCTAGATCACTACAGTATGGTTTGCCTGATGTACACCATTCCGCATTGGCAATGAATGTGATACACCCTGGTGTTCGTAGAGCTGGGAATGGGTTGACAGTGCTACAACTGCCAGCAGCGAGATGCAACTACTATGATCAAAGGCACACCAATACAAAAAACTGACAGTAAGCCAGAGGTTACGGTCATTGCCTGAACATAGAACAGTAGTGAATCTGTGTAGAAAACGACTTGATGACCTAGCAGTTTCTGGGCTATCCCGAGGGCTCAACGTTGCACCGATTCTGAAAATATTCCCCCAAGAGAAATTATCAGTGGTGTTAAGCAAGCCGTCTTCCATCTGACGTTGCAGAGGAAATTAGGAGAGAATCCTGTTGGATACTGTGCTGGGATAAACCTCTGAAGGTAAACATTTCTGCACCTGAAGGCTGGGCTCTCCGAATATGGACATCATCCTTCCAGCGGATAAAGGAAATTCAGCCATCATCCTCCGCTCAGATGAATACAAACAAAAGCTGTCACAGATGTTAGACATCACATCGTATAGGAGACTTACTAGGGATCCGACCCCTGCATTGACGAAGATTGAAGAAGGAATCAGGCACAGATGTCGAAATAACCAAGTGCCTCCAGCCTTGAGCTCCGGTTCCACCTACATTGTATGGACTGCCTAAGATACATAAGGATGGCATCCTTTACACACCATCATGAGTATTATAGGTTCGGCAATGTATGAACTAACAAAATATTTGATAAGCAGTCTGTCGTCACTAGTGGGAAAATGGTCCCACCACATTGAAAACTCTACAGAGTTTATCAACATACTGAGAGGACTTTGACCGGGGACAAAAGACGCCTTGGTCAGCTTTGACGTCGTGCCACTTTTTATGTGGGTGCTACTAGGGTACACATTAGCGTTGCTGTCAAAAACTTTTGATCCTAAGGATGTGGAACTATTACATCACATGCTCCAATCTACCTACTTCCAGGACGAAGGGGAACTTGTGAACAGGTTGACACATTGCGCTCAAAAACTAGGGCGCGTTTTGAGAAAGGACTATACCACAGACATTTATGCTGTGTACCCTTCAATATATATGAAGGAGAACAAAATCCGTTCTTATTAACAAGTCTGATGGCCTCCAAGTTAGGTAAGTCTTGGCCTTTTGAATAAAGGACATTGCTGCCAGTATCTGTAATCTTTTTCTATAGCCAAATGTAGCAGCATTCTGTAGATTTTACAGTGCCACATGCAATAATCATCATTGCTATCTCTAATAAAGGCTCAGAAATTTTTGAGCAACCTTTTATATTTTGGAAACATATTTAAATATTCTTATTTTATCATCATCATTCTCCAGTATCCCAGGTACTGAGTACAAACACTCTCCACTACTTCATGTCCATGAATAGCTGATATTCATGAATAGTTCTCCAATCAAGCCCTAAGTCTTCCAGATCATTCTTGATTTGAGCTATCCACTTCTTTTTGGGGTTTACTTCACATCTTTTCCCTTTGATGTTTGTATTAAAGTAAGTTTTTGCTTTTCTTTACTTTCTCTCCTATCCTCTGAACATGTCCCTACCACCTCAGGTGAGACTGCTGTAAGAATTTTGCCACACAAATGTTTATAACTGCATCTGCATGATTGATTTTATTCCTTACTTTGTCCTTTTGTGTCTTCTGAAGTATGGTAAGCAAAAACTTCATTTCAAAAGCTTGCAGTATACTCTCGTTTCTTCTGAATAGGGTACACCTTTCTATTGGTAAGTCAGTATGGGGGTGTAATAAGTTTCGAATAGCGCATGTTTCCACTTTCTCAGCAGTTTGTTGTCCCACAATATAGTTCTCACTTGGTTATAAAAGACTGCTGTATTATTGTTTCTGTTTGTAACTTCACATTTACTGATGTTGTATTTATTTAGAGTAATGCCGAGGTATTTGAATTAGTCGACATTTCGGAGTTGTTGATTGTTTAGGTAAATATTTATATTAGAAGTTCCAGTACCTGTTGCAATGCCTGTTTTTTCGGTCTGTACTCCTCAAAACTGCTTGTTACAAGCCTCCAGCTTCTCCTGCACCTCTTCTGCACTTTCATCCCAAATCATGAAATCATCAGTAAAAACTAGGAATTTTGTTTCTTTCCCATGCATTTCTTTGAATTTCTTCAAGATGTCATCCATCACAGCAATGAAGAGAAAGAACTGCCCTGTTGTACTTCTTTTCTTGTCTCAAACCATTCCTCTCTCCATTGCCTATTCACAGACAGGCAGAATTTTAATCTTGCTGATTAAGAATCCTTTCTTTTTTCTAGGCAATCCCAAATTTTTGACCTTGCAATGCTACCGTAGGCCTTTTCAACATCATGAAAGACCAAGACGATTCCTTTTCCCCTTTCTAGATGTTTTTCAATGAGCATTCTTACTGCAAATATCAAGTCTGTAGTACTTCTTCCTGGTCTGAAACCATGTTGTTCATCTTCTAATAAGATTTCCAGCTTTCTTAGTAATCTCTTCTCAATCACCTTTTCCAAAATATTCAATCCATGGGACAGAAATGTGATTCCACAATAATTAGCACACTTTTTTCTGTTGCCCTTTTTAAATATGGGTATTATTACACCCTTAAACCAATCCTCTGGGATCTTATTGTCCTTTCAAATGGCATTTTACACACTGTACTTTCACTGGGTCCCAATCACCTCAACTGCTTTTATCATGTCAAAGTTAACCTCACCGAATCACTTGATTTACCCTTCTTCATGGATTTCAAGGCAGTTTCCGCTTTAGACCAGGTTATAGATGTTTCTGCATATTGCATGGCTTTTATCTCAGTAAGCCCTTTTGAATCCCTGAGATATGTATTTACTGAATCACAACTTTTATAAAAATACTGTCCCATTTCTTCCCTAATATTTTTTTATGTTCCTAATCACTTCTCCATTTTTGTTCTCTGATTCTTTTTGTCCTCTCTGATTTTTAACTGTTTATTTCCTTTAGCATCTTCTTCTAGTTTCAGGGAAATTCCTTCCAATTCTTTTCTTCTCATTCTCAATTTTATTTCATATTTTTAAATTTTTAATGTCTATTATTGATTTTATAATTTATTTTTTACAGTTGACTGAAAGCGTTAGCCGCATACAGAATGAACGAAGGCAGTTGGAAGAAGAGTATGAAGAGCTAAGGAGTAAGAAAGACACTATTGCACAGTGGGAAGCACAGATCAGTGAAATTATTCAGTGGTAAGGTTGTTTATTAAAATACATAAATTAGTATAGTGCTTGAAGTAAGTGATGCCTTTTTACTGTCTTCTTTTTCATGTGTCAATGTACAGAAGTTCTTAGAAAAATTACGTTGCTATTCATAAAATATAGATTTTGTAAATTGTGTGTGATTGCTTCTGATATTAATTTAATATATTTACTATACACCACTGAAAAGAAGTTTGAAATATAAGTTTAATAGGGCTAATATGTGCGAATTAAATTAGTAAGTCTGGTTGGACGGCGGTCGCTGTGTACACATCTAACTCCACCTGGCGTCTTACTCCTTACTTCCGCACGAATAAGGCTGTTGCCAAAAAATTGCACTCTTTTGTGTGTTTGTTTTTTGTGTTTGTCATCCCAGCTGCCTTCATATTTGGTAAATGCTGGGTCATATTTCCCTGCCAATCCTTAGTTTTATATATATATATTCCTACAAGTCTCATTTTATTATCCAGTTCCTCAAATATGTTATTTAAAAATGAATATATTGCCATTTCTATGGATGATCCTTTTTGGAACCTGAATTGTGAATTAGAGAGGATTGTGTAACATGTTTTATTACTGAATGGTACATGACTTTTTCAAAAAATTTTGAGAATCCTGAAAGTAATGAAATGCGATGATAGTTATCTACACATGTTACTTTTACTTTTTTAAACAACAGTTTTACAACTGCATAGTTTACTCTATTTGGAAACACACTTTGCATTAAGGATTCATTACAAATGTGGGCAAGTACATGATTGATACAATCTGAACTTCTTTTCAGTAATTTACTTGAAATATTGTCACACCTGAAAATTTTTTAGGTTTTCATTGTTTCTTGAATTTATTTATTTCTGAGACTGTTACTGGTGGCAATTGCATCTCCAGAAATTTATTTGGGAAAGCAGTCCGAAGAAACCTTACAGCACTATGTGGGTATTGCTTTTATATGCCTAATTTATCTACAACTGAAGTAAAATATTTGTTAAATATTTTACATTCTTCCACTACTTCACTATACACATTTCCATTTTGTTCTATTTTTATGTATTTAGAGTGGTTTACAGATTTTCCTGTTTCAGTTTTTATTATATTCCCTATAGTTTTCATTTTATAGACTGAATCCTCTATTTTCTCTATTTTTGCTTGGTCTTTCTTATTACATTTCTTAGTATTTTAGAATAAAGTTTATAATGACCTTTCAGTGTATAGTTATCTGATTCTCTTACTTTTAAGTACAGGTCCCTTTTTGTTTTACTAGATACTCTAATACCCTTTGTTATCCATCCCTTACCCAGTTCACTCTTTGGAGTGTTGACAACTTTCTTTCTTTTGAAACTTTCTTCAAAAAGTGTTAGAAATATATTAAGAAAGGAATCTAATTTTGCATTAACACCCTGTGCATTGTACACTTCTGACCTGTATTCATTATTTAAGGAATCTATGGAATGTTTTATATTGTTTTCATTAATATTTCTTCTATAAACCTAGCTTTTCTGTACCTGTTTAACAGTGTTTCGGTACTTGATACATTACAGTTGGGCATTAAGATCTGAGATATCATTTATCAATGGAAGTATGTTGTAATTACTGTACTGAGAAATATCTATAAAAAATTATCAGTTGCAGTCCTGCTATTATTTTGTATTCTTGTAGGGAAATTTATGTGCTGCTAACTTTAAAGACAACATCAAGGCTTCCATATCTAGCATCTCAGTGCTGTGATTGAGAAAGTCATTATTAAAATATCCACATAAAACTTTTTTTTTGTTATTTTTGAAACATATTAGCAAAGACTCTAACTGAGATAAAAACAGTCTAAAATTTCCTGAGGGGGCCTTTTAAATTGCTATTACTATGAGCTCTTCCTTATCATTTTCGGTCATAACATACAAAGTGTTGTTCTGTACAATACTTACTTACAACTACATTGTTCAATTGAATATTATTTTTAACAAAAATGGCAACTCCCCATTTCTCCATTTTACATCTACAGAAATGAGAACTTAGCTTATAATTTGGGATGATCAGCTGAGATATTCCTGTGTCAAACAAATTATTTTCAGATATGCACAAAACATCTACATGTCTTTCTCAATATCTCTGAACTCAGAATGTTGGAACTGGCTTATTGGTATAGTTGGGGGGGGGGGGGGGGGAAATTGATGAAAACACAAAAGACAACTTTTTTGTATCTTAGCCCTTTGTCTTCTAGACAAAATTATGGATGATTAGTGCTGTAGTAGACTGTCTCACTAACACCAAGTGACAGAAATTTTCGGGTCTTAGTCATTTGCCTACTAGAGAATATTGTGGAGGAGGGATTCGTGTTGTAGTAGACTACATCACAAACATCAGCTCCCCTCCCCCACCCTGCCCCCACCCCTTTTCCACAATGTTCTCTAACTCACTTAAGCTAGATAATACCATTATCCAGCTCTCCAGGTGCTGAGTATTCAATATTTTTAAGTTTGCGAGTGTGATCATACTATTCTCTTCTTACTTCTGTTATCAGAAATCCCAATGCATTTCCAGTTATACAGTCATCAGATACATATTAATACCCTACAGTAATGTGTTAAATTACCTTTTCATGTGCAGGGTGAGTGATGAAAAGGATGCACGAGGTTATCTTCAGGCTTTAGCGACAAAAATGACAGAAGAACTTGAATTTCTGAAACATGCCGGAGTGTCAAGTGCAACAACTGCTGTAAGTGAAACAAATGCTTTTTCATCTTAAATGATATTTTTTAAAATCTCTTTTTTCCTTTCATTGTTACTTTCTTTACATATTCACACTTATTAGGGATTTAAGAGGAACTGTATGAATCTATTATTTAAATACGAGGGTAGTCCCAGAAGTACCTGGCCTGACCAAGAGATGGCAGTAGTTGCTTGAAAAATATCCCTTTATTTCAAAGCACATAGTCTGTGAAGCACATGTTTCAAGTTTGAAGACACTACGTTGTTTCGTATTTGTTTGGCAACAATTAATCTTGAACATTGTGAGTAAATTTGTGAAAATGGAGAAAATTGGTCATCGTTATGTGATACAATACTTTCATTTGAAAGGCCTCAGCCCAACCGATATAAAAACTGAGCTAGATTCTACTCTGGGTGAGTCTTCTCTTTTGTTTACAACAGTAAAATATTGGGTGGCAGAGTTTAAACGAGGCCGTACGAGCTGCCAAGACAAACATCACAGTGGTCGACCAAATGAGGTGACGACTCCAGAAATGGTGAAAAAAATCCACAAAACGGTACTGGATGATCGTCGACTGAAAGTGCGCGAGCTAGCAGACATAGTAGGCATTTCAAAAAGTGCGGTACATCACATATTAACTGAAAATTTGGACATGAGAAAATTATGGGAAAGATGGGTGCCACGTTGGCTCACACTCGAGCAAAAACAGTGTCGTGTAGATGTTTCAATTGAGTGTTTAGCGATGTTTCACCACAACAAAGCTGAATTTTTGCGCAGTTTCATAACCATGGATGAAATATGGGTCCATCACTTCACCCCAGAGACAAAAGAAGAATCAAAACAATGGACTGAAAAGGGAGAACCTGCTCCAAAGAAGGCCAAGACCCTTCCATCTGCAGGCAGGTCATGGGGTCTGTTTTTTGAGATGCGCATGGGATAATTTTCATTGACTATCTTGAAAAAGGAAAAACAATCAACGACGATTATTATTCGAAGTTATTGCAACGTTTGAGTGAAGAAATCAAGATAAAACGACCATATTTGGCTAAGAAGAAAGTGTTGTTTCATCACGACACTGCTCCAGCTCACAGATCCGTTATTGCAATGGCCAAATTAATGAATTAAAGTTCGAATTGCTACCTCATGCACCCTATTTGCCAGATTTAGCTCCCTTGGATTACTTCCTGTTCCCGAATTTAAAAAAAATGGCTCAGTGGTCAAAGATTTTCGACCAACGAAGAAGTGATGTTTGCAGTTAATGGATATTTCGAGGAGCAAGAAAGTTCTTTTTATAAAAGTGGTATCGAAGCTATTGAAAATCGCTGGAATAAATGTATAGAGCTGAAAGGAGACTACGTTGAAAAATAAATACTGTTTTTTCCAAAATTTTTGTTTTTTCATTGTTAGGTTGGGTACTTCTGGGACCACCCTCATACATTCTCTTCTATGACAAGCCATCAGTCAGAAACTACTCGAGCAACCATTCTTAGGTATCAAATACAAGCAAAATATATAGCCACACAACCAATAGGCTTTGTTGAGGTGAAGGGTACAAGGCAATGGTGTAGCTATCGGAGGGCTAGGTGGTGCCGTGCACCGGGGCCCCCAAGCTTATGTGGCCTACAAACTCAGCTCAGCGGGTCCTCCCAAAGCTCAGGGAGCCCCTGCCAGCAAACTTGGTAGGGCTGTCGCCCATATGGCCTGAGGACCCCAATGTTTGCGCTATGGCCCTCATTAATCTAGCTATGCTGCTGGTACACAGGAGGAGCTCTTTGGGTCACATAATTGCTAAGGTTGTTGTATATTGTATCCCTGGACCATTTCATTCCTTGACTCTAAACGATCTTATAAATGTATTTTCTAGGACATTTTAGGCAGATATTTATCAAATCTGGTTTTCAATCACAGTTTTTAGCACTGCTGAAAGGCCTTCAGGATGCACATAGGGAAATTGACATTGACATCTCAGAACTCTTAAACATTTCCAGTGGCATTAGATTGAATTATATATTATCTTACTTTTTTTAAAAAAATAATATCTATAATGAATATATTATAAAGGGTTCTTCCAGTGTATGATATAAGCCCATGTAAGTGGTGGAATAACTATGAATAAATGTGGTAAACAGATATTTTTCCGGCATGTTAATGGAATGTAGTCTTCACAGCTTTTCTGTTGGATGGTGTCATAAAAAGACAACATTTTTGTGACATTCTCTGTCATCTTTATCAAGATCTGGATTTCTCGAACAGCAGATACCTGATAAAGATGAAAGAGAGCATGGTTGAAATATTATTTTTTAATGTCACCATCTGGCCGAAAACCAATAAATACTACATTGCATGTGGTTTGCTGTTGGTACAACACTCCATGTCTACAACAAAGTTGATGATTTTATACAAAGTACTGAGACTGGTGAATGAATGGTTGAGATTAGGGTTTAGCATTTGTATGTATATGGGTTCAAATCCCCACCTGATCAACCAGATGTCAATTTCATATAGTTTCATGAATTGAATCCAGGTGAATGCTGCTATAGTTCCCTTAAAAGTCCATTGCCAAATTATTAACCATTCCTTGAAAAATGAAATAATGTAAATTTGGTTTAGGGGATAGATGTTAACAAATTCCCAAAATTATCTGTGCAGCATGTGTCCAGATCACAAGCCATAAAATGAAACTGGAAGTGGTTAAAAATTTTGTCTGTCTTGGATCAATAGTGATGCAGGAAGTCTGGATTGGGCCATGAGAAGAATTAAATTTTTTATTAGTTACCATGAAATAATTTCAAGAACAGGGCAATAAAAAATAACCCAATGTTACACTGTGATTACCTTTATCACTTACTGATGTTAAACGTTGAACCTCAAGGTTAAGACAAATAACTCATTCACACTTTTGAATGTATGTGCCTGATGAGCCTTTTTTTTTAAGCCTTATTTCCACGGTCTCTCCTGGTACACTCTGATAAGTACGTCTTAATATTAAATGATACTGAGGAAACAGCTTTTAGGCCATATAAATAACAAAGGATAGGGAAAATTACTCATCACTGAGGCTGAGTTGATTGAAAAACTTATGTGATGAACAAAAACTAATACAACAACTCAGTTTTGCACCTTATTAATTCGTTTAATTTAATTGCAATGGAGCACACGCTCCGGTGGCAATTTCCCTACACACCCAACTTCTCCCATCCTACACTCACCTACATTTGCCCTCTACAAATTTTAACTTTAAATTCTTTTAACGTTTTCGGTAGGTTATTCATCATTCCCCTTGGTAACTCATTCCAATCCCTGACACCCTTACCCAAAAAAGAAAATCTTCCCACACCCTTGTGCCTGAAATCGAGTGCCAGCTAGTGGTCATGGTCATCTTCATGTGATAGGGAACAAGCCATATTGTTTTGGAGGTGTGCACATGCCGAAGTTTACCACATAACTGGCAGGGCAGTGGAAGACAGGATGGAGGAGGTGGTGGTAGGGATGAACTGTAAAGAAGTGAACTATTGATATGTCGGGAAAGACTAAGATGATATATATATATATATCACAGATGGTGATAAAATTAATATATATAACTAAAGGGTATGGAGTGTTGAAGCAAACAATAATTAAATAAATTTGAAAGAATTGAATTAAAAAAAATTATTACTGGTAAAATGATAATACTAACAATAATGAGTGATGGGTCAAAAGCGGAGCTCGAAATTGACTGGGCGTTAGGTATAAGTATGCCTGAATTTTTTCATTTTATGCCTGAAATCTTCATCAAATGCGTAGAAAATACGCCTAAGCATCAATTTTTTTTTAAAAAATTAAGTTCTAGTATTTAGTTTTCATTTGAATGTTCAAGGTTTAATTCTAATAATTAATTTCAGTTATAATTCCTGAAGCATTGTTGATATATTTTTAAGTTTCAAATAATACGTTTCTGACTTTCAGAAGATGGGGCAACAGTGTAGGGGAAGTACCGTGAAGCAAAAGACAATTCTAGTTCATGCATTTTTCGTTTAACAAAGGAAGTGAAGATATCTCGTAAAATTACTGACTTTAACTTTATACGAGGGGTGTCAGAAAATGAAGAACCGTCAGCTCTTCAACTTCTTCCAATAGGCTTGCTTCGACTTCACGCAATCCAGGGGGTTAACAAGCAAGCAAATGATCAAAAATACTTAGTAACTCATCAGCTAATGTGTAATGTGTAAAATTCAAAAGTTACTGTAATAAATACAAAAATCAAGACTTATATGAACATATTTCACAATTTTGGCGTATAAAATATTGGCACATTTAGACATACAGTTTTAAATTGTGTTGGAGTAACTTGTAAGCTATAAAATCTGTATTTTCATAATTATAATATAATTATGCCTGAGCATTTTCATTTTACACTTGAGTCTGAAAGTTAGGTTTAACAATTACGTTTGGATTTATAAATGAATTTCTAGCACTGGTCAAAAGGTAGAATTTTGTTGGCCAATTTATCCTCCTGCTCGAGATGAACATTTCTTACGTGTTACGCCCACCAGTTATCAATGCATTATTGCGTGTGTCTATTGTAACCTCACTCAAACACACATAATTTTCAAAGGTACAAAGTTCCATGTGATACTTTGTTTCCAGTTATATTTTTATACTTTATGGGAGGTCTAAGGATTGTCTTCACCACATGTTTGCCCAGCATCCAACCTATATTTGAACTTGAAAGGCAAATGAATCAAAGAAAGGCAAGTTACTTGGCATCATCACAGTGGGCCTGTTTACACTTACATGCCAAACTGCCAGTTCAGAATGGAGCACTGGGCGGCCGTATCGGAGCGTGAGTTTGGATCGTACGCTCTGGAGTGTGTGACGAAAAATGGTAAGCAATCTAGTCGCACGCGCCAGGACTTTGGGTTGGAACATATGCGTTAAAAGCATCCCTTGGACTTTCCACAGCTTGGAAAGTTTTGTAGATGCTCGAAGCTTTCATCATCCAGTTTTCACATTGTTGCTGTGTATGGTTCATGCAAGATCTGAAATTTCCAACTATTGTTGCCATTTTCATATTGCTTCGATTACTAGACTGCAAGCTTTCTCCATAATACATACTCCAGCATATTCATAATATTCTGCATTTGATGAAATATGTGTTAGAATTTCTAACAGTTCTTCCTGATATCTATTAAATATTAAAAGATAAAAATATCGCTGGTTAGGCTAATTTTCTCGTCTTCTGTGGAACCAGTCCTGTTGTTTGAATATATCTTTTCAGTTCTTTTCCAAAGGCTTCCTGTATTCCTAGAAATGTTTTGTGTTGAAATCTTTCTTTCGCTTACACAAGCATTTATACCCTATGCAATTCTACTAATTTGTTGTATGAACATTATTTGGCATTAGTGGGAACTCATTTTCTTTTAATGTTTTTTTTCCCTTGTGGTCTAGGCCACCTTTTAACCTAACAACGTGCGGAATGGGTTTTAACAAACAGTTTAGGCCGCGTGGAAGTGAGTTCATCGGCCTTTAGTGTTACTCAACAGTTAATTAAAGTTTTGCTGTGAGTTTTCATTTTTTATTTATGTATTAAATAACATTTTCCCTGAAATAAAGCTGTTTTAAATTACCATAGAAAATCTTATAAATAAACAGTGAAGACTGGCTAGTGCCAAAGTACACAACTTAACTTTCTAAAAACTGAAAACTCTTGTAGAGTTCTACAAATTCTTCTAAATTATCTCGTGACCACATTTTCAAGTTTTATATTTGTATTTTGTTAATATAGTCTAAAACTTAATGAAATCACGAACAACGTCAAACAAAACATGAATGCGTATTGACGGGAAAATGATATCTTGCCACTAAGTAAAGCGTTTTCAGTTTTGCAAGAGGTTGCAGATTTTAGTGCGAATTGCCCAGAAGCACAGCAGGGAATATTTTTTTTTTCACAGACCCCGAGCAATGCCAGCAAAAGGGGCTCCAACGTCTGGAGTAACCTCTACGAGACCTAGTGGAGAATAATGGTGCAGACCCTCACACTAACGTTAATTCTGTTTGTCTTCCAGGAGCAACCATGCCACCTGTCATGGAGGCCATTCCAAAAGCGATTAGAGAATCGAACTGCTGTCAGTTAAGGGTAGCTGTGCACATTGGTACTAATGACTCGTGTCATGTTTCTGTTGCAGATATAGTTAAATCTATGGACAAATTGAGCCACAAGGCGTATGAATCAGCACTGGAAAATTTGGTATCATTGCAGTTTTCCATTTGTATTGTCGTGCCACGCATCAATTGTGGGGAAGCCGTATGGTGGAAGATTTATAATTTGAATTGTAGTTGGCAGGACCTGTGTCGCAGAAACAACTGGGGCTTCATTGACCTTCGACCGATGGTAATTGCCAGCTGGGATGCATTTAACAGTTCGGGCATCCACTACACACTGAGAATGGCGACCAAGGTGGCTGCAAAAATATGGAACCGTCTTGATATGTATTTTGTTTAGGAACACCATGAGGCCCGAGGATCCCTCTGTTCAACGAAGAGGACATGTCAATAACCTATATCTTGGTTCTGGAAGTGACGGCATGAATAAATCGAATTTTACAGCTCAAAATACTTCACCCGTATCCCTTCACAATGCAAATAGTAAAAATGCAGATTTAGACTGCACAGATACTGATACTAAGCAGCTAAGGATAATGGTCCTAAATTGTTGGAGTGTTGGAGGGAAAATAGCCGATTTCCATGCTGCAGTTGCGACTAATGATGTCGATATAATACTAGGAACCAAGAGCTGGTTGACGCCAGAGGTAGAATCTAGCGAAGTATTTGCTCCTCAATTCAGTGTTTTTTGGAACGGCAGAACTATCTCGATGGGCGGAGGTGTGTTCGTGGCTGTTAATAAAACCGTCAATTGCTCCGTAGTAACTGAAACAGAAAATTTTTGCTAGTTAATATGGGTGAAGGTAATAGGGTCATTTTACTGACCTCCGGATTCTGGAATATAAACGTGGAGTATTTTAGACAGTCACTTAATAGTATTTCTCAAAAATTTCAGGGACATACATTGATCATGGGAGGTGATTTTAATATACCCTCGGTTAACTGGGACACATGTATGTTCAAGTAAGGTGGAAGAGATAGGTTAGTAATTGAAACGTTCCTAGAATCATTCGCGGAAAATTCTCTTGAACAGATGGTCGAAGAGCCAACGTGGAGTGACAAAGATTCCTTGTCCATTTTGGATCTTTTTCCAACAAGCAATCTGGATATTGTAGATACAGTTTGTATAGAAGATGGTATAAGTGATTACAAGGCAGTTGTGGTAACTTTAAAATCTAGTCTGAATTTGAAGCATGACAGAGACAAACTCGTATATTGCTTCGATAAGACAAACGATGTGTGTATGGTCGATCACTAGGCGAAAAATTTTGAAACATACACCCTAAATACTTTGGTTTAATTTAAAAGAAATAATATGGACCGGTTTAAATCAATTAGTTCCTAAGAACTGTTTTTAAGGTTTGTAAGAACTTCCCGTGGTTCAACAGGGAAGTGAAACGTCTGCTCAGGAGGCAAAGGCATTTATACGCCACGGTTAAGAAATCGGGGGATTCCTCTAATCGCGCTAAATTAGTCTAGTTGCAAGCAGAAGTGCGTAAGGCAATGTGTGGTGCTTTTAAATAATCCCAAGCCAGGAATTGATCCGAAGATCTTATTACTAACTCAAAAAAGTTCTGATCGTATGTCAAAGTAATAAGAGACTCTAGTAAGGTTATGCTATCACTGATTAATGAAAATGTGGAATTATCAGAAACTACCGTAGAGAAAGCAGAAATTTTGAATAATGTATTTAAAAAAGCTTTCACGACTGAAAACTCGGAGGAGATTCCGATATTTAACAATCATACCAATAGTGTTATGAATGATCTCGTTCTTTATGTCGAGGGAATAACTAAACTGCGTCAGCAATGGCCCTCTGTTACTCTGTTGCAGAATATGCAAGTCAAGTTTGGTATTCATCATCTGACACCAAGCAGGTGGATGTAGCCCTCAATAACACTTGTAGACTAGTGACAGGCTGCCTAAAGCCTACCCCAGTTGACAGGCTTTACCAGATTTCGGGGATTGCACCACCCAGTATCCGGTGAGAAGTGGCTGCGAACAAGGAGAGGACAAAAGTAGAACAGGAAAGCGCTCATCCACAGCATGGCCATTCACCACCAGACTAGAGACTCAAGTCCAGGAAAAGTTTCCTGAGAACATTGCAGGAACTAATTGGGTCACCAGAAAAGGAAAAAGTACAGTTGTGGAAAATGAAGGTCCCTAACATCTTGGGACCACTGACAGTTGCAGAGCACTTGCCACCTGGTTATGCTGAGGACTGGAACGTCTGGCGGTCCTTGAATTGATTGCGAACAGGAGTGGATAGGTCCAAGGAAAATCTAGTGAAATGGGGTTATACTAGTGCTTCCAATATTAAGTGTGAATGTGGTGAGGACCAAATGATGAACCGTAAGCTCGAGTGCCCTGTGTGTCCATCATCTTGCAACAAAGATGACCTGTTTCGAGCAACACCAAATGCACTGAGGTTGCGAAATACTGTGCGAAATGTGTTTAAAGCTGTTAATTTATGCAGTGTTTTTAACTGTTTATTTGATGTGTATGATTTGAGAATAATTAAAATACTAAACTGCTTATGAACGTAAAAACCGTTAAGGATCCCGGACCGGACGGTATTCCTACAAGATTCTACTCTAGGTATGCAAAGGAAATTGCGTTGTATTTGATGAAGTTATATACTGCCTTCTTGAATCAAGGAAAAATACCAGCCGAGTGGAAGACCGCCATCGTGTAAAAAGGTGACACCATTTCGCTCTGAATATACAAATAATGGTACTGTCCTCAGAAAGTAGATTCCGCTAAATATCTAGGTGTAACAATTCATAATAATTTGTCGTGGAATGAGCATATCAAGAATGTAATTGGGAAAGCAATCATATGCTCAAATTTTTAGGTCGTTATTTAAAACAATGCACTCTGGAAGTTAAATCGATTGCATACAAGTCCTCACTTAGAATATTGTTGTTTTGGATGGAGTCCCCATCAAAATGGGTTAATTGAGGCCTTAGAGAAGGTCCAAAAAAGAGCTGCCCGATTTGTGACAGGTAAATATAGTTGGAGGGAAAGCGTCAATGCGATGTTGAAGGAGTTAGGTTGGGAAGACCTAGAACGCCGAAGATGTTGCTCTCAACTGACTTATTTCGGAATGACAGCAAACAAATATTGCTACCAGCAACATTTATATCTTGGAATGACTGCGAAAATAAGATAAGAGAAATCAGGGCCAGACGGATTCATTTCTGTACTCATTTTCCACGAGCAATTAGGGAATGGAGTAGAAACGATTTACCGGGCGAGTAAACTTAAAATCTGACAGGAGTAGCTTTCAATAAAACACTCCGACCATCCTGATCTGGGTTTTCCATGGTTTTTCCAGATCACTCCAGGCGAATGCAGGGATGGTTCCTCACTTTAGCCAATGGGTTCCTTTTGCCATATCCCATATATCCCTTCCAAACCATTACCCTTTCTGATACGTGCAATGCACCCTCCACCACATACTTTTAGTGAATCATGGAGTAATGATGATAATAATAATAATTAAACCTACAGGGCACGTGTAAAAACTAGCAATGTCAGATCTGCGTTCCAGATGTGCGGATTTGGAGTGCACTCCGGGTCTTTCGGACCACTGAGCATTTACATGTAAAGCATTGATGCATGCACCTAGAATGTATGCTCCAAAACTGTCGGAAAAACTATGTATATAAATGGGCCTATTCTTTTTGTCAACATTTATCCTCAATACCCATTGAATTTGTCCCCTCACTTTAACAATTTTTCCATAAACGTCCAGGTCCAGTTCTGCAACGAGGTTGTCTTTGTTGCATCCCCTATGTGTTCCATGTGACAGGATGATCAGAACTGTGCTGTGTTGTGCCGGTAATGACAACTATCAGTGTACAAATACACATTGCTGTGGGTAGACTTATGATAAACAAAGTGACATAATATGCAAATGGAGACTTTCCCGGCGTATTGATTCAATGAAAGTTTCACAGGAGTCCAGCCGGAAGGAGTCATAAAACAACGACGTTTCGACAACCTGCTCGGTTGTCTTCATCAGGTTGTCGAAACGTCGTCGTTTTATGACTCCATCCAGCTGGACTCCCGTGAAACTTTCATTGAAGTGACATAATGTCGCATCAGTACATTTTTTTGCCATCACATTTGAAAAAAGCTGGAAACTATCACTTTAAACCTCCTCTTGAACTGAATTTTCTGACCGACCCAATTCAGATGAGCCAGTAATTGTTAAAGGTTGTTCCTATCATAGGGCCATATCACAATATGTTATCAACATACCTAAGAAACATTTTATTGGAGTGGTGTGTTGTTTAATGTTTCTTCCTCAAAGTACTCTGTGATAAAACTTGTGACGATGGAGAGACCGCGCCACCCCATCAACTTATTCATAATATTGTCCTTCAGAGCAGAAGTTGATGAATATCAGAGCATGATGGAAAACATTGGTCAGTCTTTCATAAAGTGCCTTCTTAAAAGCTTCTAAGAAGTGTCTCAAGGGAAACCATGTTAAAAAAAGATACAGTGTCAAAACTCACCATTCAAATTTCATGCTGCCAAAGATATCCACAAATTCACTGAAGCTTCACACATGACAGTCCCCTGCCAATGGCCTTCTGATATTTGGCCACATGGTAGGTTGGGCCATATGTGTACTTCATCTTCCATTATAAAGTGGTCAAAACTTCTGTAATTTTGGGTATCAGTTTCTTATAGAGTTTATTATTATTATGTAATCAGTTATTTATTTCATGCACATTGGTGCAGGTGTATACTTAAGGATACTTTAATGCCTGTAAAGTGGGTTGATTGTTTTAAATTAATTGAAAGGATAATTTTAATGGAGATTTTTCATTCAGTGTTTTTCTTCATTATTTTGCACAAGATTAGGGATGACTTTTTGTCCAACATGTGTATAAAAATTTCCACCTATTATAAAATAATCTGTCTTGTTTCCTTCATATGTTTATACCATGTCAGATGGCACATAACTATTTTGAGCCTTTTGAATATAATATAGTCATTTACAAAATTGTACCTGTGGATTCAGTTTTTAAAGGATTTTCTCAGTGAAGTTCATGATTATGTTCCCTTTGTTTTCAACTTTCCACTGCAAAATAATATATAACATTCTAATTGTGGTGAGCCGTTTAACTATTCCTCAGAATCTGATTCTGGGCATATATTTTTGTTGTTCACTGTATTCAACTCATTTTTCAACTCTTATTATTTATGTGCCATACTTCTCATTTTCTAAGTAGTACGTAACTCTCCATTAGACCTCGTTTGTTTAACCTTATTTCTTGTTGTGGTCATCTTAAGATTATCTGTCTCATTATTTCTTCTCTCTTGATGGTTGCCACTCGAGGGAATGTCTCCTGGCCACATTACAAGCAATACACGGGATACTAGGGGTTGGACAGCCAACTCAGAACTTGTAGTCCAGCTCCTCTGTGTATTACCCACCACAGAAAGGAGTGCTTTTTTCTATTCCTTAGAACTAGTAGCACCCTGCTGGGCTTCTTTCCTATTAAAAGTGGTGCTTCTTCCACTACTCTCAGCTTACCAAAGTTCTCCACTGATGATGCCACACTTTTTGAAGTATCCATAAGTATTCTGATGATAGGCCTACCACTTTTAACTCCTCCTAACCTACCTGTTTTTCTGTTTTCTTATGCCAAAAGCCCAGTTTTAAGGAGCCATATATTGCCAATCACTTTCTCACTTCTTCTCTTCAGCTTTTGCCTTCAAGGGCATAGCAGACATGTTTGCTGGCAGAGCATTTTTTAAGGTTTTTATTGCCATAAACTATAGGTTTGGTACAGGACCCTTGAGGCAAAATTAATTCTCAGTTTTTGATAAAATTAATTTTAATACTGCGATTAATCTCCTCGAGTGTCAGTGTAATTGTTTCTTTTATGGTTTCAATAAAATTTGCACACATATTGCTTATGGCTTCCATGTGTATCTGCCCTTATGTTGTTTTTAAGTCAGGCTTTGAAACTTGAACATTATTGAATCCTATTACACAACTATGTGTAGGCCTGTAGACATGTTCAAAAATGAAAACAGTATTGTGTTTGTTGCTGCAAACATTAACTTATTTCCAGTTAATTTGAGAAACTTGCTTTCAAAATTATATCACATTATTGTTCCCTAGGTTATATTTCATTTATTGGAAAAAGCAGGAAATATTTTTTAACATGGCTGCCTAATAAAATGGTGTATATTAATTGAACTGTGCATTTTTTAATTGCTTATGAGGTACAAATGACAAAAATATGGCACAATATTGTGCCATATTTTTGCCAACCATGTCTTAAACCTGACTGTTCCAGAGCAAGATAATTTTATAATGTTGTTGTGTTCACATTTATTTAAAATTTTATCGGTTTTAATGTTTGCTTTATACTACAAATAGAGAAGCATGCTGTGATGGATGAAAAGTATTATGAAAACTATGTTTTTCTAAAGAAAGTATGTTGACACTACTAATCACTGCAGAATTTAAATTCCTAAATGGTGTAAAATGGGAATGTGTACACTTGTATAATTTGATTAGACATCACAGTTTGATGTAGTTAGTATATTACATATATTTTTCCCCTAGAAAATTTTTGCTCTTAGCATGATTTTTGCCAGAATAATTTTATATATATATATATATATATATATTTACAAAAAAAAGGAATAGCGAAATGAACCACCACTTATCTTAGATGTTGGTATCATGAGGTGAACACACAAATAAGCTCAAAACAATGAATATTTCGGGACTTGGCCCTTCTTCAACAGGAGAACATCACAGAGGGAGGGTGGTGCAGGATACGGTCTCACAGAATGACCGTTAGTCAGTAATGTAGTGGGGGGAAAATTCAAACAGAGGACAGAGAGAGGGGGGCAGTGAATTGGATCTAGTGCACGAGCAATGCAAAATGTTACAAAAAGTGCAGAATAATACATTAAAATGTTCATAACATAAGTTTGAGAAAGTAAAAGCAAATAAGAAAACAGAATAATCGAAAAAAAAATATAAATAATAATAAAAAAGAGAATCTATTCAGATAAACATCACCTCTGGTATGTGGTGGTTCAATATAGATAGTGGGCACGGAGGCACAGAGCAGATTGAGGGAAGGAAAAGTACTGACTGGGTATTATCTCAAATTGAGACTAGGAGGTTGTCTTGTGCCTAGTTTGTATTGGTAGGCAAGTTCCCACCTTCTGAGTTCAGAGGAGCTGCTGTTGTTTGGGAGGACTCTGATAGCATGGACCGTGAAACAAGAATTAAAATTATTGGTGCTATGGGAGATGGCATGGATGGCGACTGGATGTTTTGGATTCCAAGTGAAAACTGTCTGTCGGTGGCCATTCATTCTTATGGCTAACGGATTGCTAGTCAAACCTATATAGGAAGCCAAGCAGTGTTTGCGGGTCAGCTGGTATATTACATGGGAGGTTTCACAGGTGGCGTGTCCTATGATAGGAAAGCTCTCGCCAGTGATAGGGTTGGTGAAAGTGGTGGAAGCATGGTGTATGTCGCACATCTTGCAGCGGGGTCTATTGCATGGGAAAGTTCCTTGGGGCTGTCTGATGGGGCGAGTAAGACTGTGTTTGTGGACTAGGAGTTGGCTGAGGTTGGAAGGTCTGCTGAAACAAGTTCTGGGAGGGTCAGGGAAGATTTTTGGAAGAATGGATCTCATTTCTGGGCAGGTTAGTAGGAAATCATAACTCTGACGAAGGATTCTGTTGATGGATTCAAGGCCAGGGAAATATTGTGTAACTAGGATTGGACTGTGGTTGGTTTCTGGGGGTTAGGAGTAGTCAATAGGTTGAGCAAGTTGTATTGGGGCTCGTGAAAATTGCTTGTGAACCAAAGCTGGGGAATAGTTTCGGGATACCAATGCTTGTGAGATGTTGTTCGAATACTGCTTTAGGGATTTCCGGTTGGAGCATATACGACTGCCTCGAATGCCAAGACTGTAGGGGAGGGAACGTTTGGTGTGATGTGGATGGCAACTGTTGAAATGGAGGTACTGCTGTGAGTTGGTGGGTTTGGTGTGGACTGAGGTGCTGAGGTGGCCATAGGAGAGGGATAGGTCCACATCCAAGCTTGTGGCCTTTGTGTGTGAGTAGGTCCATGTGAAATTCAGTGAGTTATTAAAGGTATTTAAATTTTCCAGAAAACTTAGAAGGGTGTTTTCTCCATGTGTCCAGGTCATAAAATGTCGTCTATGAACCTAAGCCACAGGAGTGGTTTGAGGGGACGTTCTCCAAAAACATCTGTTTTAGGCAGCCCATGAAGAGATTAGCATAAGTGGGGGCCATGCGAGTGCCCATGGCAGTGTCACGGGTTTGGTGGTAGATATTGCCTTCAATGGAGTTGTTGTTGAGTATCAGCTCAGCTAACATGATGAGGAAAGATGTGCTGGGGCGGCTCTTTGGAGGGCACTTATCCAGAAAAAAATCCATGGCACTAAGGCCATGGCAAGGTGGAATGTGAGTGTACAGTGATGTGACATCAATGGTTACGAGGATGGAATTAGAAGGAAGTGGTTTGGGCATAGTGGAAAGACATAAAAGGAAGTGGTGTGTGTCCTTGATGTGGGAGGGGAGCTGAGAGACTATAGGTTGTAGGTACTGGTCCATCATTGCAGAGATTCGTTAAGTAGGAGATCCATAAGCCGCTACGAAGGGATGTCCTGGACTGCCGGGCTTATGGATTTTGGGAAGGGGGTAAAGGGTAGGTGTACATGGATTTTGAAGAGTGAGAAGAGTGATTTACCGGGGGGAGAGACCTTGGGTGGGCCCATTGAACTGTACATATTCCTGTATTTTTTTGTTGATAGCTCGTGTGGGATCTTCAGCAATGCGGCAGTAAGTGTTAGCATCTGATAATTGAAGAAGGGTTCCAGCCAGATAGTCACTATGGTTCATCACTACTGTGATTGAGCCCTTGTCCGCATGTAGAATGACAAGGTCTGGGTTAGTCGAGAGTTGTTTTCTGGCATCGGTTTCAGCTGGGCTGAGATTGCTGGTATTCGTCAAGGACTTCAGAAAAGTGGGAGAAGCCAAACTGGTGGATAAGAATTCCTCAAAAATTTGTATGCGGTGGTTCTGGGGAAGTGGAGGTGGGTCAAGAGTGGATAGTGGTTTGAATTTTTGGAGACTGGGTTCCAGGTAGTCTTGAGGCCCAGATTCACTGACATGAGTGGCGAAGTGGTACTGCCAACGGATTGTTCGGCAGAATGAAAGAGAGTTACGGACAAGGTTGTCATGTGTAGGCGAAAAGGTAATGCCTTTGTGAAGTATGGAGAGTTGGGGTTCACATAGTGATGAAGAGGACAGGTTCATAACGGACAGTTTAGGTTTCGAGGCATGGCTGGAGTGCAGAGAGTGTGGTTTCAAAGGAGGAGGTTGAGGTTTGTTAAGCAGTTGGGCAATGGACGGTTTATCTTTAGTTATATATACAGGGTGTTACAAAAAGGTACGGCCAAACTTTCAGGAAACATTCCTCACACACAAACAAAGAAAATATGTTATGTGGACATGTGTCCGGTAACGCTTACTTTCCATGTTAGAGCTCATTTTAGTTTCGTGATACAATACGCCATTCTCCAGGGCTGCATCAGCGCATCAGGGATTCCATGCGACAGAGGGTGGATGCATGTATCCTCGCTAACGGAGAACAAAGTGTTTGAAGTCATGCTGGTATGTTCTGTTGCTGTGTGTTTCCATTCCATGTTTAATGTGATTTGAAGAGAAGTAATAAAATGAGCTCTAAGATGGAAAGTAAGCGTTTCCGGACACATGTCCACATAACATATTTTCTTTGTTTGTGTGTGAGGAATGTTTCCTGAAAGTTTGGCCGTACCTTTTTGTAACACCCTGTATATAACATAGATATTTGAATGGCTAAACAGTAAAAAATAAGACCACAGAGTAGGTGTTGGTTTTTGAGAGTAAGTTGTTCTTCAATTTTTAAGATATATTAGCCTTTTATTTCATTACTAGTTGGGCCTGCAACTTGGCACATGTGAAATTTAAGTTTTGTGATGTCTATTGATGTTTATAAACTATCAAATAAATGTTGGCTGAGTAGGATAAAGAGAAGATGAGACATCATTTTTCCCTTTTACTTGGTTCTCCACATTTCCTTGTAAAATTTTTTGTAATTGTTTTGAACACATTTCTGCTTGTGATTTGTTTCTAATACCCCTTGAAACTGCTTCAGAAGAATTTACAGTTGTGGATGACCAACAGGCACACTTCAGTATTGTTGACAAAGCTTCTCCGTAGGCAATATTCAAAGTGGTCGGATTTGGTACAATTATGAATTCATTGATTTATATATTTGTATATAAACCGCAATATAAAACTCTTTATTTGAATGCCAAGTGAGCCTATTACAATTTGTGCAATTTATCACACTGTTATTGCCTACAAAAGGCCAATGTTGCCATTTGTTTGGAAGTAACGGGTCTACTTCAATATTCATGAGAGCAAGAAAATTATATGTATCTTTACTATGGTAAAGAGAAACAATACGATTCTCTTTGCACAGAGATTTTATGATGATTGATATGAAAAATTATTTATATGTACATAAACTCTTATATGCTTCATTTAGTTTAAAACTACTTTCAGTTACATGGATTATTTTTTATGTTTTCCTAGATATGTATGTAACTTATTGGTATAAAATTTATTCTGTATAACCTGTGAAATAAACCACTTTGTGAAGGTTTGTTCAAATCTGTTTGTTAGTTTTTGCTTGATATGTGTACAAATAGGCAAAAATGAGAAAATTTACATTTTTCTAATCGGGTCAATATGAATACTGTATGTTAACTGACAACATAAGCTGCAGGTGTGTTTAGTTTTGTTGTAATGGGTTTCTTAGCTTTTGCTTGATGCATGCACCAGACAGAAATTCCAAATTTTGTGACATGGGGTCTTGTGTGATTGGGAATGAAGCTACCTAATCTGAATAGAATTACTGTGTGCAGTTTCATTGAAATCCTTTCACGAATTTTTTTATGTGTGAGCATAGACACAAAAAAATTTCAGAATTTAAATTTTAGCTTCTGTATTATTGAGTATTATGTAACTAATCTGGATAAAAAATATCTATTTGTTAACACATGACATAAATACCACTATCTTCAGATTTACTAAAATTGGTTCATTAGTTTTTCAATCGTGCATGGACTAACAAAATGACAGAAGACAGACAGACAATAATTACAAATTTTATGGTTTTAGAATTTCTAACATCCATGTATGGGAGATACATTCTGAAGTTTCAATTTTAATTGTTGGAATAGAAATTTGCTTAGGAAAGAGGATAAATTCAGGCACCAAAGTGTGTAAGATGACAACTAGCAAATAAAAATAAGTAGAAGAGAAGGAAAGATTTCCCTCAGTTCTTACATATTGAAGTGCTTGATTGTGTAATACCTTTCTATGGGATTATCTTTAAAAAGCAGTAATTCCTTCCTCAATATTTATTATTGTATATATTTTTGAATGTGGTGAAGTGTGTATTGCCTACATAATTGTTTCTTTGATTTTATTTGATAATAATAGTGAGCTGTAAGCATTTAATTTAGAAACAGATTTTTTCTCCAAATTTTCATTTTATTTTTTAATTTTGATTTTATTCGTTCAGCTTGAAGACTATCCTTTCTTACTTTTTTTTGTTGCATGTCTTACACTATGATTCTCATAGAAATTTATAATTGTTTTTTATATTTATAGTATACTGTGCAAAGCCATATTGTATTGGGTAGGAAAAACTAAATATCTGTGTCTGATGTTACAGGACAAAAACTGGCGTAATCGTCGCAGTCAGAAACTTGATAAGATGGAGCTCTTAAATCTTCAGAGCAGTTTACAGTCGGAAATTCAGGCAAAACAAGCAATTAGTGAAGAGCTGACAAAGACCAGATCAGAACTTATTGCTGCACAAAAGTAATTATTATATTTTTTAGATGAACTGTTCTGTTATACTGTGTGTAAATTCTATGCTGTAGGTGATTTACTTAAGGAGCACAAAGGGAAAATATGAAGGTTAACTATGCTACATATTAATTAGCTGAGGATATTAAGCCACTGCTTACCTCAGGTGATGGCAGGACAGTGTGGGTGCACAAAATGGTCATGAAGACATGAAACAATTTTCAGCGATAGAATGTGGTGAAGGATAGGTGATACAGGCATGATATATATATATATTTGCATTGCAGGGTTGACCACAGGCACTCGTATAAGCATGGCAATGTATTTCTATTTACATGAGTAATAGTTTTTTGTAAAGCTTTTACTTGCTGCAGCTCTTCTCCATTCAGCTTTGAAGAGTGATGGGTTAACTTTGGCTTTCATTAATGTTTAATGACTACATTACTGTAGAAGCGGAACAGCTTGCAGCTTAATGTCCGTAATTAATTAACAGTATTTTTTTAAAATATTTTATTGACAGTTGGTCTGTTGGCCATACAGTCAAGATTATAGTTAGTGTTGTATCTTTATATATATACATACATGTGCCCACATTTACATATAACCATTACACATACATACAGGTTACTGTTCATATTATATCAGATCATAGTTATCGAATTATATATAACAGAAATAGTAATTTACATAGCATTAAGAACATAAATGTAAAACTTATAAGGACATAAAATTATAAGAGGACACTTTAAAATGGTACATTAAAAGTTAAAACATTACAAAAGCATAAAGTCACAGATTTCACAGTAAGATTTCGATAATACAATGGTTTCCATATATGTAAAAGTGAAATGTGTTATGAAGTATTTCCATTAGAACTTTTTAACAATAAAACAATAAGCATCTGGTGCTCTGTAAACAGGTACCTTTGGAATATTGAGGAGTAGAGTGAATTCTACCTGATTATATTTCTATATGGTTTCTTGTTATGAAGTGCACCATCCTCTGGCATATTGAGATATTTTCTAGAGCAAGGTGGTGGTCTACATTAACTGGATAACTTATGTCCCAATGTTTTAGGTCTTTCCAGAAAGTGTCTGTTTCTTTTTTGTAATTCTTGCATCCGAGGAATAGGTGGTTTGTATTGACGTCGGACTCCCCGTCGCACTAACAAAGTGGGGAGTTTGCTAAATTTATTTTGTACAAGTGGCTTCCGAATTTGCCGTGGTTGAATTTTTAATCTCGATGTTATAGACACAGCTTTTTTGTGGCATATTTTTTCTGAAACCATTGTGTTCTCAGTAACTGTGGTTGTATCCACCTGTAGTCTCTACCCTTGTGTTGTTCACTGGATTGCCACATATCATTCCAGGCCTCAATGTTTTGTGGCAAAATAATGAGATTAAGTTACATCCTATCAGAAGTTCCGCTAGGTTTTCTGTTTGTGCAGCTAATTTTGCAAGAGAATCCACTCTTTCGTTGCCAAGACTTGTGCCTTAACCCAGATAAAGGAGGTCTTCATTCCTTGTTTATTTATCTTGGTCAACAACTCCAATATGTTATATCGAAGTGGAGTCCTCCCTATATCTGTGATTCAACGCCCAGCTTTTGAAGTGCCGATTTGCAATATATAAGAATTACAGCATTCGGAATTCGCGTCTCTAGCACGTATTCCAATGCTTCAAGTATTGCAAACAGTTCAGCTGTAAAGGAGGATGTTTCTGCACGTAGCTTAAACAGTCTTTCCACTCCGTTAGTGTCGTCAAAAAAGATGCTCCCAACCAAGTTGCCAGTCTTGGACCCATCTGTGTAAATATGTATGACTTGAACCATGCATCATTTCAAACTCGGAAGGTGAGAACTGGCTTACCATGAGCAACTGGGCACCAGACAACAACCAGGACTAAATTTAAGATAGCATCAATTTCCCTCTCACCCATCCCCCTCACCTCCTATCTTTTCCCACAGAACCATCACTCACCAGAGCCTATCTTTTTTAGTTTGTAACTTCAAATTTTGCTTTATTTTTATTTTGCATATGTCTCAGTTTTCTTTTTTGGCATATACATCTATTATCAATAGGCAATTTTGGATCATCGGCTGTCAATCGCACTTTCGCGACGAGTTCCTAAGGACAGGTTTATTATCTATTTTTTAGTGTTTTGTAGCTTATGGCTTTCTACCCTCACCCTAACCCCCCGCCATGTTGTCCCCCCCCCAACCATGAGCTACCGATCTTCCGGGCTCACTCAGTTGGCTGCCAGCCTCCAACATGCAGCCATCTCACTACTACTGAATAAGGGTCATAGTCTTGAAAATTATTTATTCTATGTGTGTACACGTTTCTTTCGTGTATCGGTGTATCGACGCTGCAGAAATCATCTATGGTAAGCGGTGGTTTTTCTCCTCTCCAAATGTTTAATATATTCGCTTTCAGCACCATTGTTTCCTAATAACCTATATAAATTAGGGAGGCCAATGAACTTAACCCACCACATACCTAAGTGGATAGCTGTGGTGAGAGGGAACACTTATGCTGACAAACCAATACACAATATTTCGGTATCTGCCTTCATCAGTCGTAGATAAACAGGCCATTAGACTCCGTACGTGTGTACACAACGAATGTCACCCAATGACTTTGTGCCATACCAAAGTGGACGGCTGCGGTGAGAGGGAACACTTATGCTGACAAACCAATCTATTAGTATAATAGACAAGATGTAGCGTGTCGCACCTACGTCATGTCACGCGGTGACGTCAAGCTATGACGTTGCGATACGACGTCACACTTTACGATATTATTTGTGGGAGTGCGCGTTATTTAATATCATTTCCAAGCATCAGTGAATAAATTAACTCACAGAACACTGAAATAAAAGTATGTATTGCGTTAAAATCGATATATCAATCATTAGATGCTTATATTTACGTAATATTCTTTTGATATATTGAAGTATTCCTTAAATTGTTTGTCCATAGATATTGTAAGATAAAAGCTTTGTATTTCGAGCATCAGTGCTGCTAAATGTTTGGTTAGAGTATAACTAGCATGGATTAGAATTACAAGTTTCATTTGACGTTAACGCAGAGGGCATGAATAATTTAGTTTTTTTTCAAAATTTAAACTGTGTCCTATTACTGAAATTATTTGTGTTTAAATTGGCATATTAATTATCAGTTTTTTTTTACTGAAACATTACATGGTTCAAATGAAAGAAGTTGCAAATTGTTCGCGATATATACGGCCTAAACCACAATGAAATATTACATGGCATAGCTTAAGTTGTTATAGCATCCTTCGTTCTTGCTGGAGTCATTATTTCAGCAGATGTAAGCTTTCTTAGCCGTTAAAATATCGATCTTCATCATAGGTAGCTATTAAGAAAGAAATGTGTCAGAACCTGTGAAGATTTGGGATCAAGTTTATATCGCGATGCATGGAATGTATTAAATTGCGCGTGATTGAAGCTTTGCTTTTCTATCAGAAATTTTAGCTGATATTATGGTTAAGCTGAAATGCAACCTGGACCAAGATGACAACTGAAGCTTTTTGCTACAGCATAATGAACGATAAATTACAATGAGCTTTATTTTGTAACAATTCTAATTAGTTAAGCAACTGCAGAGAAATATCCACGTTATTTAATAACATTTCTAGGCATCCACGAATAAATTAACTGAGTGAACATATTTATTAGTTGCTTAGATTTATTTAATATTAGTTTATGTAGAAGTATTCGTTGATATCACATATATGTAAGTTAATTTTCGCAATGTTAGCGGCAGTTTTGATAGATTGTTATTAGAATTGGCGCTTGAAGTTACAGCAGAGGGCATGCGTTTTTTTTTTTTTTTTTTAGTATCTTTTTTTTTTTTACTTAATTCTTATAACGAAGCAATTGATACAAATTTCAACAGGGCAGTACCAGTTTCCGGCCGGTGGAAAATATCACCTTCCACCCATTAAAAGTAATATTACGTTGGAATGACGTAAGCTGTTAAGATTTATTTTTAATTTACTTTGGTTTTACTGATGCCTTATTTCAGCCGCATGTAACTGTGTCAGCTATTCAAATGTGTTAGTATAATTCTGAATAACGAATATAAAAAATTAAGATTGAAGAACCCTTATAGATTTTTTATTTGGTTTATTTCGCGGTGCAATGTGACCATTGAAATGTGATAAGTATATGTATTAATATGCGTGTAAAGTAAGTATTGTTTCTCTGGCGGCATGTTTAGCACATGGAGGAAATATTTCCTCCATGGTTTAGCGTAGTACTGTTGGTGGTTATGGGATTCTACGATAACCGTGAAGCCGCAATTTGTTGATGGATTCTTATGTAACTCGACGAAAAAAACTGAAAGTAGAGAATAAAATGTTTTGATATCTTACTTAATTCTCGAGATATTGTATCTCAAAATGATGTGGTTAGGTTGAAATGCGACCTGGAACAGAAGAAAAATTTCGACATTGCCAAATTTGATGATGATATCGTATGTAACTAGAAGAGACAAATCGAAAACAAATAATACATATCTCGCTTAGTTTTCGAGATATTGTATCTCAAAATTTAGGTGGTTTGGGTGAAATCTGGCCTGGACCAGAAAAAACAAATTACCAAAACCGCTATATCTACACGGTGGAAATGTACTATATGTGTTTTATTTTATTCGTGGTGGTTGTTGTTAGGTTGAAATACGTCCTGGACCAGAGGAAACTTCACCAAAATCACAGTTACAATTGATTTTCAACATGCTATATCTCGAAAACCAAGAAAGATATCAAAAAATTTTATTCTTTATTTTCGATTTATTTCGTCAAGTTCTACAAGAATGCATCATCAGATTGTGGCACCACGGTAACGATTAAACTTCCTGTTGTTAGATTGAAATGCAACCTGGACCAGGATAGCAACAGAAACATTTTGTTATTGCGCAAGGCAATAGGAATTATATTATGATTTATTTTTGTGTTTATTTAAGCGATTGCTAAGAAATGATTTGCCAGAATACTGAAGTTGTTATGATTTAATTTAGTATCCTTCGTTTTCACTGTGGTCATTATTTAAACTGTAGGCTATGTAATTTATGTCATCCGTTAACACATCGATCTTCATCGCATTATTAGCGAAGATTGTGGTTTGACTGAAATGCAACCTGCATCAAGTTGACAACTGAAACGTTTTGCTACATCACAAGGGATGAGAAATTACAGCACATTGAGCTTTATTTCAAAACAATTCTGTTTAGGTAAGCAACTAAAAAGAAATTATTGCCTGAATACTTCAAACCCGTCAATTTTGATGGGCTTTGTGGCTAGTACACAATATTTCGGCATCTGCCTTCATCAGTCGTAGATAAACGGGCCATTAGGCCCTGTACTTGACTAACGGGTAGTGCAGGAAGGGTGGGGGAACAGCTAAGGAGTAGACTGTCGATATATCGGCAATGTCTAATAATATATTACAGGCGATAGTAAAATGAACATATGTAGCAAGGGTACGGTATTGACGAGAAAAGTTATCTAGTAAAAAAAAAAAAAAAAAAAAAAAAAAAAAAAAAAAAAAAAAAAAAAAACTGATGGGTTAAGTGGTTGGATTTTAAGGTGGTTAAGGAAAGGTGGGTGTCTGCTATCCAGGATATTCTGGTATGCTAGTTAGCATCTCCGGAGTTCTGCTGCAGTGGTGCTGTCAGGGAAAACTCTGACTGCTCTCACAGTAAAACAGTTGTTGAGATTGTTGGAATCGTGGCTATTGGCATGTTCTGGTATTGGAAGGTACAAGTTGCGGGTGTGGACTGTTTGACTGTGGCCATTCATTCTAACTGAGAGTTGCCGTGTGGTGAGGCCTATGTAGGAACTACTGCAGTGGCAGCAAGTTAGTTGGTATATAACGTGAGTTGTTGAACAGGTGGCATGTTCGATGATGGGGAAAGTTTCCCCTGTGGGGGGATTGGAATATGTAGTGGGTGGTGGAAGCATGCTGCAGGTATTACAGCGGCGTATATTGCAAGGATAAGATCTATATGGTGCTTTTGGAGAGTCTGACGGAGGGCATTTGTGGACTAAGATGTTCTTAAGATTGGGTGGTATCCTAAAACATACACGGGGAACACTGGGTAGAATTTTGGGTAGGTGAGTATGCATTTCTGGAAAGGAGTGAAGAAAATTCATACCCCTGTCCCAAGATATGGTTGATGGACTTGAGGCCAGGAGAGTACTGGGTGATAAAGGCAGGGCTATGTTTGGTTTGTGTAGTAGACAAGTGAGAGTGGTTACGTGGAGGGTGGGTGATCGCGCGGGAGATCTGTTTATGTACAAGATCCCTGGGGTAATTATGGGAAATATGGGATATGTTCTGTGAGTATTGATGGAAGAAATGAGCGTCGAAACAAATGCGACTTCCACGGATGGCAAGACTCTATGGGAAGGAACGTTTGGTATGGAATGGATGGCAGCTATCAAAGTATAGATATTGCTGTAAATTAGTAGGTTTGATGTGGACTGAAGTTTGAAGGGCACCATGCCTGAGCGTGATGTCAACATTGAGGAATGTGATGTGTGAGCAGGAGTAGTTACAGGTGAAATTGATGGGATTGTTCCTATTGTTACGGGAATGGAGGAATTCAAGGAGGTGGTTTTTGCTGTGGGTCCAGATCATAAATATGTCATCTATGTATCTGAACCACACAATGCATTTACAGGGAGTGTTGTTCAGGAAACATTCCTCTAGTTGACCAAGGAATAAGTTGGCATAGGATGTGGCCATGCGGGTGCCCATGGCGGTGCCGCGGATTTGGTGATATACTTTAGAATTAAAGGTAAAGAAATTTTTGGAGAGAACTATATTGGTCAAGGTTGAAAGGAAGTATGTATTAGGCTGTCTATGTGGCGGTCGTAGGTCTTGGTAGTGTTCTAGGGCACTGAAGCCCTGACAATGGGGAATGTTGTTATAGAGGAAAGTTTCATCAATGGAGATCAGGCAGGAATTTGTGGTAGAGGTGAGTGGATTGTTGATAGGCATTCAAGGAAATGTGAAGGGTCTTTCAGGTAGGAGGGAAGATTTTGTACAAAGGTTGGGGATATTGATCCACAAAAGTTGAAATTCTTTCAGTGGGTGATCCATTTGCCACAACTATAGGTTACCCAAGGTTACCAGTTTTATGGATCTTTGAAAAAAGATACGGTGTGGTCGTATGAGGATTCTGGCGTGGCAGGAGGGAGATGGACTGAGGAGAGAGGCCTTGGAGAGGGCTTTGTAGGTCTAGAAGAGTTTTTATTTCCTAGCATATGGAGGTAGTGGGATCTGTAGCTTGTGGAAGGTAGGTATTAGTATTAGACAGTTGCCTTCAGGCCTCAGCCATATAGTCTTTGCAGTCCATCACTACCGTGGTTGAACCTTTGTCGGCAGGGAGAATGATGATGTTATGGTTTTTGGACAGTTCTCTCATGGCTCGAATTTCCATGATGCTGAGGTTTTTAGAGTGTGGGATGGTGTTTAGGAATGAGGGTGAGGAAAGAGTGGATATGAGGAACTCCTGGAATAGAATAAGGGGATGGTTTTGTGGGAAACAGGTTGGAACCAGAGAGGATGATGGTTTAAACTGCTGTATACTGGGCTCAATATCGCTCTGTCAGTTGGTGTGTTTGCCTGTGATGGTGAATTGCTACCACCAGAGAAGAGAGCGGCAGAACGCCAATGTGTCCCGGACCGAAGCATCATGGCCGAACTTGGGAGTCGGAGAAAAAGTGAGGCCTTTGGATAGGACCAATATTTGAGGTTCAGTCAAGGAGGTGGAGGAGAGATTGATTGCTGACTCTTTAGGTTTAACTGGATGGGAGGCAAGGGTTTTTTAGGGCAGGTGGTAGAGGGTTTGGATGGGATAGATTGCGGATGTGAGCCAAGCAAGGAGTCTTGGCAACTAGGGGCGGAGTTGGTGTGTGATGTACAAGAGTGAAGTGTTGATGAGGAGGGACAGGCCTAGAGAGTGGAAAGGTGGTTTAGAGCATGTTGCGCCTGCAACTGTCTGCACTGTGAAAGGATCCGTTGAATATGATGAATGAGGTGAGGGAGACGAGCTGAGAGGAATTTTGATATGCCATGTGAATATACTGTTGAAGAACCAGCTGGCTGAGAGAAAGGGATTGTGCAAAACGGAAAGCATGAAGTGACAGCTGAATTTGTGGATGGCAGCCAGAAACTAGAAGTTTAGTAGTTAACTCCCATTAAACACACAGTGTGGTTCAGATACACAGATGACATATTTATTATGTGGACCCAGAGCGAAAACTGCCTCCTTGAATTCCTCCATTCCCTTAACAATAGGAACAATTCCATCAATTTCACCTATTCCTACTCACTCATCACATTCCTCGATGTTGACATCACGCTCAGTCGTGGTGCCCCTCATACCTCAGCCCACATCAAACCTACTAATTTACAGCAATATCTACACTTTGATAGCTGCCATCCATTCCATACCAAACGTTCCCTCCGATAGAGTCTTGCCATGCGTGGAAGTCGCATTTGTTCCAATGCTCATTTCATCCGTCAATACTCACAGAACATATCCCTTATTTCCCATAATTACCCCAGGGATCTTGTACATAAACAGATCTCCCGCGCGATCACCCACCCTCCACGTAACCACTCTCACTTGTCTACTACACAAACCAACCATAGCCCTGCCTTTATCACCCAGTACTCTCCTGGCCTCGAGTTCATCAACCATATCTTGGGACAGGGGTATGAATTTCCTTCGCTCCTTTCCAGAAATGCATACTCTCCTACCCAAAATTCTACCCAGTGTTCCCCGTGTATGTTTTAGGATACCACCCAATCTTAAGAACATCTTAGTCCACAAATGCCCTCCGTCAGACTCTCCAAAAGCACCATATAGATCTTATCCTTGCAATATACGCCGCTGTAATACCTGCAGCATGCTTCCACCCCCCACTACATATTCCAATCCCCCCACAGGGGAAACTTTCCCCATCATCGAACATGCCACCTGTTCAACAACTCACGTTATATACCAACTAACTTGCTGCCACTGCAGTAGTTCCTACATAGGCCTCACCACACGGCAACTCTCAGTTAGAATGAATGGCCACAGTCAAACAGTCCACACCCGCAACTTGTACCTTCCAATACCAGAACATGCCAATAGCCACGATTCCAACAATCTCAACAACTGTTTTACTGTGAGAGCAGTCAGAGTTTTTCCTGACAGCACCACTGCAGCAGAACTCCAGAGATGCTAACTAGCATACCAGAATATCCTGGATAGCAGACACCCACCTTTCCTTAACCACCTTAAAATCCAACCACTTAACCCATCAGTTTTTTTTTGTTTTTTTTTACTAGATAACTTTTCTTGTCAATACCGTACCCTTGCTACATATGTTCATTTTACTTATCAGACATTGCCGATATATCGACAGTCTACTCCTTAGCTGTTCCCCCACCCTTCCCGTATTACCCGTTTATCTACGACTGATGAAGGCAGATGCCGAAATACTGTGTATTGGTTTGTCAGCATAAGTGTTCCCTCTCACCGCAGCCGTCCACTTTGGTATGGCACACAGTTTTAAGACTCTGTCACTTGTCTGAAGAACCTTTTGGATTCTCCAGCCAACAGTACCTTTCAAAATAGGCAGCAAACTCTTAACTCGTTCATTCAATAAATAATAACATAGCGTCATTAAATTTTAAGGAGTACGTATGTATATCAAAATCTGGGTACTCATTTGTTTGCGTTAATGAAAAAGAATTTTTATGAGATTCAAGATTTTAGAAAATAAAACAAGCAGATTATATTCTGTGGAAATGAGTAAGTCCTTGTATATTTTAATTTGAACAGTTTTGATTATATCCATACACTGCAGGTTTTGGGGTTAGAAAAAGTTAACATCTATGAATTGAAAATTTGGTTGGTAATCTCTTAGCTACATCATTGATTCTCCTCAGTTTCTTGTATATATATATTTTTTTTCATTCATTTATGTATGTACAATTATAAATTCAGTACTTGCCTCTGTTCTCCAAACATTATATATGCTTTGGTAGTAGAAAAAATGTTTAATTTTAAGGCAATTCTTGAATGGTCTTTTAGTGAAAATAGGTTTGATACTGTTTTGAAACCAGTGTTTTTGATTTATTGTAAAGGTTTTGAACAGAGATCTAATCATTATGTTTATTTCTAGAGAGTTACGAGACCTGCGTCAGAGGTATGACACCTTATCTCATGATGTGAAGAGGAAGGAAATACAAATAAAAGAACTTCAGTCAAGACTTGAATCAGGAGAACCTTGTGAGTATGGTACTGTTCTTCTGTATAAGATACGTACTTAGAAAATTTTAGAGGTTTCAGTATACTATTGTTAATATAAAATATGATACATGTCACTTCGAGTAAACATCTTGTTAATATTGTGCAACTTCACATACGTCCTAGTGTTCATCGGACTGACATCACACACACCACAGAAACATGCCATTATTTATTTACGCCACTTTTCAAGCTGAGATCTGGATGTATATGGAGAATTGGTGGGTTCTGGAAGGTACACATTGCATGTGACTTCATGTTCCACCGCAGTGCCATTAACAAACACTGTTTAGTCCTTTGTGCCATGATGACGATGCATCAGTATATTGTAAATGTTACAACAAAATTTGTATTTGCCATGCATAGCTAATTCCATGGTTACAGTAAAAAAACAAGGATTAGGAATAGGAAAATTCAAATATGAACAGATGTGAACAATCACTACATGATGTCAATTAGATACTGATACAAAAACATGCACATATTAAGAACATTAAGTTTTTATATATGAATCTTTCATTGGAATAACATGATTTGCATTGGGTGGAAGTTGGGGAGAAAAGTGCTGACACAGATTAAACAAACACAGTTACAAGAGCAGACGGAAAATCAACTATTATTTGTGTCATTTTGTACATAAGGTCTGCTGCTAGAATGAATTGCAAAGTGCTTTCATATTCAATCTTTGTTTTCATATGATTCAGAAGTTGGTGAAATTTATGAGAAAACCACTTACTGTTTAAAAGACCATGGAAAATACCTGAAATAATCGGATTGAAAATTGTTTATCAACATCATCTTACAACTATCAGAAAAGAAGGACGGTTCCATTTTTGTCCTTAAATATTAACACCTTTGTTGTGACTTTGTTCCAAAATTAGATTTATAGGTTTATCCATAACTCTTATATTAAAAATTAAATGCTCTAATGTCATGGAAATGTAAAATCTGTGAGTTCTTTTAAAAGTGAGAAACTGTGATCCACTGTAAAACTATTCATCTGAATTTGCAGAGCTTGGAAATCTTGGAAAAGTGTCCTACTAACTGTTTGAGTAATTCTGGTTCTTCTATTTTTGTTTCCATCCCACCCTTCTTTTCAGCCTCCCCACAGAAAATTCATTTCAACAGATACTTTTGAGCCTTATCAAACAAAGTAGATTTATTGATGATTATTTAAAAATTTACCTTAACTATTTATATCTTATATCTAATATTTGGTTAATTCAATTTTTTTTTATGTTCGTGTAAACAAAATGAGAGTTGTTTGTAAATTTCAACTTATAAATAATGCAGAAAGCTATGTCTGAATCCCAATGCAGATTGCACTGATATATAGTGGTCCTCTGTTTTTTTTTATATATATATATATATTGTGTTTCTGTTCTTGTTGTCAGCATAAGTTCATTGTACCTGTCAGTTTTCTTGCAGACAATGAATTTTAAGAAGAAACATTTTGGCCATAAGCATGACACCACTTTTTCCATAACCTGCTTAGTAACCTATTCCCAAAAAATATATATATATAATTTTTTTTTTTTTTTTTTTTTTTTTTTTTTTTTTTTTTTTTTTTTTTAATGAGAGAAATGTTTGGTTTCCCCTTCTGGAGGAATCTTTTTTGAAAGTGAGAGGAGGATGTAGGTCCAGAGCATGTGGCAGAAAAGGATTTTTTTAAAAATTTGTTGTTCTAGATATGGTTAAAAAAGGTTAAAAAACTAATGTGTACTGGCAAACATTCTCATGACCTTGTTTGATAGGGGAAAAAGATAGATTAGAGGTTTACCGCAAAGGAAAATAACCTTTCAACATTAATGCATGACTGTGTGAGAGAGAAGAAGGCAGTATGCCTTAATTTGCTGAAAATAATAAGGACAAGTACATTACATTAAATAGTAACGTTAAAACTGCCAGATTATAGAAATAATAATAAAATCTACCAATTTTTCTATTAAACTAAGGAAAACGGAAATTGCTTTAGGCAATATAAATTGCAAGGAAAGGGAAAATGACTCATCACTCACCAAAGTTGACGATCACAGATGGTGGTAGAAATAATAATATACCAAAAGGGGAGGGGGAAATTAAGTAAATAAAAATGGCCGGATAAATTTTGAAAAAAAAAGGTAATTAGTTAAATGACAATAATGCTACTACTAATAATGAGTGATGCGTCAAGGAAAGGAATTTTATCGGTTGTTGATGTCAGGTGGGTGTCTGATATCTAGGATATTTTGGCAAGCAAGTTCCCATCTTCGAAGTTCTGAGGCGGCGGTAGTTTCAGGGAAAACTCTGATTGCTCTCATGGTGAAACAGTCATTGGGGTTGTTGGAGTTGTGGTAGTTAGCATGTTCTGGTATGAGAAGATATTGATTGTGGGTGTGAACTATTTATCTGTGGCCATTCATTCTGGTCGAAAGTTGTTGTGTAGCCAGGCCTATATAAGAACTCGTACAATGGCGATAAGTTAGCTGGTATATGATGTGTGTTGTGGAGCATGTGGCTTGTCCAGTGATGGGAAAGGTTTCCCCTGTGACAGGATTGGAATAAGTAGTAGTGGAAGGATGCATGTTGCAGGTTTTGCAGCGAGGTCTATTACAGGGAAAAGATTCATAAGGTGAAACAAGTACGGGGGACAGTTGGCAGAATTTTTGGCAAGAGAGTGCATATTTCTGGAAAGTAGCGAAGGGAGTCATGGCCTTGCTGTAGGATTCGATTGATGGATTTGAGACCAGGCGAGAACTGGGTCACAAAGACAGGGCTATGGTTGGATTCTAGAGGAGCCGGGTGGGATTGGTTCCGTGAAGGGTGGGTGATTGCACGCCTGATTTGTTTATGTACAAGATCTGCTGGTTAGGAATGGGAAATAAGGGCTTGGGATAGGTTTTGGGAATACTGGGAGTGGGATTCAGCATCAGAACAGATACGAGATCAAAGGCTTTCACGGCGTATCGATGAAATGTAGTCTTCACGGGTTTTCCGCCGTATGTTGTTGAAATGCGACAATGAGCTTTCGGCGGTGCCATCTTCAGGTTGGATGTTGTGCAGGGAGAACCAGAGCTGCAGAGTGCACAACATCCAACCTGAAGATGGCGGCAGAGTCAGCCACCGAAAGCTCGTTGTCGCATTTCAACAACATATGGTGGAAAACCCGTGAAGACTACATTTCATCAGAACAGATACATTTGCCACGGATAGCAAGGATGTAGGGGAGGGAACGTTTGGTACGGAGTGGGTGAAAACTGTTGAAATGTAGATATTGCTGTACATTAGTTGGTTTGATGTGGACAGAGGTGTGAAGAGCACCCTGGCTGAGCGTGATGTCAACATCGAGGAACGTGATGTGTGAACGGGAGTAGGTCCAGGTGAAATTAATGGAATGGCTATTGTTAAGGTAATGGAGGAATTTTAGGAGTTGATATTCACTGTGGATACATATCATAAATATATCATCTATGTATCTGAACCACACAGTTTGTTTGAAGGGGGTGTGGTTGAGGAAACGTTCCTCCAGACGCCCAAGGAACAGGTTGGCATAAGAGGTGGCCATACGGGTGCCCATGTGTGGTAATTGTGAATGTCTCCTAGAGGTAAAAACTAACTTCCTAAACTTGTAGCTTTTCTCCCCTTTTCTTTAGCACGAGTTCACATGGTAAAAAATTTTCTTGTTATGTTTTATTTATTCATCATGCTATCATGAATGAGAAATTCAATTCTGTTACACGCTGACAATCTGTCCTTATAATGAAAAATTTAATTAAGTGATCCTCTGGGATCAAATTGATGCTTGCATGTGTAATCATGTTAAAGGCTAGAAAGAAAAAGCTGTTACTTACCTTAACAGAAGGTATGAAACCAGGGAAACGGAATAAATATGAAAACAAAAAGTAAATTTTTCAGTAATTGTTATATTAAGAACTAACATTTGCCTGGCACTTTATCCACATGGACCTACGTGTGCAGACGAATGCATGAATGGTAGATTATTTTTATTTTTGTGTTGCAATTATGAACCCAGACCAGAAAATGTTAACTAAGAAGTTCCCTTTTTTTCTAGACGGTTTCTTATCTCGATCGTTTCTTCAACTCTGATGAAAGATTAGATTTAATTTTTTTTCATATATTTTATTTAATATCATCAAAAATAAATACAGCATATTTGTAATGTAAAAAAATAAAGTAAAAATCATATTTTGGTTTAGTAATCCCCGAATTATTTCCTTTTTTACAGTATGTTTAAGGAGAAATGTTTCTATCATCTGAGGTGGAAAAATATTAATGTGAGAAATTACTAGAGCTTTCAAACAATAAAAATTCAATTGAAATGACCTAAACCATGAATAGTATCTCAACAAATTGACATATAAATCAGGAAGTTTGGTACCGAAACATGTACAGACATGTACACATATTAAGCATTGAAATAGCTGCATGGTAGGAGATCGCTCAGAGGCCATTAGTGGGAGCCTTGGAATGGAGGATTATTCAAGATAGAGAGGAGTTTGGAATGGGAATGGAAGAACATTGAGTATTGTAAAATTGGAAGTGTGGAGAGTGAGCAGTAATGCTGTGGTCTTGCATTTAGGGAGACGCTGCTTTGAATCCCCATCTGGCGATCCAGGTTTTAGTTTTCCATGCTTTCTCAAAATCATTCCAGGCAAATGGTTCCTTTAAAAGGCCATGGCTGAATTAAATTCCTGTTGCTTGTCCCCAGTCACCACTAATGACCCTGACATTGATGAGGCATAAAACCATAAACAAAAAGAGAAGGCATTTGAGCACTTATTGTTTCCAATATATATAATGAGTAAGAAAATTGTTAAGTGAAACTAGGGAAAGCTGGGGAAATTCAATCAAACAATTATGACAGATGACAGTGGCTGGGATCAGCAAACACATGTTACACAATATTTCAGTATCAAACCTTAATATTGGAAGTAGAAGAGACTGTCGTGTTCCCGGTTCTCTTAGAACTCCAGGCAATGCCTCTACAGTGGCTATAGCTAGCCCTCGTATTGCCGAGCGGCTTGGGACGAAGGGTAGGTACTTATGGGAGCAATTAGTCGAGTAGCTTCACTACTCGGAGGGAGCTAATCACTGTTATGGTCTATAGCGCGGGAGTGCATGCTTCTATTACTGCTATTAACCCTTTCCTACCGGCTATTGGAAAAAAAAAGGGAAATTTATAATTTCAATTATATATTTGTATAAAGGTACTTGAAATTAAACACACATATTTTTTTCAAAATTTTTTTGGAACTCTAAGTGCTAATTACTAAGCCGGTACTTATAAGTACCGTCAGGGACTTTGTGTATCATAGGATGTACAGCAATAGCAATTCAAATCAATTATGTTCATATTGGTATGAAATGTTTGCCTCATGATATTCAAAAAACCCATTTCTTTTTGCTCATTCAGACACAAAAGACATTGTAGTGCAACATTCGGAATGATGTTTTGACTGTATTTTCTTCATTCTACATACTTTACACCTTCATCTGATTTTTACAATTTAGGGACAGTGTATAACTCTGTTTCCCAATCTTACATCTCTCATTGCAGAATAGTATGAATTGTGTTGTTTGAATGGATGAGGGCTTGGTGAAATATATATAGATGACCTTTTCTTCTTACCGATATCCTTCATAGTCATCATACCTTGTGCAAAGGATCTTCTAAAAATTTTTACAGACTTTTTTTCAAATATCGGATCATTTATGTTATAGGCATTGACAAATACAACATCCAGAATTCCCAAAAACAATCTTTACCATGATTTCGTTAATCATCTGTCAGCATTGCACAAAGTCACCAGCTGATCAGCAGTATCAACCCCACACATGAAGGTATTGTAGTCTTTGACGACTCCTGAGCATGAAATTGTCGACTTCAATCCATCTTTTTCTTTGCATATAACCAGTGGTGTAACAACAGGGTGGCAGGATGGGCAAAATGCTACGGCACCTACTGCCGGAGGTGGCCCCCGATGACCGGCCAGAGAGGCCCTCTGGTCCAAGATCCACCAGGTCACCAATCCAACCCGAGAGAGGGCCCATCTGTTGAAGTTGCCATTGACCCCAACCAGTGTAGTGGAGTTTTACCGCTGCCATAAAAATTTGATACTAAATGTATTACCTTTTTGTCCTTCCATTTCCAGTAGCAAATACCTAAGTTTGTAAATTCATTGTCACAATCTCCTCTTTTTAGTTTTCCATCAGCAGATTGTTAGAAAGTCCCTTGCAGTAGGGTCTGATTCTCCCACAAACAAAAGTTGTTCCAGTTTTTTTAATAACGAAACTGATGAAAAATAATGATAATACTAGATAACATCGTCAGTGCTCCATTTTTTTCAGTCAATTCTGAGACCACTCTTTGACCTAATGAGTAATCTGAGAACATTCCAGTCATTTCTTCATTTTTGCCTTGATAAATTGTAAACTTCTAAGAGAAGAGCTGATAAATTATAAACTTCTAAGCGAAGAGCTTCAATCAGAGCGTATTTCATAAACATATCCGTTTGAAAATATCTAAAACAATGATAAAACCAATTGTATACTTGCTAAATCTATTGACCAATAATCTGTATAAAACTACCCAGAACTCCCTGACGGTACTTAAAAGTCCACGTTGGTTTTTCTAGATTATTTAGTAAAGAAACTAGAAAAACATATTTTATAGGTAAAAAATATATGGTTAAATGTTCAAACTAAAAAAGTAATAACAGAAATTGACACTTACCAAGTAAATTATCATCTAAAAATTCATTGTAATGTACCACTTGTTACTTTGGTCAGTATGCTGTCAAGCCCCAACTTAGAAAATTAATTGCTCGGCAATTTCACGCAGAATTTAAAAATAAATGTTGTCATTGTCTGACTTAATCATACAACAATACATCAACAGGCTTAACAATGCAGTGGTCACTGGTATTGTTGAATTATATGGTGGTAAATACAGTGGTACTTATAAGTACCATCAGGGAGGAAAGGGTTACTGAAACAGTGGTTGAGGATACAGAAGTATATTTACCACCCTTTCATAGAAAGGAACAATAAGGGAGACACTTAGTCTCAGCTATATACAATGGAACAGTACTATGACCCTGTAGATAAAGATACAGATGCTTACAGTGTTAGAGCAGAGCAGAGGGCGGAGACAGTGGCGAGGCTTCGGGGTCCGGTGTTCGGGCCTGGGCTGGCCTGCCCGGGCCAGCGATAACTTCCGTGCGACTTCCGCCTACCGACCACTGTCTTGTGGCCTCCTTTATATACGCAATTACTGCTGATGTGACCCACTAACGCCACAGTTGCCTCATCATTGGCTCACCTCCACCAGTATTGCTAGAAGTCCAGGCATGGCACGCGACAAGAAATTTATTGAGGAGGTCAGATGTGGTCTCAACGATACCCTCTGTGTGACTGAGAGACTCAAATAGCAAAGCCAAGGTGGCTAGAGTGGTGGTAGATTGAGGAGAAAAAAATGTAGAATGGATAGTAATGTATAATTTCAGAGATTTTGATATCTCTTTACAGGAAGATTGCCTACCTACCTCTGTTCACATAAAACCTACAACAATACCTTCACTTCCATTCCAAAGGTTCCCTGGCCATCCATGGTATATGCATCTGTTCTGATAAAGAATCTCTCTAGATACACCCAGAAACCTGTTATAAGCTCTCATTTCCCACTGCTACCATCATGATATAGCCCAAAAAATAAATTTCTTGTGCTCTGATCTGCTACATTAAAACTAATAAAATTACAGTTTAAAAAACTTAAAACATGCTTTTGTAGCAATGTGAACTAAAAGGTTAAAAATAATCTTTAAATATAAAGATTTTATTTAACAGTGATAGGACGTCCCACAATTTAGTATGAATTATCTTTATGAATAAGCTTAAAGTAATAATAAAGTCACTGATTAAAAAATTAAATTTAATGGAAAAAAGCGTGGGGTGCTAGATATCAGTTGTCTTATATTTTTTGTGCTAGCTGTTTGTAAAGTCGTTGTGAAAAGTATGTAGAGAGCACCCCACACTTTTTTTCATTAAATTTAATTTTTAATCTGTGGCTTCATTCCTACTTTAAGTTTACTCATAAAAATAATTTATACATAATTGTGGGACGTCCTATCCATGTTAAACAAAATCTTTATATTTAAAGATTATTTTTAACCTTTTAGTTCACATTGCTACAAAAGCATGTTTTTAGTTTTTTAAACCATAATTTAATTTTTAATTTTTTAGTTCACAGTGTCACAAAGGTATCTTTCTTACTCTGTACTTTTTCTTTCCCCATCTGTCTTTTCAACGAGTAATGGACAGATAAATGGTCTACCCAGCCAGAGGTCTAATAACAGTCTACAACAGTACTAACTAATTCAAAATGATGATTCATATACTCACTATTTAACATCACTTTAAGAAATTGCAGACACTATCATAGCTGCTTGTATGAAGGTATCGTCAAGTGCGTATGTGCAAAAAGTTGTTCAAGAAAAACCACTTTTCTGTAGTTACTGTCAAAGTAATGAGAATACCGGTTTATAGCTGTGAAATTACTGTTTTGTTAAATGTTGTTTATACGTGTGTAAAATTGAATAAAATGCATATGGCGATGTTGACTGGGAAATCTGCAAAGGGTCTGGCCGTCAAATGACGATTTCTCGAATAGCAGCGCATGTGAACTAATGTTGCAACTACATTTGCCTAACTCTGCAATCCAATCAAGTTTAGGTTACCTGCAGTTTAACAATGGGATGTGGAAAGTGGGTGAAAATGAGCCTCATCTGTCATAAGACGGCTAAGCCACATTTCTGTTTTTACTGTCAAAGTAATGAAAATACCAAGACATAGATATGAAATTATTATATTGTCTTCAGTTCTTAAAAACGTGTTCAAAATTTCAAATAATTCAAACTTTTTGAAGTGGTGAAAATTGAACAAATTTTTCATTACATTCAACCACTTTTAAGTTGTTACTGTCAATGTAGTGAGAATGAAATTATTGTATTTTCATCAGTTCTTTATAGGTGTGTAAAATTTCAAATGATTCGGATGTCAGGAAGTAGGTGAACACTGAAATGAAAGATTCCATTGCATGCAACCATTTTTGTATTGTTACTGTCAATGTAACAAGAATTGCAGGACGTTGCAATGGGGTTATTGTATTGCCACCGGTTCTTAATTCATGCGTTAAATGTTTCTATTGTTACTGTCAAAGTAATGAGAATATCAGAATATAGATATGAAATTATTGTATTGTAATCACTTCTCAATACATGAGCAAAATTTTTATCAATTCGGACATCTGGCATTGGGTTAAAATTCAACCGCAAATTCCATCACATTCAATCATTTTTCTACTGTTACTGTCAAAGTAATGAGAATAGCAGGACATCACTACGAAATTATTGTATTGTCTTAATACGTGTGCGAAATTTCAAACAGCTCGGCCACCAGGAAGTTGGTGAAAATTGAGTTAAAAGATTCTGTTACATTCATGCATACCATACAGGTCAGGCTAATATAAAGCATTAAAAACTGCTCCATTTTCATGACCCACTTCTTCGTGATGGTCCTATGTTCCTATGTTCCTTCCTTGAGATAGAGACCCTTCTCCACAGAATCCTGCCCACTGCCACATGCACATGCTTCAGCACACCATGCAGTCTTGGGAATATATTGGTGCCCAAATTTATATCTTAGTTTCCCCAATCATTTACCTAGACCATTCTCAAGCAAAATTTGCAGCAGGCATCTAGCTCCTACCTACCAGCATCCAGCCATGGGAAAAGTTTTTTCCATTATTGAAAATGCCACATGCTCCACAAACACATCTTAACTGCCTCATCTCTACCAATTCAAGTATAGATTTTCCCACGAACCCACTTTCCTTCAGAATGGATGACCACAGGCAAACAGATTTTGCCAGTGACAGCCCATACCAGTACAAACGATCTGAACAATTCAAACAAATGTTTTCAGACCACCTAGGTAAGTGTTTCAACTACTTGCAAGAATAAGATTTAAGTCAAAAATACTGTGTTACACATGTTCACATTTTTTTTTGTTTGTTGATCTGATCTCAGCCACTTTCATCTAGAGTAAGTGTTATATTCCCTATTCGTCCTTAGTTATACACTGAAGTGCTAAAGTTATGAGAAAGAAATATGCAGATATCTAGATGGTGGCAGCACCACAGAAGAAACGTGTACATGTGTCGTGCAGTGTTAGGCTTTCATTTTTACCTTCATGAGCTCATTTGAAAAGTATTCTGACTTGATCATGGCTGCACAACATGAATTAACTTACTTTGAATGTGGAATGGTATTTGCCACTAGACTTGTGGGGTTTTCCTGTTTCGGAAATTATTCATGAATTCAATACTCCTCTATCCAAAGTGTCAAAAGTGTGCCATGAGTGTAATTTCTAGCCTTACCTCCTGCCACGGCCAACTCGGTGTACTTAATGCCTGTGACCTGAACATCTGCATCGAGGTTTTGACATACAAGCTATATTGTGTCAAAGAATAGTAACTCTCAATGTGGGATTGTGTGACAGACATGTTCATTCAAATGAAATTCAGTGAAATTTTGCATTAATGGGATATTGCAGCAGAAGGCAGACGAAAGAGGCTCTCCTCGGAAAATATCTTCAGCTGCAGTTCCTCTCCTGGGCTCATGAACGTATCGGTTGGACCATAAATGTCAAGTAAAAGGTTTGCAAGGTCAGTCGATTCATGATTCCAGTTGGTAAGAGCAGATGGTATGGTACAAGTGGAGCGCACTCCACATCATGGCTTCAAACCCAGGTTACCATGAAGGCATTATGTAAGCCAGTGGAGGCTCCAGGCTGGTATGGGTTGTGTTTAGCATAGACACGCGTAATGGACACAAACACAGGAGACATTACAATTTTCTGGTTAGAAATAATAGGCACTTAAAACTGGTACTAAACATTTGGTTAGGAGGATAATGACTACTTACCACGTTTTATGGTGGGGTGGGGTCCAAACATTAAACATTAAATATTTAAATTTTTGGGTCGTTGGAGCCTCGTCAACAATAGAACAAGGTAGATGCATGGTGGAGGCTGTCAACTAATTGATGTTTCAGATGGCACCATGAAGTAAAGGAAAATTTAAGATGGACAGAAGAGTTAGATGGAGGTTCAATTGCTTAAGCTTGCGTAATGTAAAATTGTAAACTATGTCATGGAAACATGTCGAGGGCTGGCAGAAGGATTTGGTAGTAAATATTGTATGTTTTTTGTATGAGTATAAAGAATAATAGGTATAAAAAGCATAAAAACATGAATAAATGAACATAAACTGAAATACATTACATACACATTTAGAAAACAGATCTGGTGAGCAATGGTTAATGTTGGGTTGAGAAAGTGGGGGTATGGGACAGGGATGGAAAATAAGGGAAAGTGCTAGATATTATCTTAACTTGAGACCTGTGGTTGTCTGTTACCCAGTCTGTACTGATAGACCAGTTCCCATCTTCTGAGTTCTGAGGCGCTGCTGCTATTGGGAAGGACTCAAACAGTGGGAACAATGAAGCAAGAATTAAAAACTGTTGGTATCATGTGAGGTGGCATGAACAGCTATTGGATGATCAGGTTCCAAGTTAATACCGATTATCTGTGGCAATTCATTCTAATGGACAGTGGATTCATGGTGAGACCTAAGTGAGAGACTGGACAGTAGTAGCAGGTAGCTGTTATATTACCTAGGAGGTTTTGAATGTAGCATGTCTTTTTTAGAGAAACTTTACCGCAGTGAAGAGGTTGGTGAAGGTGGGGAAGGCATAATGTAAGTTGCACATCTTGCAGTGGGATCTGTTGGTGGGATGGAGAAGACATTTTATTGGACTAGGTGTTGTCTGAGGTTAGGGGTCTACAGAGATTGTCTTGGGAGGGGCAGAGGATTTGTTGCGAGCAGGGATCTTATTTCCAGACATGCTTGAAGGAAGTTTGTAATTTGCTAAAAGATTCAGTTGATGAATTTTGAGGCTTGAAAAGCATTGAGTGACCAGCAGGGGGACTAGGTTGTTTTTAGAGGTTTTAGGGTGGTTGATGGGCTGAGCAGGTCATGATGTAGCACACAATAATTGTTTGTCAATGTAATTAATTGTTTTCAAGCAGTTGGCCCAGGAAGAAAAGCTGTCTGGTTACTCTTGGCAGACATTCATACTAGGTAGATGTTAAAGGTAATTATATGTAGAATGAGTTGTTAAGAGTCATGTGAGGTATTGACACCAGGAAAGAAGAGCTTGATTGTTATTTATTTGAGGGTGGATTCATTCCTCCAGGAAATACTCCATTGTGCCCAGCGATTGGGAATAAGATTATTGATGTTATGGAATATGACATGAGTGGTCACTATTATGGATTTGACAGGCGTAGGTGAGAGAACTCTGCAAGATGTTACAGAAAATCCAAGTTAACAGAATACACCTCCACAGAATGAGATGCCTCTCCTTTCCCTCCTCTATCTTTTATCTGACTCTAAATACCAAGGTATCTTGTATTCTTTATTTTCATTGTTAAAACTCTGACTGAGTGACTGGAATAAAATATTGTTGATAACCCGATGTTGACTTCTGTTCATCCTTCCGAGTCCTCCATTTTGCCATTAGTTGTTATGCTCCATGCCCACATTATTTCAGATGTGCTATGACCTCCTCCCCAAACATTTTGCTTTATGTGTAGGGATATGTTGTCTCTGCTTTCATTTGTCCCGATTTGCTAACTGGTGGCTTTTTTTTTAAATTCTTAACATGAATATTTATTAAATTTACTTCATTGGAAATAGTTGCTGAAGATTTATGAGTTAAATTCAGAAGCTCAAAATTTCAACCTGTCTTAAAATCTAATGGAGATATTTTGTTTATTTTTGATTTTGTATATCTCTGTATGTGACAGATTTTAGGATGACCATAATAACTGTTTTAGTTAAATGGGTGAGCAGTAATCTCTGGCCTCACTTTCAATTGGACGCAGCTTCGAATCCTGGTCCAGGCATCCAGATTTGGGTTTTCCATGATTTCTCCAAGTCACTCCAGGCGAATGCCGGGATGATTCCTTTAAAAAGCCATGGCTGTTTCTTGCTCTCATCATTTCCCACCTCTAATGACCTAGACGTCAACAAGGCATAAAGGAAAAAAGTTTTAGCTTACCAGCATTCCTTATATTAACTATTTTAATCTTAAAGTATTTTGTGTGTGCGTTTGAAGTTTAAAATTTGTGTGAAGTTACGTTTTGTTAATTGCCGTAGGTTATTAATCTTGTCATGTATGAGGGATATACAGAAAAAAAAGGTTACAAATGCTGTTAAAAAACAAAAAATGAATATATTTCAACCAAATTTACAGAGTATGTTACAAAACATGTATTTATTTTTCCACATAATTGCCATCAAGTTCGATGCACTTCTTCAGCTTGGGCACCAGTTTTTGTATACCCTCCTCGTACACGCTCCTCTCCATCTCCATTGTCTCTTTCACTTCTTGATCGTTGGTAAAACTCCTTTAATTTAATGAAAAGATAATAGTCCAAGGGCGCGAGGTCCGTGGAATAGGGTGGGTGGGTCACAACACCCCATCCAGAGGATAGAAGGAGGTCCTGGTGATACGAGCCATGTGGGATCTTGCATTGTTGTGAAGTAGGGACACACCATGATTCAGAATTTCTCTCCTTTTGACTTTAATCTCCTTTTTTAATTTTTTAAGGTCTCACAATAAGCGACGACATTTATAGTGGTCCCTTTGTCCACGAAATCCACTAACAAAACACCTTTTCTGTCCTAAAAAAACATGCCATAATCTTCCAACTGTACTTTGAACTTTTTGGCCATTGGGGAATGGGTACGACGCCATTGTTGAGACTGCCTGTTGGACTTGGGAGTATAGTGACGTACCCAAGTTTCATGATCAGTGACATTGGTCAAAAATGCCTCACCATCCATTTCATAAAGTACAAGAAATTCACATGTGGAAAAAATGCAATTTTGGCTATGCTCCGGAGCCATCATTTTTGGCATCCATCTTGTACTCTTATTTCCTGTAATCAAGCTATTCTGAGACAATTTCTCCCATGAGACTACGAGATATGCGTGTGAACATTTCATAAAGGCTGTCAATAGTCACATGACTATCAATGTGAATTGTTTCATCAATTTCCTTCAGAAACTCTTTTGAAACGAGAGATGGCGTCCCAATCCTTTCTTCACCATGTGTCAGTGCGACCTACCTTAAAACAACCTAACCCACTTGTAAACGTGCTGACGTGACATTACCTCAGGCCTCTAGGTTTCCACAATCTGACCGCGGATTTTGATAACCGAACGAATCTCACATCAGCGGTAGGTGGGCGTACGGCCCTTGTGGAGGTTGACAGAAGCTCCTTCTCTGATGACATATCCTAGCGGACTGAATTGTAGTGGGGCTTGGTTTGACTGTCTATGTGTACACATGTGACGCCGCCTGGGGCTTCACCTTCTGCATGTTTAAGGCTGCGGTAGGCCGAAATATTGCGCTTCTCTTGTTTTTGTTTTTTGTTCGTCATCCCAGCCGCCTTCATCTGTGGTAAGTGTTGGGTCATATTTCCCTATCCTTCCTTAGTTATATATATATGTGTGTGTGTGTGTGTGTGTGTGTGTGTATTGAACACTGGTTAGGATAAAAAACCACCGCTTACCAAAGAAGGGGATTCCAGCGGCGTTGGTACATGAAATAAACGCGAATAAACAAAGAATAGAATTTTCGAGCTTTGCTCTTCCTCAGTAGAAGTGAGATGGTTGCACACAAGCGCATATATACAATGATTGTTTAGCACATAAAAAGTCTTTGGAGGCATTAGACCGAACGATGCAAGATCTATGAAACAATCGAAACTGATTTAGTGGTGTGACAATCAAAATGTAAATAAAACACTTTGAGATTAATTGAAATTTCAGATATAATGGAAGAAAATAAATCATTTGGTTAACATGAAATTCTGGATTAATTCAATTGTGCCTTAAATTTTGGAACAAAGCACATGGTTCCAAGTAGATCGCCTTGCAGGCACATTACACATTTCTGGCATTTCAGCAATGTACTGCCGATGGAATTCATCTCAAATGTAAAATTGAATATCCATGAACACAATCGTTAATAAATAGAATAATCACTCAGAAATATGCTTTTTCCCTAATTTTTTACTTGGTTTACACACTCTTAATAGCTTTTCACAAATTCACAGAACAATCACAAACAAATTTATTGAAATTTGGAATGGACGACGTCTGTCGTGTCACTTTAACTAAGGAAGGATAGGGAAATATGACCTAACACTTAAAACAGATGAAGGCATCTGGGGATGATGAACACAAGAAAGAACAAACACAAGAAACGTGCAATATTTCGGTGTATAGCCTTATTCTTGCAGAAGAGAGTCACCAGGTGGAGCCAGACTTGTCCACCAATGGCTGCTTTCGTGGACACTCTGGCTCCATCTGAAAGCAGTATTTCAGAACTTAGAAGGTGGGAACTGTCCTATGAGTACCAACTGGGGACCAGACAATCGCCAGGTCTAAATTTAAGATAGCACAAATTTTCCTCCCACACGTCCCCCTCACTTCCACCTTCTCCCATAGAACCACCGCTCACCAGAGCCTATCTTTATAGATTGTGACTTCAAATTTTGCTTAATTCTATTTTTAGTTTAACTTAAAATTTCTGAATATTTTTTTTCAGTTGTTTGCACGTGTCTATTACTTGGTGGGCTTTTGGGACCATTAACTGAGGTATACTGCCCTTCCGCGACGTGTCCTTGTGTACAGTTTTGCTTTATACTTGCTATTCATCATCGTTTTCCAGCCTGTGCTCTTCCACCCCCACCCTCACTTCCTGCCATATTGTTTTTCTCCCCCACCATGAGCCACCGACATTGTGGCTGACGCATTTGACTGCCAGTCGCTTGCGTGCAGCAATCTAACTTCTACTGAGGAAGAGCGATGCTCAAAAATTCTATTCTTTGTGTGTTCGTGTTTTTTTTTTTTTTTTTTTTTTTTTTTTTTTTTTTTTTTTGTGAACCAACGCCGCAGGAATCCCCTTCTTTGGTAAGCGGTGGTTTTTTATCCTATCCTAATGTTCAGTATATCCGCTTTTAGCGCCGCCTTTGTTTCCTAACAATCTATATATATAGGTAACAATGAAAGGAAAGGAATGCCGCTAGGCAATATTTATACGGAAAAGAAAGGGAAAATACACTCAACACTCACCAAAGTTGAAGAGAGGAGAGCAGCAGCAACACAAAAAAAAACACACACAACAAAGAAAACACACTATTTCGACACCAGTCTTAATCATGTGAGGTGAGACATATGGCAGGGGGAAAGATGTGGTCACATCCCAGCCCGCCACATGAATCTTTTCCATGTATATATATATATATATATATATATATATATATAGTAACAGTGCAATCAAGACGCTAAGTAGCGGAAAGGAATCAAATTAGGACAGGAAAATGAGCCACCACGTACCTTTAGATGATGGATGTGGGGCGCGAACACACAGAAAAACACAAACACAAATAATAAAGTAATTTTCGGGATAAACCCTTCGTCAATGGGAGAACATTATGAGAGGTGGGCGCAGCTGGAGACTGCCTCACAGAAAGACCGCCGGTTGGGAAAATGGTGGGGGTAAATTCAAACATCGGTAAAGTAGAGGGGCAGTGAATCGGAGTTAATACCCGGGCATAGATATATATCCAAACTAATCTCTGGTCGGTGGGAAGATCAAAATATAATGAGAACTAAATATGAAAAAATATAATTATATAAAATATTATACAAGTACAAATAATAATAATAATTTTTATGAATTAAACATCACCCAAGGTTAGTGGTGGTTCAATATAGGTAATGTAAAAGAGGATTAAAAAGGGTTAAACATATGTAATAATGACCGGGTATTATCTCAAGTTGAGACCAGAACTTGTGCCAAGTTTGTATATATATATAGTGCATTTGTTTCCTAATAATATACGTAGGTAGAATAGAGTAACTTCCTTTAGATGTCAAAACGTGAATGGTAATTATCGTGTTAGATATTTCGTTTTTGTTACTCGAGGATGTTAAGTCTTACAAAAATTGATTACATTGTTATGCTGGACTGTTTGCAGCCTCTGGCCAGTTCTGCCAGGTACACTGTTGTCTCCAGTGTCTCCTGTTCATTCACCATTTCTCCTCATCCATTACTGTTTAGTTAAATTCTTTGACATGCACACTCTTTTTTTCCCCCTTAACCTATTGATCCCATGGTGTCCCTGAAACCCTATTCCCTTCTAATTACAAATCATACATTTTCTTGGGCATCTTTTTTATCACACATCCTCATCATGTGTTCATCCCACTGTACAAGTTAACCTTCTTCACATTTTCTTTTTGTAGTTTGTCTAGTATTAGTACTTCCTAGTTTAAGTACAAAAAATACTTTCTTTGGATATCATACATTAAATTAATGGATTTTGGTAAGTATTTTATATTTAGTTTATAAGTACCATTTTATATCATAATAATAATTATTAATAATAATTCTCTGTCTTTTTCCTCAACTTTTGTATTGGGTGGTAGTTTTGTTTCACGGTGCATGTTCTGCACTCAATTGTTGCCTCTATTACTAGTTTCAATTTTCTTTATATGAGCCACATGAATGAAGCCGAGTCTGAAGTTTTCATCCCATTTTCACTTTAACAATGTGTTCCTTTCTGTTCACTTGCTTCAGAATTTCATTATGACTACTCTGAGGTCTGTTGGTATTGATTCCAAACAAATTTCCTCGCATAACTTAATTCCCATAAAGGACACTATTTTTGTCCAGTAGTATTAACCGACTAATGAGTTGACCCACTTTATATGACACCACATATCTACTGTAGAGAATTTTACAGTTATATTTTGAAAATTGGCTTTGAATTATCTATGCCCTATTCTACCAGTTTTATGTATCAGACTATCTTGTTCAGGTGAGATGGTACCTTGAGAACAAATGGTTATTGTGTGCTTTTACTTCTACTACAGCTTGACGATTTTGTCTTTATAAATATTTCACAAATTCCTGTAACAGAAACTGAGAAACACCAAGGATGCTGAACGTGTTATGCCTTCTTTATTATTATTAATTTTAAATGCAATGGAGTTAAAGCTGTGGTGGCAATTCCCCTTTTCATCTAATTACCCCTTTTATATATCTATATATTTTCTTTTATAATTGGAGTGTTAAATTTCTTCCCATTTACTTTTCCAATTTAAAAAATTTTAAATTCCTTACCCATTTTTGGTAAATTATTCATCACTTCACTTGGTAATTTTTTCCCTGATGTGCTTACCAACAAAATGAATGTTAGCCCTCTCCCTTATGCATGAAATCAAGTGTCAGCTTGTGGAAATGGTCACCTTTTTCCTTCCATGCACTATTTCTAATTCTTTGACCAATATCCCTTCAAGACCCATCACCAACATATGCCCTTTGCATTCCCAGCACTCTCTTCGCCCTTCTCCTTTCCTCCAATGACTCCCAACCCAGCTCCTTTATCATATCAGTTACTGACTGGGTCCTGCATAATTTACACAAACAAACCTAGTTGCTAGCATCTTCCAACTGCTGTATTTGATAACCAAAATGTGGGTACCAGACTACACTACCATATTCAATCAATTGTCTGACAAAAGTTTTGTAATCCAAATCACAGACGTATCTGGTACATCCTCTCATCACCCTCTCCAGTAAATGTAAGGTTTTGTAACCTTTTCCTACCACCTGCCCAATGTGCTCTGTCTAGTTGAGCTTGTTATCAAATGTTATGCCAAGATATTTAAACTTCAAGCCTTCAACAAGAAATTCTGACCACACCCTATAATCATAATTAACCCTTTTTTTATCTGTGTTCCTAATGAACTGACTCTTCTTGGCATTTATCTTCATTCCATGTTGACCTACCCATTCATATATTCCATCCAGGTTACGCTGCAGCTTTTCACAGTCTTCACCTGGTTTGATCCTATTGTATACCATTAAATCATCTGCAAAAAAAAATCTATATTCTGACTGCAACCCATTAATATAGTCATTCATTAGAATAATGAACAGTAACAGCTCCAATACACTACCCTTTGGCACTCCCATATTTACTTCCACCTCTTTTGATAATGTATTTCCTACTCTTAACACTTTGCTTCCTGGCTTTTAAGAATTCCTTTATTTAGCAAATAACTTTTTCATCCAATCCAATAGATTTCAGTTTATTTAATACCATTTTATGGCTCACTCAGTCAAATGTGTTAGAAAGATCTAGTGCCACACTACCAACTTGGCCACCCTTGTCCAATTCATCTGAAATATCTTGCATATAGCCAACCATCTGAGATTCACATGACTGTTCTTGCCTAAAGTCATGTTTTCGATCTGCAAACCCGTTTCTATTCTCACAGACATTTCTGATATAGTTGCATATCAATCTCTCTATCATTTTGCCTAACACTGATGTTAAACTAATTGGCCCGTAATTTTCAACCCTGTTTGTAACCCCTCTTTTATGAACTGGAACTATTTTCTCTCGTTTCCAATCCTCTGGTAAGCAGCAAGACTTTGGACTCATTTTAAATAAAATTTCATGATAAGGTACAATATAGTATCACACAATCTTTAATACATCTGTAATTATATTATCTACTCCAGCACTTTACGTTTTTTTAGCTTTCTTACTTCCTTGCTAATTTCCTGAGGATCTATTTCAATTTTGTAGTTTCCTCATTTATACTTTTATGGAGACTCTCCTATGATTCATTCCCTCTCATCACCGGATGATTGTCCCTAGTTGTCTCACTAAACCAGTCAGTCACTCAATATCTCTGCAATTTTAAAATCCTCAGTGACTTCATCTCCAGTTGTTATCTACAATAGTCTGAATACCTTCCCTTCCCCTCAGTTTTCTAACGTAGCCATAGAAATTTCTGGAGGCATCGTACATTGGTTCTCCTGCACCAACAGTATTCTTCTTAAACCCTTCCTTTGCTCCTTTCTTTGCTCTTCTTAATTGCTTGTTTAGTTGTTTTAAGTATTCTCAACTACTTTCCTGTCTCTTAACTCTGTTGTGTTCCCATCTCACTAGTCTCTTTAACCTTCTCACCTCCCTATTGTAGTATGTAAGTTCTGTATTTCTCTTTATTTCTGCTTTGGAATAAACATTTCCTCACCATTTTTTTATTTTCTCCTTAAACTCTTCCCATTTTGCCTTCACTGTACTTGTGCCAATCTTCCATTTGAGGAACCTTTCCCTGAATTATTCCAAAGTCTGTGCCTTTTTATAATTATACCTATTTCCCCCTTGTATTTTTGCCACTGGTTTACTGAATCACCTAATATCTATCAGTACTGCATTGTGATCACTTATTCCTTCAGTTACTTGACACCTTACAAGATTTTCATCAGGCTTTATTAGAAAGATATCCAACATGGTAGGTTCCCTCGCATTTTGCTGTACCACTTGTGTAAAACCTCCTTCCCTTACTAAGGCATTTGCAAATCCCCGTTCCCTTGTGTTATTTATCTTATTTCCTACCCAGCTGACACCTGGTAAATTTAAATCCTCTTGTAGAAATATTTGTTTTATATTCTGAATTAAAATGGTAGTAACAAATACGCTGCCATTTTTTTTTAATTTTTATTTTTTTTAAAGAAACATTTCTTCATCACAGTCTTTTGTGTATAATATTACCACTAGGCAATCAGAACTTCTAATATTTTTCTGGTTCTGGTTCTGATGGTCATTGGAATAAAAATATTTTTTATTTTATCCACACACTTTAATAAATCACAAGGCACAGAACTGTCCAACCATCAAACTGATATTTTTACCATACATTCAATTACAACACTAGCAACTATCGTTTTCTGAAGATTGCAAATCCTTTGGCCAAAATATGAGACAAGTTTATATTAACTAGCCACATTAATTTCAATTCAGGACTTAAAAGAAACAGTTTTCTTTCATCACCTTATATATTATGGCGGCGATAGTCCACCATAAGTGATAATATACACACTTCTTTTCCAACACAGTTTTGTATTCGCCGACACGGCTATGTGAGTTATTTTAGCTTGTAGTAATATAATTATAAATCCACATACTTTAAACATAAACAAAACTTTATCGCCACACAATTCTGTCCGGATAAGTTCTCACTACTCCAGCGAACATCACGGAACTTAACCAGAATACATTATCAAAGATTCTATTTTTATAATTGACCCAGCGATGTTATCCTTGAATGTTCCATAGCAATATGATATAATAATTAACCAAAATGATAAAAAAATAGGTGGGCCTTTGATTAGTAATATGACACTCTCCATTAATAACCATTCTACACTAACCTCTAAAATGTGGATATCAGTTTAGTTTCTCTTCAAGAATCTCATCTCCATCATTCATTCTTCCACTACGGTAAGCAATCAACTCCCTGATTTTTTTTTCTTTTTATCACCCCAAAATTCTACCCCTAGTAACTCATGGTCATGATCTATGAACACTAGAGAAGTATAGTAATCTTTGCTAACCAGTATGACTACCCCTCCATGAATTGTTCCTCTGTCTCTGTGGTGCAATCTGTAACCTTCAGTGAAAATCTCATTGTTTTTGTACTCCTTTTAACCAATACTCTACCGCTATAATCACTTGTAGTTCATGTAACTCTATTAAATTTGCAAATTCTGTAACTTTGTTCATTATACTGCTACAGTTCACCAATAACACCATTATTTTTAGCTTTATGGCATTTTCAGCATTAATCTTTGTCTTTCCACTTGTATCCAATTCCGTTATTATTTAAATAGCTTCTTCTGTTTGTTTGCCATTTGTGTTTTTTCTCCACAGTGCATCTACAATCAGTATCCCTTTGATCACTTATTTTTATCTGCTCACCAGCAGCCCCTAACCCAAAAAAGGTGCAGTCCTGAGCCGATGACAACTGGAAGTGTGCTCCCTTACAGATTTAGCTAAGAACTCAGAAATTACTCCCTTCCTTCTTCTATTTTGGTGTAGGCAATGCCTGTAAAACCCCACCTATCAATGGTGTTCACAGGCACAACCTGCAAATCAGAACTAATGCTTCTTCAGTGCAGCATCTCTGTTTCCAAGTTTAACCCACCTCACAGCGTGGTTCAACTGTGGCCGATCATGGTGACTTAGAATCTGCATGAGCTCCACACTGGTATGCTGCCCTCCTTCACCACCTTCTTCAGGTCACTCTGTGTACTATAACTTGCGTTCCCCACCTCCCACTATCACTACTCTTTCATTTTTAGTGAAATCCTCTATTACCAGCCCTAAAGTTGCACTAGGTTTGAAAAAGTTTGTGACCTGGTAGCCTGTGCCTAATTGATCCTGCAGATGGGGACCTACACCTCTCCCATGGCTGCTATATAGCAGCAGAACCTTTATCTCCCTATTTTTTCCTTCTACGCCTATATTCCTATAGGCCTACTGCATCTTACCTACTCCTATATCTATATGAGGCTTTTCCCCATATGTCTCTGGTAACAGGTCAAACCTATTTCTCACCACAATTTCTGGAATTTCTAGTCTTCATCCTGTTAACCATATTTCTTCTATGACCTTTAAACAGTTTCCATTCATCCTTCTAACCTTCTCACTAAACCCACCATCTCTATTTTATGCCTCCAAAGGCATGACATGACATGACTAATACTCTCAAATAAAAAGATGCAGTTATACATATACCTAAATAGAGTCTTACATGTTGCTTTCAGTTGTTCTTATAGGAATGTATGAAATATTTGTAAGGAACAAAACTGTTAATAAAACACGTTTACCTTTCGATGAATGATTGTATGTGGATAGTTAAGTGAAAAACTTAACTTTTTATGATGGATCTGAAACTTTTTCATGTAAAATTTATAAAAGCATTACAAGAAGAATGATGTTAGATAAATTTTTGATCTGTTTGTTTGTTTTTCCACTAGAATGATCAATACTAACACAGCAAACTGGTAAGCTTCCCATTTGCTCGAAAACTTAAGTTTAGTATATCTTATTCTTGTGTTTTCATTATTATTATCAAAACATTGTCCTATTCTTGATATTTTTATCTTATTTCTTGATTATTGACATAATTATATAAATTTAAATATATCCCTTCTGCCTAAATAGTCAAAATTGGCACACAGATGGCAGCAGGATCTCTTTCTCTCCGACTGCCACCCAGTTTAGAGGGGAAGTGGTTAATGATTTATGTTCAATAAATGATATTAATTTATCCTTTAACATTTTCTTTTGTATTTGGTGTAATTTTAGATTGAAACATTAATAATAACGAAACAGTACTAGAATACGTGTATTAGTAGAAGTTCAACAAGAGTAAAATCAAGCATCTACAAGTGCTGGAGATAGGACTGTGACTATAACAGAAAACAAAGGAAATGGGAACACACAATATTTCGGGGACATCTAAACTGTGTGAGAGATTGTAACCATTGGGTGAAATGCAGCTATGAATGGAACAGTATTGTCTCATAACATAGTAAATCAGTTTTAGTAGTGTAAATGACTGCCAAATGTGACTATAGTTGGCACAAAGGATTATCCAGAGTTTTTTTATCTTATATTTTATCTATATTAGATAATGTTAAGAGGCCAATTACATCGTTTCACTCAATTTTAACAAAATTAGAATTTTAAATCTTATAAGTAAAAGTAATTAGTCTGTCAGGTAATATGTAGGCAGAAATATACAAATGTGTATATGAATTTGCTGATGTATCATGTATTCACTGTGAGAGATTAATGTTGGAATAGTAGTCTAAATGAGTCTTTGGGTCTAAAAGTAAAAAATAACTTGCTGCTTGACAAATTGATAGCAAATAACAGTAATTCAAAGGATACTTGATTTTAAGAATCCCTGTTGGAAATGAAGTCACTTTTCAGATGTTTTGAGGAGATGAAAACTGAATTTGTGTTGTTGAACCATACACTATGTCATAATGGAAATTTTTAGTTGATCTCTAACTGGTTGAAAAGCATCTGGATACTTGAAGATTTCTTGGGCATGCGTCCGGATCAATTGATCGTAGTTCAACAAATTTTTGACGGCTTAACATGCTGTCATCTTCAGGTTACATCTGCTGACCGGTGTGAGGCGCACAGTCCAGGATGCGGCGTAATTCATTGAACTACGATCAATTGATCCGGAAAGCATGCCTGAGAAATCTTCAAGCATCAGATTTTCCAGGAAAATCTACGATTAAATAGCATCCGGATAGTTCTGCAATTATATAGTGGTCTTCTTAATTTAATGCCCTATTGCAGTTATCCCCACTTTTTTGTAAAACTTCATGCTATTTAGTTTTTCAGGTAGCAATTTTCTTATGGTTGAATCTGACAAATTGTCAATGCTGGGTTGGAAAGATTGTCTGATATTTATATTTTCTGTTGAGAAGTGTGCAATTAATCACATTTGAAGATGTGTTTCTGATTTTCTCTTTTCTTTGGAACAAAAGTTAAAAATTCAATTATTATGATTTTTTTCTGTTAAAGCAGAAAATAGGTATCTTGTAGATAATTTCTGGATCATAGTCTGTGTGAATGCCTCCCTGCATAGTGTGCATAATTTACTGTTCTAAACAATAGTAAATATTTTTCTGTTGATGTTGAATACATTGATTAAGTTGTCATCATGTATTTTATGTTTGTTGGGGCAGAAAAGATCCTTCAATATCAGAGATAAAATTAGTTTATGCAGTCTTATGATCTGGAGTTTCAAGTTTTAATTTGACCAAATCTAATTATGGCTTTATATTAGTAAAAAGTTAAAGCAGAAAAGAAGAAAGTTTTGGATAATTTCTGGATCAGATTCTGAGTGAAAGCATGTACTTATTCACTCTAGCAAACACTATCAAATTAATGTAAACAGTACATCATCATCATCATCATCATCATCATCATCATCAAAAATAACAATTTCCAACTGTTGGCTGAGTTTGCTCTTACCCACAAGCCTCTTATTTCATTCCACCGCCTCTCTGTCAACACCTTGGTCCAGTCCTCTCCCCTCCTCCATACATACTCCTCCACTACTCTCAGCCATCTGTCTCTAGGCCTTCTTCTGGGTGGTTTACCATACATCTTTGATTCATGGATTTTCCTTTGGATTCTCTGCTGCTCCATTCTCTTTACATCATTTCCTTTTTTACTGTATGTCTGTTTCATTCCTTATCCTGTCCATTCTAGCAACGCCATTTCTACTTCTTAAAAATTTAATATCACTTACTTGTATCTTGTTGATGTCCCGCTTCTTTATTGTCCAAGTTTCAGCACCATATGTCAGGATAGGCACATAGTATGTGTGATAAATTACCCTCTTGCTTCCCTGTGGCACCTCGGTATTCTATATCAGGCCTCTGGTGCTCCTTAAGAATGCCTCTGTGTGTCTTCCTTTTTCACTTATCTTGTCATCGTTCCTTCCACTTTCCTCTAAAATACTCCACAAGTTGTTGAAACTGTTTACCTTCTTCAGCTGTTCACCTGTCATCACAATTCCCCTGGTTATCCTGTTCTTTCTGGTTGTTAACCATGTACTCAAATTTCTTCACATTAAATAACATATTATTACTCGCCCACACAGTTTGCTTGTACATCCAACTGCCACTGAATTTGCCCTTCACCACTTTCCTAGGTCACCATATCAACTGCAGAAACCATTACCTTCATGTTTTTCTGTCCCACTACACTGCCACCTTCTCCATTATATCACCCATGATTATGGTGAAAAGTAGTGGTGAGATGATTCAGCCCATTTCTTTGATTCATCCAATCTGTTTTTTCTCCTCTCTTTTTACATAGCACACACATCCCTGTTACAATGCTGTCACTCTATTTTGGTTTGTTTTGGGACTCTTCTGTTTTTCAGGGCCATCCAAACCTTACTCCTGTGTGCACAATCATAAGCTTTTTCAATGTCAAGGAGTACCAACAGTGCTCCATGGTGTGTTTCCTGCAGCTGTCTTAACACACATATCTGGTCTACCATTGGGCTTTCTGATCTTTAGTCATACTGCTCTTTTCTTAATCATTTTCTACCCTTTCACGTTTTCTTTTCTGGAGAACTCAGACACTTTGGCACAGTGTTGCACCACTGAGATTCCTGTATAGTTTCTAAACTCCTTCCTAATTCCTTTTTTTCAAGATAGGTATGATTATTCCTTTCTTCCAGTCTTCTGAGTTTTTTTCTCTCTTTCATATTGTTCTCATCAAACAATATAGTCCCTGCTTTCCTAAAACTCCTGCTGCTCTTACCATCTGCACACTCACTTCATCAATGCCTGGTAGCTTTCCACCCTTCATCTTATCAAGCACTGCTTTCACTTATTCCCAAATTAGATCCTTTTCTTTCTCTCCTATTTGATTGTCCCCCTGCTTCTCATGTAAAACTGTGCCATCCTTTGTCCAATCATATTCAGCAAAGCATCAAAATGCTGCTTTGAAATAGTTTTTACTTTTTTTTGTGCTGTTTATTTCCTCTCCATTCTCATCCAGTATGTTGAGATTTTCATTCAGACCCTTCTTTTTCCTTTTTACCATTCTGTACAGTACTTTCTTATTACCTTTGTTATCTTCTTCCATTATTTCTCTATCCACTTCCTTCTTTACTCTGCTGCTATTTTTGTTTTTACTTTTTCTTTACATATTCGTTTCTTGTTTTCAGTGTCCTACGCTTGAACCATTCTTTAAAGATCCTGTTTTCTTTAACTCCTCTGCTTTTTTTACTCGATCATTCTTCTATGCAGTCTCTTTACATCTTTCGGTGTTGCAAGTCCTTCCACAAACTGTTTCTGCCGCTACACCTAACATCTTTTTAAATCCTTCACATTCCTCTTTCACTGTTCACATTTCTGGTGCAAATATCTTACTCCTAACAATTCTTTGGTGTTCCTCTCTTTCAGTTTCCATTCCCTTATTTTCCTATCCTGTCTTTCAGGTTTTATCCTTTCTGTCACTCTTCGTAGCATCATTACCAATAGCTTGTGGTGATTACATAATGCCTCTGATGGTATTTCCTTTACATCCTCTGCACTCCTTGCCAGTTCTCCATTACATATCGTGTTTTCCACAACAGACTTCCTCTGCCAATCATTACCAGGTCATCTTTTGGCTATCTCTGTTTTGTACCATGAATTTCCTATTAGTAATCTATTTCACTTGCAGACTTTCCCCTTCTTCATTCCTGCTACCCCATCTTTCTATCTCTAATACCTCCTCATGCCCCTGTGTTTCTGTGACTGGATGGGAAATCAGATCTCTCATAGTTATAACTTTTTGACCATTCATCTGTCTCTGCAGCTCTTGTTCAAACACCTCTTTATCTTGAGTTGGGCAGCCTATTTGTGGAGTACATAATTGCAGTATCTCCAGGCTTCTTTCTTACCTTGATCTTCATAATCCTGCCCCTTATCTGTTTTACTTTCTCCTTTAATACCTTTCTCATAACTACTCCTCCTTATTTAAATTCCAGTATAATCATAAACCTTTTCTCAGTTACCTTCTCCCTCATCCTTTCCACCTTGTTTCTCCTTCTTTTCATCATATTTGCAGTTTCCTTCACTTTCCTGGTAGGTGTTTAAAATTCAGAGCTCCAATTCGTAAACCATTTCCATATCTGCTTCTTTTATTCTTAGATCCATTCATCCATTTTGCGGCTTAATCCCACAGGTAGTCCCTACTTCATGCCATTGCCTGGCTTTCACCACATGTAGGAGTGGTTGGACTTTGGGATTTATTTTAATGGTGCAGTGTAACACTAAATATTTTTCTGTTAATGTTTTGAACACATATATTAAGTTTATATCATGTATTTTCTATTTGGTGGGGAAGAAAATATTCTCCAACATTGGAAATAAAAGGAGTTCATGTGATCTCATGACCTGGAGACAAAGTTTTGTAACGACATAACGTTTTTAATCTTGTATACTTGTGATATTGGTTGGATTTTGAGAGCAACACCCAACCTCGAAGAGTAGTCCACCATATCACATAGAAGTGCCTTCTAAGTGCATAATGCGACCTTTATAAATATGACTGTTGTTATAGTGTGTGGAAGTAAGATGCAAACTATAAAATAGTTCCTCTCTTCCCAAAAGGAATTGGAGGGAAATTCAAAGTGATATTGAAATACTTTATAAAAGTTACCAGAGTTATAATGCTAAATTATTGAAAGTCAGAATATGTTTAGCCATCACTGATTATAATTGCTCACAACAGTTGTTCACATTTTTTATGATACTAATTTTTTTTATATAGATCATCAAACTTTGATCCTTTAAAAAACTGCAGGTTACTTTTTTATATATAGACTCTCAAACTTCGATCCTTTGATAAACTGCAGGTTACATTTTTTTTATATGGTCTGTCAAACTTCGATCCTTTAAAAAACTGCAGGTTACTTTTAAATTTGCACAAACATTCATTCTTCAGATAAATTTAGACCTCATGAAAGCAACATTAGAATTATCATTTCTTCATATCAAAAGTGAACATTTTAATTCCCGTTAAAACATAGTGGAAATTATGCCTCTGTTTTCAAAGTTAAGAACCAAAAAATGCCAACAAACACCATCCCTGTACTCGCATGATAATAATATTGTTTTTAATCACTGAATAGCACCACGATCTGCACTACACCATAACTGCCTGCACAAAGTCGGATGAGTCTATACCTGCTACTGTATTTATATACAACCCCTGGGAATTCAGTTTTATCAGGTTTCCGACACTCAAAATCTGAACTCTCCCTTATCATTTGATCTCTTCAATCCTTCGAAATGTCAAGATTTCAAGGATTTCAAAATTTTCAAATCTCCAAATTTTTATAGACTATAACCCTGAATATTCTAAAATTAATAACAAATTAATTTCTTGAATTACAAATTTTGTATAATTAGCCTTCATTTTTCTGTGATCATTACTCGGAAACTATTATCATCTTCCCTCATTACGAAAACATCAAATTTAACCCTTAAAACTATAATGCCTGTTACATTACCTTTTTTTTTAATCACTTTCCCTTGTCTTTAATGCTACTCCCCTTTCTTAAAGCATCTCAGCAAAATAAATACAGGAAAAAATCTGCTCTGCCATTACGAGTTTGTTATTTTCAAATTAATTCCTTATTATTTTTGGCTCTGTTATTCTAAATTGTTCTTACCATAATTGAAATAATAAGTTTTCATTGTTATATGTCCTACCTTTAAATTTTCTGTTTATTGTAGAAAAAATATATATATATTTTTTTCTATCTGAAGCTATCTTCTTTCTCAAATCAATATTACGTTAATATTCCACGTGTTCTCCTATTTATTCTGTTAACTTTCTTTTCTCATAACTCCTTAAATCATCTGTTATTTTTGTGTCAAATTTTTACATATTATGAAATACCTTAATGTAGGTTTTTTCCACCATTGAACTATTGAATCTATTCTTATGTTCCCCTTTCTAATGTTATTTGCTACTTATCTGATGTCTGTCTCATAGAAATACTATTTCATCACATTTCTTTGTGCTTTTTCCCCAAAGCAAAATAACTTCCAAAATAAAGAACACAAAAAGTTGGCTAAAATAGTATTCAGGTACTGAAAAAACTTTTAAGGATAGCGTGAATGTTTTTCATTGGAATAGATTACATTCTCATGGAGGTGGGGTATTTATAGCTGCCAGTAAATTCCTCCCATGTAATGAAATAGATGTTGATACGGCCTGTGAAATCATATGGATTAAACTCAACGTTGTCAGCTAAAAACTCATCATAGATGCCTTCTACTGCCCACCTGATGCCGACATAACTATTGCCAAGGAATTAAAAAATAATGTAAATAGTAGCCATTTTTAGGATAATGCTATAATTCTAGGAGGTGATTTCAACCTGGCATATATTGATTGGCATAATTATGTTCCTGTTACTGGAGACAGGGATAAAGCAGCTTCTGAATCCATTCTCTTTTCTCAGATCATCATCTCCTAGTTAATGAACCAGAACAGTGTCATAATGGCAATGAAAACAGTTTAGATCTCATGGTTACCAACCGCCAGAATTATTCACTGACATTTCAATGACCACAGGAACAAGCAATCACAAAGTGATAATTTCAAGCATCAAATTAATGACCAGGTGAAAAAAGGGAAAAGGAACGAATTGTATACAGATTCATAAGGACTTAAAGAAGTGTTTTAGATCTTACCTTAAGAACAATTACCATACTTTGAAGTTAACAAAAGACACTGTTGAAGAGATGTGACATTGATTTATACGTATAGTTAGGGAAGGTGTGGAAATATATATACTGAAATGGACAGTAAAGGAGGAGAACGATTCACATGGTATACGTATAGTGTCAAAAGATTACTCAAAAAGCAAAGGAGGATGCACGCATGCTCAAGTAGGAAGGGGTGTCATAGTGACTTAGAAATCTTAGCCGAGTTAAGAGGAAGTGTTAAAATTTCCTTTGCTACTCTCTTGAATAGATACTGCAAGTAATAGGAAACAATTAGACCTCCTGAAGTGGGGGAAAGCACCAAGTCCGGATGGAATTCCAGTATTTTTTTTTCAGAATACTCGGTGGAAATCAGACAATTTCTGTCTGATATAAACAGTAAATCCTCAGAAGATAGTAAAGTACCTTCTGACTGAAATCATGTAAGTAACTCTGATTTTCGAGAAATGAGATCGAAATGATCCTAGAAACTACCATTACATATGTATAATATCTGTGTGTAGTAGAGTTATGGGCATATTATATTTTCTAACATAATGAATTTGCTAGATGAAACCAATGTGCTTACAACAAATCAACATGGATTTCGGAAGGAAAGATCATGTGAAACACAGCTGGCCCTATTTACACATGATGTAATGAAAGTTATTGATGCAGATTCACAAATTGATGCCTGTTTTCCATCTTTCCAGGAGGCCTTTGACTCTGTGCCACACAACTAACTTTTAGTGAAAATTTGAGCGTACAGTACATCGGATCAGATTTGTGAATGGGTAAAGGATTTTCAAACTGGTTGGTCACAGTATTTCATCGTTGAAAGAGAAACCTCTTCTAATCTAGATGTTTCATCAGGTGTACCTCAAGGCAGTATAATAGGAGCACGCCTTTTCAAAAAATTTTATAAACGTTTTCAGAGGCAAGGTGAATAGCAGCTTGAGATTGTTCACTGATGAAGGTGTCATCTATAGTGAAGTAAGGAATTCTGTGAAGTAAACAGTTCAGTTATTATCTGGTCAATTCCATGGATAACAGTACAAAGGAACATGAAATGGGACTTGCACATTAATTCAGTCTTAGGTAGAGCTAATTCTAGGTTGCGATTCTTAGGTTGAATCTTGAAAAATTGTAATGCACAAAGGAGATAGTGTGCAAATCTCTTGTGCGTCCACATTTGGATTACTGTTGTGCCATTTGGGATCTGTTTCTATTCAGACAGAAGCCACGTCGGGCAACTCGGGAAAGGAAGGGGGGGGGGGGGGGGTTCACGGGAGGCCAAAATGAAGCTTCTTGGTTTATAGACGCTTCCCAAGTATAGGAAATGATAGAAATCCTTCTCTCAGTAATATTGTTGAAAAAAGAAAACATTTTCCTTTTTATGTAATTTCACAAACTTCTAAAATCAGCCTGAAATATGTAAGGATCTACTAATCAATAAATTATACTCCATTTAAAAAAGTTTTTCAGATGTACTGTATAAATTAACTTCCAAAATGCTTATAACGACAATATTTCATGGATGACTTGATCAAATGAAGTTTGTCTCTGAGTAATCAAAGCTTATGTGCTTTTAATGCAGGTTTTTTCACTAGAATCTGGACTATTTTCTGTTTTAAATTCCTGCCATGTAGCAATATATAAGTCAGAATCTATATAGTGTCATAGGAAGTTTTATCTGCCAAAAATGTTAACAGAACCTTCCTTGCTACTGCAGAGCTAATCGTGTAGGATCTAAAGTAGAATGAGAGAGCTGCAGTTGTCAAAAATTTCAATTTTTGACGCGCCATTTCCAATCTAATTAAGTTGTTTGTATATCCAAGGCAAATGGTTTACTTTATTATTCACCACTTGTGAAAAGTTAATAGAAACTCGTTGCCATAGGGGCAGAATATTCCGGTGATGGATCGCACTGAAAGGATGTCAGACCTCATTAAAAAGCACAAAAGTCCATTAGTAATGCTTCTAGGATCTCATTTAAAAAATAAGTGGCTATTTTGTATATCATCATATGGACTGCTCTCTGAATAGTTCACAAGGACCTCAGTGTTATGTCATAAAGATACAGGATGGTAAAAACTAAGATTTTTTTCACATAGGTATTATCCTCACAGCCAACTATCTGCATACAGGATGGAACTGACTGTTAGGATGTTCTTTTTGTAACAAGGTTATCTGAGACTTTTGGGTACAGTCTGGACCGTGGATACAAGGGAATAAAGGAGGAACTGTGCCTCCCTATCATATATGAATCTTTTGATCTAAGAATTTTTTCAATTGGGTACAGCTTTGGTATTATCAATTGTTTGTGGGTAACAGACTTTCAGTTGTAAGTCAGTATCCAGTAATATGATATTCCAATATTTCTTTCATTTAAAACTCATATGATTTGTGTCTCCCTTGCTCTCATGATCACATTGCATATTGGGGAGCTGATCATTACCATTCTATATAATTCTGGCTGTCACACTTAAATTTGAGTCTCACAGTAGCTGAAAGTAGTTTTCTTGATTGTTCTGTTGTTTTATGCCACTATTTTTGGTATGGGGAGTGAAGAAGGTGATAATGACTACCCTTTTTTCATAAAAAAAATTCATTCCAAACTTTGTTCCTTGTGTCCCACATGTCTATTTCAGTAGGTTGATAAGATACAGCTTATGGTTGATATGGGTTGTTCTTTGTAGCCACTGCCTTTGCGAAGTGATAAACTTCTTCTTTGTTGCAATTCTTGAATGTTCTTTCACCAAAATAATTTTTACTGTTATATATTTGAGGTACAGGTTGTGATCAGCATATAATGTTAATTTCACAACATGCTCAGTCTTGACACAATGTTGATATGGTGCCAGTTTCTGTTGATCTTGAGTCTGACAACAATGTTATAATGTTAGGTGATAAAATTGTTGGAGTCCAGTCTCAGCTAAAGTCAGCATTTTAGCCATGAAGATGAAAACGTACTACAAAGTTTGTGCATTTAGCTTCCCTCCACATCAGAGGTATACTGTCAAAATTGTTTTCTGGCTTTCAGTATATATAGCTAAGTGACTCCAGGTTGTTACTGTGCTTTCTGTAATAATGAAGTTGCTGGCACTCTTCGGTTCTTCATTATTATCTTCTTTTTTTTCTTCAAGAAAATCTTTCCTTTTGAAGCAAAAGTTAACTATTTGAATGACTGCTGGCTTGCTGCTAACTCTAAGGGTATTCTATTAAGGCTGAAACCAAAGTACTGCCCATATCTTAATTGTGGTATCAAGTGACGGAAAAACAATGCTGTCACATTTTTTTTTTTTTTTTGAGAATGGTTAAAACTTAACCGAAGAAGTTATTTAAGAACTCTAAACACTGTCATGAAGCTGCAGATCAGTATTGTTAGGTCTGCAAGGTCATTTATCTTTTAGCAAGACAGATTATTACACGGAAATGAAGCTGGGAGTTTGCTTCAAAACTCTAATAGCTAAGTTATTGACTGTGCTTGGTATCAATAAGGTTCTATTTTAAACGGCCGCCAAACCCTTGTTATAACTGCAAGAGTTAAAGGTATTTTAACTGATTAACACAATACACTTGTTGCAGTTTTAAAGTTTGTATTCAAGTAAAAGTTCTCATACATTTTTCCAGTATCAGATAATTTTGATTAAGGCATCGACCAATCAGATCGAAATGAAGACTGCAGATTAGGCACACTCACGGCAAACTTTCATCCTAAACCCCCACAACTAGGACGAGGTATTATAAGTACACACTGAATAAAGTTCTTAACTAACACCGGTCACGCATCAGTACTTAAGATGTTATTTTGGCCTACATCATGGAGCAACCTGCCACTGACTAACCTTGAAGGAAATTAGAAAAAGACTGCTAGAATACTGGACAAAATTCAGTATTGCTGGCCCCTACTTGTAGACATGTTAAGAATCATGTCAGCCTACAACTTCAAAAATTAATACGTCACTGACTCTTTTTATATTTTAAGTGGTAATTTAGATGTGTTTCTTAGTGCAGCTTGTTCTTAATTTGGAAACCTTACTTATTCTTCAAAAGTGCTTCTACTCAACTTTCATTTAATTTCATGACCTTAGCATTTAGGCAATGAAACTTAGAAAATTCTACTTTTCTCCTTGAAATCTTATGCTTTTCCTGAAACTGATAATATGATTTTGATCACTATAATTTTATCTATTTTCTTAACCTATTTTTGCTTTATTATCTATTTTATTGGAAGTTTTGGTTTTCGTAATGTTATAAATAAGTATATTTATTTTTTATTCAATTGCTCAAATTTCTGTTTAAAATTTCCCTATCCTAGCTGACAACAAATTGTGGTAAAAATATGTAAAGTATCTCTTTGCACTAACCCATAATTCCAAATTTCTTCCTCTAAGCACCTAAATTTTTTAGGGCATAGAAAGTTCACCTTGAAACAATCGTCATATTAAGCTTTCCTACTAGAAATGAATGCAACAAAATTCCTTAAGATCGAAAAAACAACCTTATCTGAATCTTGTCTTTCGCGAAAATTATTTCAAATCGAGCTAAAAAGTTTTTTCTCTCAAGAAAATGTTAATAGAACTTATTTGCTGTGCTACTATGTGTGATAGCTTCCCTCCTGGGGTATTTGAAGGGAGATTACCAGTATATTACAAGATCATCCATGTGTTCCACTTGTTTGGGGCAAAATTGATTTGTTGATGATTAACTCCAGAATTTCCGACGTCCTGACATTACATAGGCAAAGGCCACATTTGTTCCAGAATTGAAACAGTTCTTGCAGTAGAGGGTAGTTATATTGGATAAAAATGTTCTTCAGTAATGCTGCACTCTAAATATAAAACATTTTTCACATAACATTTTTTATTAATTAAATTATTGTAAAAATTGGCTTGGGTTTGTTTGCATTCTACTGAAACATCCTGTATTACATGCAGTGAGACATTATTGGTGCATTGATGAAACATACTTAGTTCATTTGCCACTTAGGACAACAATTTATCCAAAAAGAATACATTGCATTAAGAAATTAAATTTGATTAAGTATTTAATCTTTTCACATATTATGTATTACTTCTATTTTATACTTTTCTATTTTGTATTTCCCTTGAAATGTGGCCAAAGATCTTTTGCATTAGTGCATCACTGTAAAATTGTGATATGAAATTCAAGGTTTTATAAAACAGCACCTTTTGATTTATGACTTTACTAAGGATAAAATATATTTATTTTGTAATGGCGATAAGAAACATTATTGTTGAATTAAAAATCATTGCAGTCTAAAAATTCGAGCAACACTTTAACAGAACTGAGTTTTCTGTAGAGTTCTCTCTTCAGTTTGTAGCATAGACCAGCATTAACAGAGTATCTAAAGCAGGTTGTGCATTGCATTTGTAATTTCCTGTTACTTTTAGTGCTAATATTACAGTTTATTTTTCCTCTTTCTTGCTCCTGTAGACAAAATGCCACTATTTATTGGTGTTACAAGCTGTCTATGGGGCTTGCTTCTTCTACTTATGAAAATATATTTCTGAACATGCGAGCATCTTATTGGAATGGGAAGGGTGTTCAGACCACCACATCACCATTTGGTAAAGTACTGGTTGCTGTTTCTATGCTGCTGCTGCATTAGTTTTTTGTTTGTGACACCTTTCTCTTGCGCTTCCCATCCCACTTACAGGTCTTGGATAGTGTTTTGTTATGTTCTTTATAGTGTATAGGATAGGATAGAGATTGGGGAATCTGAATATCTTGTCTCAAAGAAATTAAAAAGTGTGTTGTTCTTTGTTTGTTGTGTTTCTCTTCCTGCTTAGTGAAATTTAATAAAATTTCCATGGAAGTGATATGGATTATGAAATCAGTGAAACATGATTCAGTCCATAAAAAATATACATTGGCATTAATAAAAATTTACACTTTCAGCGATTTCTTTTTAATATTATTCTTTTGAGATATTTAAGATTGTTTGTGAACATTTGTTTAGTGACCTTTTACAAATTTACAGTCACTTGCATGCAAAGTTATGTAAACACTATCAATATTCACAACTGATGGATCACTTGAGTGTTTCCATGTGTTTCATTTAACAATTGTTTGCTTTTTAATATTTGTGTTGCAAGATTAACGTTTTGGTTTCTGTAGAAGTTTTGTCATGTGTTACAAGCTATGGGGAAATAATTGTGTCATGTATTGTAGAAAATCATTGTGGGCAAGAAATTTGAAATTAAGTTTTTTGTTGGCTGCTTCTGTGCTTAAGCATAATTGCACAAATTTATGTGTGAAAGGAATACCAATCTTCAGAACAAAGGCTTCTCAGGAGCAAGTAGTATATGGGAGCAAAACAAGATTTGATTTTAAAGGTTCAAGAACCAACATCTTACATATTTGAAGAAACTTTGATGTTAATTTTTTTTTGCTTCTCTTTAGTTCTTCATTTGATCTGTTAATTTGTCAACCATTATTTTTTCGCTAGGTATAAAGAGTAAACTGAATAAAGTGAAGATGTCAAAGTGATTTGTGTTATGACATTTGCTGTCTATAAGATCATTTTTTCATTGCTGTTCTGGATTAAGATATTAAGAAGCAGTAGAAGAAATCATCAGTTACCAAATGTGATGACAGCTTACATAGATATATATATAAAAAAACACACACAACTTTTTTCTTTTCTGTTGTATATGTCATTCTATAACCAGGAAAGAATAAAGTTGAAATAGTTATTGCAGCATGGAGTGTTATGTCACAAGCTGTGTATACATTACTATTCAAAACAAAATGATGATACTATAACATTGTTGTCTCGTTTAACTAGAGATCAATATTTCGACTTTTCAGTCTTACTCATGTAGGAGGCGAGACATATGGCAGGGGGAAAGATGTGGTCACATCCGAGCCCGCCACATGAATGAAGCACAGGCGGAAAACGCGTGGTAGTGGAAGAATTGTCGAGAGGGGGGGGGGGGGGAACAGGCTTGACCAGCGATAAAAGTGAAACAAATAAATATAATGTCTGTGTAGCTTAGTTCAAAAAGTGACAGTTGTCACCCCTTCCACATAAAACGTTCCCTCCCATACAGCCTTGCAATCCGTGGCAGACGCATCTGTTCTGATCATGAATCAATCTCCAGTTACTCCCAAAAACTATCCCAAGCCCTTGTTTCCCGCCAATACCCCCATGATCTGGTGGAAAAACAAATTTCCCGTGCCATCACCCACAATCCTCGTTCTGCACCTCCTAAAGCTGACCGTGGTCCAACACTTGTCACCCAGTTCTTTCCTGGCCTGGAATCTGTCAACCAGATACTCCGCCGTGGGCATGATTTCTTACGTTCCTTCCCTGAAATGCGTCTCCTCCTTCCCAAAATCCTACCCACTGCTCCCCGCACTTGCTTCAGCAGACCGCCCAATCTGTACAACATCTTGGTCCACAAGTATTTACCTGCCGACTCCCCTAGACCTCCACAGGGATCTTTCCCGTGTAACAGACCCCGCTGTAAAACTTGCAGCATGCACCCTGCCACCACTACTTACTCTAATCCTGTCACAGGCGAATCTTTCCCAATAATTGGACATGCCACATGTGCTACCACTCACCTTATTTACCAACTCACCTGCATCCACTGCACTGCCTCTTACATTGGTCTCACCACTCAACAACTTTCCTACAGAATGAATGGCCACAGGCAAACAGTTTATACTTCCAACCCAGACCATCCCGTGGCAATTCATGCGAACTTCCATAATTCAAACAACATCAACACCTGTTTCACAGTCAGAGCTATTAGAGTTTTTCCAAATACCACCACCCCTTCAGAACTCCGCAGATGGGAACTAGCCTATCAACATATCCTTGACACCAGACACACCCCTGGCCTAAACCTACGTTAAACCTGTCACTTGCCATCTTTCATTTTACAGTCGGTTATTTTTTTTTTTTTTTTCCCTTCTTTATTTATTTATTTTATTTTTTATTTTTTGTATGTATTTATAACTTTTTGAACTAAGCTACACAGACATTATATTTATTTGTTTCACTTTTATCGCTGGTCAAGCATGTTCCCCCCCCCCCCCCCCCCCCCCCCCCCCCCCCTCTCGACAATTCTTCCACTACCACGCGTTTTCCGCCTGTGCTTCATTCATGTGGCGGGCTCGGATGTGACCACATCTTTCCCCCTGCCATATGTCTCGCCTCCTACATGAGTAAGACTGAAAAGTCGAAATATTGTGTAATTCTTTTGTTTTTGTGTTTTTACGTGTTTCGCCCTCCTGCCTTCATCTGTGGTAAGTGACGGGTAACTGTTTATTTTCCCTATCCTATCTTATTTTCATTGCCTCGCGGCAGTTTCTTTGTTTCCTTTATCCAATTAACTAGAGATCAGTAATGTTCGGTCCTGGAATTTAAGAAGACATGTGTTCAAATCCCTTTTCTACCATCAAAATTTGGGTTCCCGTGGTTTACTGAAGTCACTCCAGGTGAATTCTGTGCTGTTTCTTGTGCCCAGTTCTCTCCTATCTCTTGACGAGGCAAAATGCTTAAAGCAATAAATAACGTTCAGTTTCTCTGTGTGCAACAGTATAGATAAAATATAAAATATGTGTGAAAAAATATATTACCACTTTGCCCCCTGCATAGGTACTTTCATTTTTCCTTAATATTCTAATGAATTTTGTGAAAATCTAACATTCCACCACTGTGCTTTGGATTTAGTCAGTTGATTCTCTGATATGTACAGCATGAAAGCAGCAATGTTTAGTTTTAAGAAAGCCAGACAACTGAGACAACATTTATCAACATAACAGTGGGTTAATTATGGTCTTTATTATCATGGTAGATATACATTTTTGAGTTGAAAAGAATAGAGAAATGAATTGATTTTTTTTTTTATTTTTATTTTTATGAAAAATGTTCATTAAATATCATGAGTATATTTAAAAATGGAAACTGGTCCCAGGTCGGGTAAATTCAAATAAGTTAGAAGTATTTATTGTCAAATACAAGGAAGTAACCACAAGTATTCTTCCATAACAATTTTGTATTTTAGCTTCATGGTGTACTGTCTCTTTTGTCATGATCACATGTCAGATGAGGTAAGTAGTGGATTTTATCCTATGGCATTAATTTTTTAGGAATCATATATATTACTTCTATTCTATAAGGTTTTTTTGCAACAAGCATTATCTCCCTTCATATTTAACTGAAATCTATGAATGAGGTGTCATTTTAAAGCTTATGGGCTCCACTTTGGTCACATCATATTTTAAGAAAGGACTTTTTCGGAATTCGACCCTTAAAGGGCAAAAATGTAAATATTTCTAAAATGCTGTTTTTTTGTGTCTCAAGCTATTTATCCCTCTGTACACCTAACTTAAATTGTTAAATGAAGTACCATTTTAGATATCCACTTTGGTGACATATTTTAAGACATGAATTTTTCAGAATTCAACCCTTAAAGAACAAAAGTATCAATATTTCTGCAATGCATTTTTGTGTCGTAAGCCATTTATCTCACTTGATATCTGACATATAGATAAATGAGGTATCATTTTAAAAATTAAGTTCTCCACCGTGGTCACATCATATTTTAAGAAAGGAATTTTTCGGATTTCGACCCTTAACCCTTTGACTGCTGACGACGGATCGTCTACCTGCCGCGCTGAGGCCGGCTACCTGTGCTAAGTGATTATTCCTGGGGACGGAGCAGCCCGCGCTGCCCCAACCGCCCTGTGCTGAACATTTCTGGCGTGACCTCTCACGGCTGATACACAATAAATACTCTCACTACAAAGTTTCTCTGCAAATAAATTACTGCAGGATCAAACAATCATTAACCCTATTTTTCGTCACTAATAATTATATCTTGTTTGTAGTTTTTTACTCGATTTTTGCAGCTTATGGCGAAATCGTCGTGATTCTCAAATTTACCTCAATAGTTTACCATTCTTTCTTGCATACCCGTTTATAACAACTTCAATTTTCTATAGGTTCCTTACTGTATTAGAGTGTTATTGTTGAAATTTAAAGATCGTAGACTCGACGAAGATGCTAGAAATATTTTACCTCCACACTCACACGGCACGTTCAGACCACGACTGTAAAATTAGAGATATTCGACCTCATACAGATAGTTAAAGGCATCCCATTTTTCTTCTATTAACGAATATAATAAGACACCTAAAAATGATAATTGCACAAGTAGCCTCCGCCACACACCGAAATTTGGCTTGCGGAATATCTTTGTAGATGTAGATTCCCAAATATCTTGATGTTGACAGAATGTTTGCTGCGCTTCGTAATTACCCGATTATACGTAATTTTGTTTCTCTGATAAAACTTGTTCCACATAAGTACTCAACAGATTTTTCAACATTTCAAAGCTGTTAAATGTCTGTCCATTAATTACGTGAAATAGGGGGGGAGGCATTCCGGCGAAATCTAACGAAACCTCGCCAGAGTAACAAAAAGCGGTATTTGGACATAAGTTCACTAAAAATTGGAGGATTTAGAAGAACTTCTCTGGTCCAATATTCGCTAATTTTCAATTTATTCACGCAAGGCATCAGAAGACAAATAGCTATGAAACAAAAAATTTCATCATATTTAGTATCTTTCCACTTTGATATTCGAGAATGCACTGATTCTGGAGTATTCCCCATAGTGGTTATATAAATCCGATTCTTTTAATCAGCTATATATGAAATCAGTTCTTCTGTAAAAAATAATGTGAAAACTGACAGAATACTTGGCACATTCCCTATTTGACACACATGCCCCGATAGCGTATCATCAAATGCGTGACTAATTGGACGAAAATCATTTTCTTTCCATTCAGATTTATCACTAAGACATAATTTCTTCGTAGGCGTTTCCCTATCACTTTCTGATTCTTCAGATTCAGAACAACTAACATCTCTTGTTGAAACATGAGACTGCATTGTCACCTCTGCTGACGAGTATGGTTTAGGACTGAAGCTTTCCAATTCTGTGGAAAAGCTATCACTTCCATCAAAATCAAGTAGTTCATCCTCGGTGTCACTCCTCGTAAGAATCTCCATTATTTCTTCCTCAATGCACCCACGACGTCTTGCCATTTTCTTCATAAAATACAGGACACAAAGAAGACTGATGTAATTTCTGTTGAATAGTGAACTGTAGAGCAACGCCTAGGCTCCCTACAGAAAAACATTCGGACGATAAGCTAGCGACGAGAACTGCAAAAGGCTATTGAGAAATGGTTCGTGAAGTCCGCTGTACGACTCAGGTAGCGGCGCGTCTATATTCGTCATCAGCACACAGGTAGCGGCAGACAGGTGCGGCTTAACTCGTCAACAGCACTCAGGGGAAAACCGGCGGCTGCGTCTAAACTCGTCACTAGCACTTGGGGCCAGCAGGCAGCATGACGTGTATACACATCAACAGCAGTCAAAGGGTTGAAGAGCAATATTACCGTTATTTCCATAACGTTATTATTATTATTAATTTTTTTTTGGTACCTCTAGCTATTTATCTCCGTTCATATGTAACCAAAATTGAGAAACGAGTTATTGTTTTAGATAATAAGGTCTGTGCTTTGGTCAAATCGTATTTTAAGAATTGAATTTTTCACAATTACACCCTTAAAGGTCAAAATTGTCAAATTTTCTACAACATATTTTTGTTCTCCGCTGGATAATATTATCAAAAGACAAGCTTTCGGTGGCATGCTCTGTCGCCATCATCAGGTCCATTGTTCATATGTGACAACTAGAACTGCACTGGAGGTCTCGTGGATCTGTAGCGGGCCTGCCTCATCTTCTGATTGGCTGACTACAAGGCCCATTCCATTCTGCTTGTCTGTGATTGGTCGGCTCTGGAATCAGCTGTAGACTGGGTGGGACAGATCTGCCGCCGGCGTCCCACCATCCATCAGCGAAAAACATGGTTGTTTTAGAAAAATCTGGTTACCACACGTCATTGAGACACATACCCATGTCCCTGTTCACATTATTATTGCTCAGATGGATCTCAATGGATCCATCAATGACGGACTCAAAAAAGAAAGAACACTTGGATAGAACTTTCACGTTATCAAAGTCCGTACTCTGACCATTTTCAATCACGTGTTGTGCCACCGCAGATTTTTCCAGCTGAAACAGCCGGATGTTGCGCTGATGTTCAGTCACACGGGCCTTTATGGTGCGGATAGTCTGTCCAATATAACACTTGCCACATTGGCACGGTATGCTATAGACTCCTGGCATTTTTAATCCTAAATCATCCTTCACAGAACGTCATAAATCATGGACTTGGCAGGAGGGCGGAAAATGCTATTTATTCCTTGTCATGCCAATATACTACCTATTTTCCCTGCATACAGGTTGAAGGCAAGATCTTTAGGCTGTTCTTCTTGCTCAATTGGACGTTTATCTGCCTTTTTTTCGAAGTGCCCGTTCTATCAATCAGATTGGGTATCCATTCTGCATGAAGGTATGGTGGAGGTGTTCAAGTTCGGCCAGCAGATTGTCAGCATCTGAAATCTCCCTTGTTCTGTTTATCAATGTGTACAACACTGTGTTCTTCTGTGCCGTGTGGTGGAAGCTTTTGGCATGTTATTAGTGGTCTGTGTGTGTAGTTTTTCTGTACACACTGTGCGAAAGGGTTCCATCAGGTCTCTATGGGATCAGAATACCTAGGAAGGGAAAGCTACCATTCTCCTCCAGCTCCATTGTGAATCTGATATTTGGATGAATTCCATTGATGTGGTCCAAGAATTCATAAAGATTATGGATCCCATCTGGCCAAACGACAAACATATCGTCTACATAACGATAGAAACATCTAGGCTTAAGGATGGACTGTTCAATTGGTGGATCTTCAAAATGTTCCATAAAAAGATTGGCAACCACAGGAGTCAATGGTGACCCCGTTGCCACACATCAGTCTGTTCGTAAAAACTCCCTCTATTGGTGAAGTAAGTAGACGTGAGGACTAGTTCGAAAAGGTCTACTGTGTTAGGTTCAAAAAGACTGTGTAACAGGTACAGAGTGTCTTCTGAGGGAACTCTGGTGAACAGCGAGGCAACATCAAAACTGACCATGATATCAGACTCCGACAACCGCATCTTTTGAAGCATGTTGACAAACTGTGCCGAGTTCTTTACTTGGTGAGGACAATCCCGTCTACAGCTGATTCCAGAGATGACCAATTATGGACAAACAGAATGGAAACGGACCTTGTGGTCAGCCAATCAGAAGACGGTATAGACTTCGATAAGATGAAAGTTTTAGCTAAGTGTTCTTTCTTTTGGGAGTCCGCCATTGAAAGAGCCATTGAGATATGTCTGAGCAATAATAATGTGAATAAGGACATGGGTCAGTGATGCGTGGTAACTGGCTTTTTCTAAAACAACCATGTTTTTCGCTGATGGATGGTGAGAAGCCGGCGGCAGATCCGTTTTACTCCGTCTTCAGCTGATTCCAGAAACGACCAATCATGGACAAGCAGATTGGAATGAACCTTGTAGTCAGCCAATAAGAAGGCGAGGCAGGCCCGCTACGGATCCACGAGACTTCCAGTGCAGTTCTAGTTGTCACATGCATACAATGGACCTGACGATGGCGGCAGAGCAAGCCGCCGGAAGCTTGTCTTTTGATAATATTATCTTACAGAGAACGCGCAAAGACTTTATATAAAAAATACGCCAGGAAAGTCTTATTTCTCACATATTTTTGTGTCACGAGCAATTTATCTCCTTTGATATCTAACCGATATGAGGTTTCATTTTAACGAATAAGGTCTCCAACATGGTCGCATGATTCTATAAGTAAGGAATTTCTCAGAATTCGACCCTTAAAGGGTAAAATTATCATTATTTCCATAAGGAATTTATTGATCTCGATCTATTTATCTGATATCTAACCAAAATTGAGAAACAAGGTATTAAAGGTCTCCGATTTGGTCAAACAATATTTTAAAAAAGGAATTTTTAGAATTTAACCCTTAAAGGGCAAGAGTATAAACATTTTTACAACACATTTTTGTGTCACGAGCCATTTATCTCACACGGAAAAGAAAGGGAAAACACACCCAACACTAACCAATGTTGAATGAAGGAGGGCAGCAGCAACACAAAACAACACACAAACAAAGAAAAAACAATAGTTTGGATGAAACTCTTTTTTCAAGTTAACAGAGAGGTGACTGGTCTTGCGCAAGATTTGCTTTCGACGCAGCCACTCATAGAAAGCAATAGACCGTCGAAGGTGGTGGGGGGAGCAACGATAATATAACCGCAAGTATAAGAAAGATTAAATTATTAGATTATCTTATCGTTGCTCCCTCCACCACCTCAGACGGTCTATTGCATTCAATGTGTGGCTGCGTCGAACGCAAGTCTTGTGCTAGACCAGCCACCTCTCTGTTAAATTGAAAAACGATTTTCACCCAAAATGTTGTTTTTTCTTTGTTGGTGTGTTGTTTTGTGTTGCTGCTGCCTTCCTCCCTTTAACTTTCGTGAGTGTTGGGTGTGTTTTCCCTTTCTTTTCCGTTTAAGTGTTGCCTTGCATCATTTCTTTCCTTTTGTTGTTACTTATATTGAGCCATTTATCTCCTTTGATATCTAACTGATATAGATAAATGAGGTATCATTTTAAAGTTAATTTCTCCGCTATGGTTAAATCATATTTAAGAAAGGATTTTTTTATTATTATTATTTCGATCCTTAACGGGCAAAATTATAATTATTTCTGTAACATATTATTTTATCATGAGCCATTTATTTCCATAGATAAATGAGCTATCATATTAAAGATTAAGGTCTCTGCTTTGGTGACAACTTATCTTACGAAAGGAATTTTTCTGAATTTGACCCTTCAAGGACAAAAGTGTCATTATTAAGAATGAATTTTTTTCGAAATTTGCCCCTTAAAGGGCAAAAGTAATAACTGTGATCATCGCACGCATGAGACAGATCAAAGCCCAGCCGCTAGATAGCAGTAACACATATCACACAGACAGTGGCGGATCCAGGATAATCTGCCACTGCACAGAGATATTATTAAACTGCTTCACTGGCATCAACTTTTGTTACCTACCTATTACACTGACGAATAAACAGTTGAAACAAATGAGGCGGTTCTTCTTTCATCCCATTACAAACCCCCAACTTTACTATTCACTGCATTCGTGAAATTATTGCATGTGTCATCTAGTTTTATTTTAATGATGCATCTTGACGAAAATGGTGTAGCAGGAAAGTTAAAACAAAGTGATCAAACTTAGATGTTTATTTCATTTATTTCTCCTGTTAGTCTCATTCACTTGTACCAATGGAGTAAAATAGAGAACTACTTCTATTCTAAACTTTTTCTTTATACAGCTTCTAGCTTCAGTGACTATATCTAGCAATACTGACCACAGTTCACTTAATACCCCTCCCCCTTTCTCGCCTCTTGCTTCTCCCCAGTTACAATTTGACTGGGTCTTTTACATTCAGTCAGTCAGCATTTACATTTTTGTTATTTGGATATTGTGTTCAATATATAGTCGAATGGTTAGGTATTGATATGTTGACTTTACCTAAATCTCCAATAACAATGCTTGCTGTATGGCCTTTTCAGTTTTTCCCATGTTTATGATACATGATCTATGTAACTCTGAATGTAATGGATCTCTTTCAACAATTTTTCCTGACTGCTTTGTTTATGCACTTTATAATTCTTTCTGTTCACTGTTTACTTAAAAAAAAATTGCCCAATACAGGCACTTCAAAATGCCTTATCAGATTTTAAAGTTTAAAGCATATAGCAAGCAATAATTGAATCCAGCTTGCATTGCATTCTACTTTTTTTTTAGTAGCTGCCACAAATAGATGTTTTGTGCTGATTTTTTTGGAAGTATATTTTCGTCATGTTTGGTGACATTATTCCACTCCATAAAAGATTTTTTTTTATAAGAACATAATGTGATTTTTTCCACCCCATTTGTGCCTGACATTATTCCAGCAGAATTCTTCCTGTTACAAGAACTAGACTTCACTTTGAAATGTAGTCATATTGAAAAATGTGGCACATATAAAGAAAAATTTATTACTGTTGGTATGCAACATCCTTAAAGCATCATTTCAGAAATGTTTCCTATATGGTGGAAATTCAGGGTCTCTGTGGAGGAATTAGGACTTCTTAACTTTTGGATGAGTGTAATTTCTATTTAAAATGTTTATGAAATTTTAAGAAAGATCTGCTGATTCTATCTACAACTTCCAGTTTTATTATTTATTGATTTGTTACATTTGATATGAACCATGTTACTCTGAAAAATTCTGTACATAGCTTTTGTTTTTATTGTGCTTGAACAAAAGCTACTTGCTGCTACTTATAAGAACAAATATGTAGCAATATGTTGGTTGGCTTTATAAAGCTGGTATGATTTTATGTGTTTATCATCTAGTTTACTTATGGTAAAAAGAAGAATTTAGACTGCTCGGTGAGAAAATGCTGATGTAGAAGAATGGTGCATTACAAAGCATTTAAGAGAATGCTTGACAGAATATAAAGAAGGGCAATGGTATTTTTAGACATTGTTATTAGGTAATTTATTGGTTTCGGACCAAACGGATAGATTAAATATGCAATGAACATTTGGTTTATTGAAGATATATCCCATTTGCTTATTTTTAATTCTTTTGTTTTTTGTGTTTTTTATTGTTACATATCTTTATTTATGTCAAAAAACACAATTTTTTGTCAAGTGAAGTTCAATTAATCAATTTATTGCTCTGCAACTGCAGCAGATGTTTGATAGGTTATCTGAATGACATCTTTTAGTGTTTTGTTATTAATTATTTTCACAGACAGTGACATAGTCACACATAGATATTCAAGTAGTACACAAAATGTAATCATTTGGGAAGTATCTTTCTTCTTTGCACTGTCTGCAACTTTGGAAAGTGATGGGATTTTTACAAGTTACAATTTTTGATTTAGTACTTTTAAAGAGAATGGTCAAAACTGCATCACTTGATCAATCCCTCTAATCCATTTCCTGCCTATGCTGACAATCCATCTCCAACTATAGCTTAAGTGTTGGCTCAGTGTGAGATTTGCTACTTAAGCTTAGCACTGACATTTGTAATATTGAAAATTTTTTGCAATAAAAAGCTTTGCATTGCATTTAACTAGTTTAGATTTTCATTCATTGTATGTGATACTTTTCAGCTATATTTCTAATCATGTTAAACTTAAGTATATATGTGTTCTTTTTCAGTTCACTTTAATGTTTTAACTATTGTGATAGTGAGAAAGAAATTCATAGTATTTTTTGATGTTGTCTATAGTCTGTAATTCTGGTTCTTCATTGCAGTTTTGGAACGTCCTTCATCTCAAGTCTCATATTTAGACCGTTTTCTCAAAGAAACTCATCATGGTGGTTCAGTTGAAAGTGAGGAAGGAGATGTAGAAGACAACAGGGCACCTTCTGTCACTAGTAGTAAATCTAATTTATCAGAACTTAGTATAGTAAGTATTATATATTTTTTATAAATTATTGCTGTTTTGTTTCCAATGTTGCAATGAATGTTTAAAATTTTGAAGAGTAGGAACTAGTGGGAAATTGTTATTACTGATATATTTGGATAACAGCAGCAACTATATGTATTCCTGAATTATTATTGGCCAGTATTTGTTGATATAATGAATATTGTAACCTCTTCGTCACTCGCCTTTTTTTAATTAATACACCACGGGAATATACTTTGTAACAATTCTTATTAATCACATCTAAGCTTCAATTCAATAGTAATTATTACAAATACGCGCATTCACTTTTTAGCTAACAATCTTTTTTGTTCAACATACCAAACAATCAAAGATACTGATACTAAAAAAAAACCTAAGACATTTATATTATTCCAATGACATACAATATATATGTCGTCTGTGGAATACTTGTTACTATAAATTTTATAAAAAAATATAAACAAATCATTAATTATTTCTTTACCATAATTATTCCAAGTATAGAAAATAATAATTTCTTAATTTATAAAAGAAATGGTAGATCATAAAATGACCATACGTCACACATGCCCCCACATCGAGGCATAATTGAAGCTGCCAAACTACTTTTCTATGGCCTTGTGACATTGTGCATTATCTTGTTGAAAAATGCCACTGCCATTGAGAAACACGGTCATCATGAAGAGGTGTGCATGGTCTGCAACCAGTGTACGTTCGATACTTATTGGCCATCATGGTGCCTTGCACGAGCTGCACTAGACCTATGGATGTCCTTCTGAATGTTCCCCATAGCATAATTGAGCTGTCGCCAGGTTGTCTTCATCCTCCAGGAAAACGACGAATTTGCACCCTCCCTTCGGATTGATGAAGAAGGTGTCGGGATTCATCAGATCATGCAATGCTTTGTGCTGTACCAATCTCCAGTGTTGATGGTCACGTGCCCATTTCAGTCATAGTTACCGATGTCATGGTGTTAACATTAGCACATGCATGGGTCGTCAGCTGCAGATGCCCATCATTAGGAGTGTTCGGTGCACTGTGTGTTCAGACACACTTGTACTCTGCCCATCATGAAAGTCTGATGTTAGTTCCGCACAGTTTGCTGCCTGTTCTGTGTTACCAGTCTGTTCAGCCTACGATGTCCGACATCTGTAATGAGGGGTGGTCAGGTCGCCCAACCCCTTGACGTTTGGACATAGTTTCACTTTGGTTTCGCTACTTTTTGAAGACACTCAACAAGCTTTCCTTGAAAACCCGACAAGTGGTGCAGTTTCCAAAATGCTTGTGCTAAGCCTCCGGGCCATCACAATCTGCCCTTGGTCAAACTCGGATAGATCGTGCGCTTTCTCCATTCTAAACATGGATAGCATACTCACTGATACTACACGCACCGTGCTTGTGTGTGACTAGCAGTCATTCCCCAGGTGATGCTGCTATTGTATGGATGGGTGTATATCGATAGTAGGTAGGTAGTCATAATGTTCTGTCTGATCAGTGTACTTTACAATTTACACTTTCAAACAAAACATCAAATACTCAATAGTATCTCTTTCTGTTTTCTGTTAAACACACACTTTTACATCTTTTTGAAAATGACAATACATCACTCAGTATCTCCAATCACAGTTCTTTCTTGCCCGCCTTCAAGAATACAAGCCACACACAATCACTTTCCTGCACTCGTCATCATTTCTTTTTCGTGGACTCCCATCAAAGATACTCTCCTCATAGTTCACAATTCAAAGATACTCAAATACACACACTGTCATCTATATACTAAATGCAACAATTTACAATACTTCATGCCGAAATTAAATAAACAGCAAAAATGTTAACATAGATCATGCGCGCGCGCACACACACATGCTTCAAGAAATATTGAACCAATAGATTTTAGTGTGAGGGAACTATGTTTCCTCCTAATTCTTACACCAACATATTTCCACACCTCATAACCAATATACACCTTGTTTACTCCCATGACCCTTTTCACCCTCCTCCTGTGTTCCAGTTAATCCCATTCCAGCTCCTTTATCATATCGGTTACTGATTGTGCCCTTTGGTAATTTCCAGAGACAAATCTAGCAGTTCTTCTCTGCATCCTCTCCAACTTCTATATTTGATACCTGAAATGTGAGATCTATACAACATTGCCATATTTTAGCAGTGGTGTGATCAAAGTTTTGTAACCCAATTCTCGTACTTCTGTGGTACATCCCCTCATCACTCGCTCCAAAAACTACTAACTGTCTAATCTGTTCCGTCCAGTTGAGTTTATCAAATGTTATGCCCAGGTAGTTAGATTTCAGTTCTTCAAGAAGCAGTTCTTTCTCCATCTTACAGTCATAATAAACCGTTAGTTTTCTATCTTAGTACCTAATAAGCTGGCTCTTCTTTCCATTTATCTTCATCCCACATTGACATACCCATCTAGATATCCCGTAAGATCACCATGTAGCTGTTCAGTCTTCTACCATTTTGATCCTATTACATAGTATTATGTCATATGCAAACAACCAAACTTTTGATAGCAAATCATCAATGCAAACATTCATTATAATAACAAATATCAATGGTCCCAATACACTACCCTGTGTCACTTCCACTTCTTTTGATACTGCATTTTATATCCTAACTTTTTGCTTTCTACCTTTTAAGAATCTACTTCCCAGCAGATCATTTTTTTTCATCCATTCTAATAATGTTTTCCTTATTTGCCACAATTTTAATGGCTCACTTAGTCAAAAGCCTTTGAAAAATTTAGTACTTATCTATCAGTTTGGCCTACCTTGTCCATTTCATCCGAAATATCTTGCATGTAGGCAGGCCCATCACTAGCTGTTTGAATGCCCTTATGCAATACCGATTATACCGCCTCCAGTTTAACTACAGCCAGTGGTGGATCTAGGAATTTTCCGAACTGGAGTAAAAAACCGTGAGACTGCCACCTCTTCAAACATTATTTTGCCGCCCCAATTGTTGCCATAGGCAACTAACTGAGGTTCGCAGGAATATCCTTGCATGTAGCCATGTTGTCAACTTGAAAACCATTTATGGTCCTTGCATACAGTTCTGATGTGGCATATAAGTACTTTTTCCTATTAGAAAGTTTCGCATGGGAAGTTTACTGTCAGACAGGTGTTCATATCAATTTCCTGTAAAATAGCAATTTTTATCCTTTGACTTTTCACTGTTGAATACTGGCTTCTTTTTGTTACATTCTATCCAAATATATTATGGAATTTGGCCTGGATGATTCTGACTTTCCACTTTCGTGCTCACATTGTGAAAATTTTTCTTAAGATTCACAGTTCTGGTGAATTTGGGGAATGGAGGGATGGATGGTATTATGTGAAATGGATGAAGATGATGACCTGTATTAAATAAAAAAATAAAAAATAAGAAATTTTCCGTTGTGCACTTTACAGGCTGTAAATGATGTGCTTGCTTATCATAATTGTTTTTTGTAATTAATAAAATGATAATGTAATACTAGATTCTTTTGAGCAAAGATTTTCTAATATGAGATGTTCTTGTATGGTATAACTGAGGTATAAAGTACAAGACCCCTCCCCCCTTATTTTATAAAAATAATTGCCTTGTTTAAAGAAAGAACATTGGCATTTTGAAGTTCATCAAATGTGTGTGGGTGGCTCTTTTTATTGATGGAAAATTTTCCATGATAATTTGGTAACAGTTTTCCTACATTTGAGGATAATTATATAAAAATTTTCTTGAGAATTAATAACATTATTCATTACGATTGTATATATGTACCAGTTTCAAAAGCGTTCAAAAAATAATTTGAGTAAACATTATTTCATGTTGAATTTCTCTATATATGAACAATTTTACATAACTGAGGATGAACTTATAGAAGAAGCATATTCTAAATTGATGCATTAAGTGAAAACAGAACTGCTGCTTAATAAATTTCAATTAGAATAGAGAAGGGAACCATTGTATATCAGAGATGTCAGGATTCTTACATAGTTTCACTAAAATAATAATAGTGGCTTGTTTTGAGTGTTAGATTGTCATAAAGGAATCAAATCATAACAATGTCAACAGTTCTCTCAATTGTAATGTCTTCATATATTTGTATATGTGTGCTTACCTTCTGCTCATTTGTGTTAAATAGTAACTACTTGATTTCCCACGTATATGTAAAATGAGATGGTACAGAGTGTTAATTAGTACTGAGCTACTGTATATTTGAATGAAAGTCATATTCTTTGTTTGTAGGATCCCAATTCTTCTTTAGGACTCGACCTTCATACAAAACAGACACACATGGGTCCTCAGTTGCCACCCAAGCCAAAATCTCATCAGTTTCTTGTAAGAACATTTTCATCACCTACGAAGTGCAGTCATTGTACATCACTCATGGTTGGTTTGACTAGGCAAGGTGTAGTGTGTGAAGTTTGTGGCTTTGCTTGTCATATTGGTTGCTGTGAAAAGGTACCAGCCATCTGCCCCGTTCCTTCAGACCAGAGTAAGATAATACAGATTTTTCTATGATTTTTAGAAACAATTTTGATACATTAGTTCAGAACCATTTCATATCCAAATAAAAAGTTTGTTTTTATTTTGGTATCTTTTTTTGCAGCCAAAAGGCCACTTGGAATTGATCCCACTAGAGGTATTGGAACGGCATATGAAGGTTATGTGAAAGTTCCAAAGACAGGCGGTGTGAAGAAAGGCTGGGTCCGCCAGTTTGTTGTTGTGTGTGACTTCAAATTATTTCTCTATGATATTTCACCTGATCGCAATGCGCTTCCTTCAGTCTATGTGTCTCAGGTCTTAGATATGAGAGATGAGGAGTTTGCTGTAAGCTCTGTCAGAGATTCTGATGTTATACATGCAACAAAAAAAGATATTCCTTGCATATTTAGGGTAAGTATTTTGAAGTTTTCTGCAGTATTTGTTATTGTGCAAAAAATAAAAATTTCTCTGTTACAGAAATGAAGTTTTTACTTGTTAGTCATGTTTTAACTTATAGATGAAATATACAGTTCACTTTAAGATCATATTAAACTTTGCACATTTGAAATTTTGTTTGTTTCTTCCTTGTAAGATGCTTCTTCTGTAATGAATTGTTTGCTATGCATCTCCAATCTCCATACTTAAAATTAAATATTTCAGTATACTTGGGAACTGAATTGTAACTATACTGCAATCTGCTAGTTTCTTATTTTGGTCTATTTATTTTTGCAAAAGATTGCTTCACTTCGGAAGTTTCCAAACTTCGTTACTATGTAACCCATTGGTATTTCTTTTCTTTCTCTCTCTTTCTCTTTTTTAATTATTTTTTTTTATAAATACTTAATGGCTCCCCCTCTTTATTTAATAAAATATGCAAAACACAGATACATTCTAAAATAGTGATATGTAATGGTTATATAAAATATAAATTATATGTTCAGTGTTATGAAAGTTTATTTATGTATTTTTAGTCATATATTTTATATTATAAAGATTACATTTCTGTTAAACTTTCTGTGCCTTGCCCTTCATTAATCTGTGCCTCCCTTTGGAAGTGCACCTCCAAGTCTGGAAATTTCTATTATAATTTATACTAGCTGTTACCTGCGACTTCGTACGCGTGGGCTTAGAATTACATTACAAGAATTGCATATGGAAAGCTGTTGGTATCATAAGATTTTTCCCAAACAACAGCAAGTCAGTATAATATGACAGGAGAGCCATCATTATATCATTCTATCGTTGAACCTGTTTCATGGAATGAATCAATTCCCAGCATATTTAAAAAACAGAAAAACAAAGATGCGGAGATGTGGGATGGAGGGTGATTAACTGAGGGCAGCTTTGTTTCTGCTTGGTCTTTTCTTCTTTCTTCAGCTTGAGCATCAGATTCTTGGGTTCTAATAACTTTAGCTGTTTGTGCTCTTAGAGAACTACACCTTAGGCCAGGTTTATGCCCGCAAGGCATGTCAAAAAAGAAGACAGTGGTGCCAGAAAGTTTTAGGCAGATACAAAGTAACAGTACAGTGTAGAGAAAATCGACATCTACATTAAATAATATGTTTTAGCTCTAAACGAAATTTATTAAAATATCATACACTAACAGATTGGCATGAGAAGTACAGCTTGAGCAACCTACCTAAAAATTACAGACTAACACACGCATTCATCTGTTTGTCATCATTTGATAAGTTATCAAAATTTCATGACTAAAACGGTTATTCATACCCAAAAACTGATTGGTGGGTGAGTGGTTAACGCTCTGGCCTCGCATTCGAGAGGACAGTGGTTCGAATCTTTGTCCGGGCATCCAGACTTGGGTTTTCAATTTTTTCCCCAAATCATTCCAGACGAATGCCGGGATGCTTCCTTCAAAAGGTCATGGCTGAATTCCTTCCCATTCTTTGCCCCCAGTGTCATCCCGCCTCTAATGACCTCGACGCAAAACACATCCTGTGCACTTCCTACCTATTCAAAGTATTTCCTTGTCAAATTTCTTTAATATCGGTATAGCCATTTAGTTGTCAAAATGTACCAAAAGACAGAGACTTACTGCATTTATAATATTATTGCAGATCACACACAAACTGACTGTGAGAGAAACAAAGCCAAAGGGATCAATATAGTGTAAAAATGTGTACATCTACAACATTTTCAAACTGCCTAAGATTTGCCAAGCATTGCACCCGTAAATTTGTGGTATCAGTAGTTTAATCCGAACAACTGATAGTCCATGCGTCGCTCATTTGATCAAAAACAATTCTTAAAAATCTTTGCTTCCACTGGGATTTGAACCTGAGAACACGTTCCATACAATAGTAAGCAAGCGCATTAACTGTTGCGCTACCAACCCGCTATACGGGAAGGTACTACAGGAACTTGCACATCCTACACGCCTTTCTGTCGCTGTTCAGTAATTTTTCAAAATTGTATGACAGTGTGTATTATTTATGCAGAAAAAAGTATCCTATGTCCATCCTAATGCCAAATTTCATCATGATTGGATTAGCCGTTTAGCTCAAGAAACATAACAAACTGACAGAGAGAGAGAGAGAAACAGAGAGACAGATAGAATTACTTTCACATTTATAATTTTAGTATTGATTATTGTAAATTGGTCTGGAATCTTGTCCTCCAAATGTGCTGTCATCAAGTGAAAATCCACTGAAAAATATTTATTAGACTTCAGCACAAAAAAGCTTTAAAGGATTTTGTGTTACTTTGGAAACCAAAATTTTATAACAACTACTCATAAATTGTATTGATCACACTTGTACCATTTAACCACTTTAGGCTTTCAGTAATTCTGTGGTTTGTCGTAGTAGATTAAAATGTAATGGAAAAAAGGATGAACACAGTTACACAATAATTTGTATCCCTCAATTCTGTGATTTGTTGCTTTTCTCTCTCACTGTAGTACCTTTCACAGAGAACCCTAAGCGTAAAAGATCATGGGTAACTCCAGGTGAACCATCAACATCATTTTCCAGGCCAAAACGCTATGGAAAGAAGACAGTGCTCTGTGTTTGGTGGGATCAATGTGGTGTGATCTATTACGAGCTTCTAAAACCTGGTGAAACTATTAATAGTGAACGTTATCGACAGCAAATGATCAATTTGAACCAAGCATTGCGAGAAATATGTAAATAAACGTTACCTATGCAGCTATATCCATCTGTATGCAAGAGTTAAATTTTAATATCCGTTTTTAGCTACTTCTGTAATATGATTGTTAATTTTCCCCTCTTAATTCACACTATATTCACTATATTCACACTGTATTCACACTTGTGGATGTATGCTTTGTGTCAACTATCATTTGATTTTTAAATGTAATAATTGTTAGTACAGGAGTGATATCTATGTTAGTCTACAGTATAATTAATTTTGAAATAAAGCACTGTTGAATAATGTTTCAGATAACCACATCATTGATGGAACCTCCAGGTCTTAAAAACCATACTTTAATGCTAGCTGATACAGAAAGTGAAAAGACCAAATGGGTTGTTGCATTGAGTGAGCTCCATAGGATACTAAAACGGAATAATTTACCTAACAGAACCGTGAGTGTTTTATTCTTAATCATTCAGCTCCAAACTGTCCAAAATTTTACTTACATTCTTTTCTCATTGAGTGGGGTTTTCTTAGTGAACTTGATATTAAACTTAACCATACCTAAATTTTAACAATATCTCTGTAACTGGCTGTTACACTGCAGGATTAGGAACTAGTGTTATTCAACTGCATACAAGTAGAGTTTCAATATTTGACTGATCTGAACTTTTCAATTGCACATAATCTCTCTAGACATAATAAGTTTAGAAGATTTATAGACAAAGAGGACTTAGGTACTGTAAGAAACTGACCTTTTTATGATTCCTAGATTTGCCTCGGGTTGATATTACTCACCACAGAATCCATGGAATATTATCTTGCAGTTTCTGCTACTTAATTGGTCTGTATGATTCAAACAACATACAATAAACTAAGGAGAACTTCATTTCACTTTTCTATATTTTTCACTCATCATTTGCTTCAAAAATTACAAATTCAATAAATCATTAAAAACTCAATATTCTCTCTTATTATCTCAATTACTATTTGAGCGAGGAAACCAATTCATGCCTCCGCCCGCCATCATTTTTATCTCTGGACTCACTTCTTCTTCTTTCTCTGCCAAAGATGTTCTTGTAACACACTGATCTTTGCTCATGCATAGTAACTATTAACGTATCTTTTCCTTTTACAAAAAGAAAATAAATTAAACACACACACACAAAAAATTCTTACCTTTAAATATACAAACATAAAACAATAAAACTGAAATAATCCAAACAAAAATGTAAGGGACTATGTTTCCTTACAATGCAAAAGAGATGCAAAATGACATTTACGTGTCTCAAAATATCCTGTAATTTGGCATTTGTGAGGGAGAGTTACCTGAAAAGCTTACTGTTTTAATCATGGATGGGGATCTTACTGGCGAAGTATCAAATATTAAATTTGCTGGCCAGTGCTCTCTACTAATAGTTATGTTCTTGTTTATTTCATACAATCTCCTTTTGTTCCAAAGAAATGGAACCTTCATGATTTCAGTTAAATCTTTTTGTATCTTGTTTAATGTTGGCCTTGTTACAGATTTTTAGGGCAAAAGAGCTACTTGATAATACATTAGCATTTATAAAAAATGCAATGTCAGGAGCGATCATAGATCCAGATCGCCTAGTCATTGGAACAGAGGAGGGTTTGTTCTGCCTAGATCTGGATCGAAGTGGTAAGTAAATATCTATATAGTTACTTGTTCAGTCACTATAGAGATGGACAATAATTTAATTTAATATAAATGCTTATTTAATTGTGATGACGTGCATGCTCTGATAGCAATTTTCCAATCATCTCTTTACCATTATTTAAAAATTATATCCTTTGAGTATAAATTCCCTTACCCATCTACTTTTGCCCTTTATGAGTTTTAACTTTAAATTCATTCAGTGTGTTCGGTAAATTAGTCATCACTTACCTTGGTTATCTATTCCAATCCCTGACTACCATATCTACAAAAGAAAATATTCCCACTCCCTTATGCATGAAATCAAGTGTCTATTTCTGCTCATGGTCATTCCCATTCCATACACTACTCATAATTATTGGACCAATATCTTTCCAAGCGTTATCACGAACATGCACTTTGTACACTCCCAGTACTCTCTTCATCTTCCTCCTGTCTTCCAGTGACTCCCAATTCAGTTTATATCATATCTGTTACTGACTGGGTGTTGAGGTATTGCAGTAATGTCCAGAAACAAATCTTGGAGCCTTTCTTTGAACACCCTCAAACTCCTGTATTTGATATCCAAAATGTGGATTCCAAACTACACCATCATACTGAAGGAATGGTCTGACCATAGTTTTATAACACAGTTCCCTCATTTCTCTGGTACATCACCTCATCACAAAATGAAGAGTTTGTATCTTTTTCCTATTGCCTGCCCAGTTTGATTTATTATTAAACAACACAGTATCTGGCGTTGCCCGGTACAGTTGATTTGCCCTACAGCAATTTTAGTTACACAGTTTGAAATGTGTATCAAATTCTTCCTTGTCTTTCTGTAAATTAACAAGAATAAGTGAAACTGTCACTAAAACAATTTGAGATTATATACAGAATTTAATTTTCTGCTCTGATGGCAGATCACGGGGAATCATAAGGTATATTACATATTGGAGTGAGATCTTAAGCATTAGTGGTTGTGTGATATAAGAACATACATAAGTTCAGTTTATGTATGTTGATGCTAAAGACTTGATAAACAGTTCACTTCCATTACAATATGAAAAGTTAGCAGACATGCATTGGTTACTGAACATGTAGTACCAGTAATATAGTGTACACAGAGAACAAAAAAGTACTTTCTCTTTCAAACGAATGAGATTGTAGCTGTGGAGCCTGAAATAACATCAAATCAAAGAAGCCTCAGTGTTTCAGTCATGGAATTGTAAATTATTATCAATCATTTATGCAGTTTCCTTGTGTGCCATTATCATACACTATTGCTGTTTCTACAGTTTAAAGAATAAATTCCCCTTATTGAAGCATCATATTATTTTGTTATTAAGTTCTTACAGACTTTTTCCTGCTTAATCTTTTAAGGTGACGTGATGAAATAAATAACATGATTTAAGCCTGGCCCAAATATTTTAAACTGCAAAAAAGCCTTTCAAAATACATTAAACTAAGGAAAAAGGAAACTGCTTTAGGCAATATAATTGCAAGGAAAGGGAAAATGACTCATTACTCAACAAAGTTGAAGGCAGTGACGAGAGAAGAACATATATGACGAACACACAAATAAAAACAATATTTCAGTTATTAAACCTTATTCATGACGGAGAAAATGAGTCACGAGGCTCAGAAGATGTGCACAAACCAAGAGTTGCTACATGACTCATGAGCAACCCTCAGCGTGTGCACACCTCCTGAGCCTCACGACTCATTTTCTCCGTCATGAAGAAGGTTTAATAACTGAAATATTGAGTTTATTTGTGTGTTCATCATATATGTTCTTATCTCGTCGCTGCCTTCAAAATACATTATGTAGTTATTAAATTGTCAGATTGTTATTAAAAATCTTTATTTTGCAGTATAACTTTTAATTTTGAATAAAATTTTCTTGGATAACTAGCTGAGTTAATCCATCAATCAAACATGACGTTTTGTCGGCCACAAATCTCTTAGTGACAATGGGCAGAAGAGATTGAGGCCACTCAATCGTCGTGTTTTATCGATGGATTAACTCGCCTAGTTACCCGACAAAATTTTATTCATTTTCAACTCCTAGAAAACCTCTAGTGTTAAATAGGTTTTAATTTTGAGATATAATGTACTGAGATATACCTCAGACTTTAAGTCAGATTATAGGGTTTAATTATTGTGAAAATCCATCAAAATAGATTCAGCAGTTTTAAATTATGCCATATATTTGTTAAATTGTTTAATTTATGAACAGATTTTAATTCCATGCACCAGCATCAGGTTACGTAGCGTCTTTAAACTCACATCAGATTTAAAGTCAGGTCTGCAAGTATTCTAATCATGAAAAATCCAGTACAGTATTTTATGAATGATGTTGGAGCAAACATACACAGTCCAGTTACAGATTTAAATATATGCAACGTAGTAATGCATGTATGGTAGATGTTTGGATTTTTGTGCAGCAATGATAATTCGGGATTTGGTTAGGTTGAAATGTAACCTGGACTTGAATGACAACTGATAGTACATATCACAGCATAAAGCATGAAGAATTAATAACAGCTTAATTTGCCACGTATCTGGAAATGCGACCTCCCGGCAGCCTCCCCAAGACATCCTTCCTCATTTCAGCTAACCTCATCCTGTCTAACAACTACTTTTCCTTTAACTCGCAAATTTACCACCAGATACGTGGTACTGCAATGGGCACCCGCATGGCACCATCCTATGCAAACCTTTTCTTGGGCCGTCTGGAACAACGATTCCTCAACAATCTTCCCATTAAACCTCTTGTGTGGTTCAGATACATAGACGACATCTTTATGATCTGGACCCACGATGAGCATCATCTAATAGACTTCCTCAACTCCCTAAACAACCACTCCATCAACTTTACTTGGACGTACTCCCATACTCATGTTACCTTTCTTGATGTTGATGTTTCCTTTCATAAGGGGCGCCTACATACATCTGTTCATATCAAACCGACCAATCTGCAGCAATATCTTCATTTCAACAGTTGTCATCCCTTGCACATCAAACGTTCCCTTCCATACAGTCTGGCCCTCCGTGGCAGGCGAATCTGCTCTGATGAACAATCTCTTTCCCAATACACAGAAAACCTGTCTGGAGCTCTCATCTCCCGTAGCTACCCTCCTGACTTAGTACACAAACAAATCTCCCATGCCATAGCCCTTCCTTCACACAGCCACTCCCAGTCAGTACCCCTTGATACTAACCACAGCCCCGCCTTCATCACTCAGTACTTCCCTGGTTTTAAGTCCATTAACCTAATCCTTCGCCGTGGACATGATATCCTACGTTCCTTCCCCGGGATGCGCACCATTCTCCATAAAATTCTACCCACTGCCCCTCGTACACGTTTTAGCAGACCACCGAATTTAAGTAATATCTTGGTCCACAAGTACTCACCAAGTAATTCGCCCAGACTGCCACAGGGTTCATTCCCATGCAATAGACCCCGTTGTAAAACATGCAGCATGCACCCGGCCACTACCACTTACTCCAATCCTACAACAGGTGAAACATTCCCTATCATTGGTCATGCTACTTGCATGACAACACACCTCATATACCAACTGACATGCCTCCATTGCTCCAGCTCATATATAGGCCTCACAACCAATCCCCTAGCTATCAGAATGAATGGCCACAGGCAGACGGTCTATACTAACAATGAGGCCCATCCAGTTGCAAAACATGCCAGTTCCCACAAAATCAATAATTTGAACATCTGTTTTTCAGTTAGGGCAATCAGAGTTTTCCCTAACAACACGACCCCCTCTGAACTTCGTAGATGGGAACTAGCCTACCAGAATATCCTTGACACCAGACATCCTCCTGGCCTCAATCTCCAATAAACTCTGCCCACCAGACCCAGCACTTATTATCTATACCATTTACGTTTTTTATTTCTGTATTTACTATTATCCATGCTAGTTACATTTATTTTACGTTTTACTTATATATATATATATATATATATCCCCACCCAGTTATTATTCACCTCTTTGTATAATAACATATCAGTATCGATTATCGACCCAATATTTGAGCTTACTCCCCCCCCTTTCCACCTAAACTACCATCCGCGCTTAGACGCCATTCACCAGTCGGCCGTCTATTTGTACACATGTGACGGCGCCTGGTGCTTCACCTTCTGCACGTTTAAGGCTGCTGTAGGCCGAAATATTGCGTTTCTCTTGTGTTTGTTTTTCGTTCGTCGTCCCAGCCGCCTTCATCTGTGGTAAGTGTTGGGTCATATTTCCCTATCCTTCCTTAATTTTAATTATATATATATTGAACATTGGATAGGATAAAAAACCACCGCTTACCAAAGAAGGGGATTCCAGCGGCGTTGGTACACGAAAAAAATACGAACACACAAAGAATAAAATTTTCGAGCATGGCTCTTCCTCAGTAGAAGTGAGATGGCAGAATACCCGTTGCGTCTGAAGGTCTGGCACAAGTGGTTCAGTTCCCCCGGTAGGCTGTCAGCGTCACATATCGCCCGAGCCCTGTGAACTAGTGTGGTGAGCACCGTCTTGCGTTTCTGAAAGTCAGATAGGACAGGCTTTCCGCGAACCCAGATGCAGGCTTAACAACGCCAATAAGGAACCACCGGATCGTCTGCCATTCCTGCCGTACTCTGGTGCCACAACGTTGAGGATAGGGCGGGTTCTAGCAAAAAGTGGGATTAAAACCATATACCTTCCACCGCCGAAAATAAAAAACATCCTGCGATCCCCCAAGGATGACCTTGCTCTGCGGACGCCTGGGGTATACTGCATCCCTTGTGAATGCGGAAAAAGGTACATCGGGCAGACAATACGGTGTATCAACCAGAGATGTTTAGAACATGCTCAGCACGTTCGTCTTGGGCAAAAGGAAAAGTCAGCGGTGGCAGAACACAGCCTCGAATAGGGCCACGGATTCGATTTTGAAAGCACCAGAGTACTGGCGCACGCTAGAGGTTTCTGGGACAGCATTCTCACGGAAGCTGTCGAAATTCGTCTTGCCTCCAACCTAGTAAACCGAGACGGCGGGTACCAACTCAGTGATGCTTGGATGCCGGTCATCAAAGCGATGCGTCAGCGGCGCTGCCGAGGTCCGCACGACGCGAGGCGCCCGACTCAACTGAGCACCAGCTAGGCACACCAGCACTACCCCCCATCCCCACCCCCACCCCGGCGGCCGGGCGGTGGCTACGCCGACCAATCACGGACGCGCTCAACACTCCCGCGCACTGGACCACCTGGCAGGCTATAAGAACTAGCCTTTCTGCTGCACCCGGCAATGAATCTAGTCGCCGAAATATCGTGTGACAACGCACTCTTGACTCGGCTAGTCACCCGAGAGCAGTTTATACATTCTCAACGCCGAGAAAGACTTCGTTCTTAGATATAAGGTAATTAAAGGCTGACAGTGTTTAGACTTTTTTAATAGAAGATCAGTGGATATGCAGTGAGTAATTTTAAGTGTTTGGTTTTAAATGTCTATTTTAACCTTCGTGTATGAGGCGACCTACTTTCAGCTTGGGGAAATACCTATTCTTTTAAAATTGCATAATTTCGTCATTTCTTCTAAATCGCAATTTACTTAAATAAAATTTATGTCAACGTGTTCTCCAAAAATTCCTGAGTTTAATGGTGTAAGTTTTATCGAGATTGATGCCAGGATAGTGAAATTACAGCTTTGACAAGATTTACAAAAATGATATATGTGTTTTAATTTAATAACTTTACTTCTACTGCTTTTATCGAAAATGTAAAATTACCAGAATATTCTCTGAATTAAATTACGCATTTTGAAAGTTGTCTTATCGCTGTACCTAACTTCGATTGGCTGTAATAAATTCCTAAACTTGGCACATGGTTTCAAGATGAAATACTTTCTAAAATCTTTATAAAATCGGTTCTACTGCATGGAACGGCCTGAAATTAATATATGTGATATTAGATTTTTAGGTCTTTCAAGAAATCTACTTTTTATTCCGAATGATAAAAAATGTTAAAAGTGAAGTGCATCTAACGAAATGTTTAAAAATTGATTTAAGTTATTTACACTTCCAGAACCTACGAATTTTTAGTGAATTTATTCTTTTATTGAATTATTATTCCTTTAAAACTACTTTATTTCATTAGAAAGTGTGCAGAAATAGTGAAATACCAAATATCAAAAATCTATTGTTTGGTGAGCTGAATTATTATGGATTATCACATTTCAGGTTAGTAGAAGGTTTTTATATCATTATAGAAAGTTAATTTCGTTGTTTTATTAAATGTTGAGCCACTTTATTACTCTCAAATTGGTTTAAAAATGATGAAATGCTCGTATAGTAGAAGTTCATTGTTTCAAAACTGAATTATTGTTAGTTATTTTATTTTCGGTTGACATAGGGTTTGTTTACTATGATACAAAGTTTATTTCTGGCTTTTATTAAATACTGACAGTCTTTACTGCATTTAAATTGGGTTAGAAATGGTGAAATTGGCCTATGGCAAAGTTTATTGTTTGTAAATTGAATTTATGTGAATTAACTTATTTCCTACCAAAAGAATGTTTTCTTCCTATCATAGAAAGTTTACTTAGGTCTTTTATTAACTTTTAAATACCTTTACTGCTTCTGGAAGGGTTTATTTAGTCTGTTTGGTCATAGTATCTGTATGCTATATAAAGCGTCACTCTCCTAACCTATATAAGCAACGAAACTATCTGTTACTAAAGAGTTAGCTTCCTACTATCTACCTAAAAGTGAGAAGCTAGAATTTGCCAATATTCTAAGGTGCTTACAGATCCTTCAAGCCTTTTACTTTAATCAAACTTTACTCGAAATCTTGGATATTGAACAGATACCGAAAGATGCCGAGTTAAGATCGGTCACCCAGGTACTTATTTTTAATACTTGAAAAATGTTGCTATGTTGTATTCGGGAGAATTTCATTTACTGTTCCAGTGGCATGTAACATAGAAACATAAGACATACCACATATTTTATGCCTGAAAACCCTGTCAAAATCTGTTGCATAATTTTTTAGTTTTTCTGGAATAGATGTATGTGGGTTGAATTTTATAGATAAAAATGTTACCGCTAAAGTTCAAGTTTGAATACCTAGCTAATCTGCAGATTAATGTATTTGCTCCATAAAAGTGCCGAATCACGAGTTTTCTGCACTTTACTTTACTTTAATGTGCACATTAACGGCTTCTGCACAGTTAAAGTTCAATAGTTTGTTTCTCTCATTTCTTTTCCCTACTCCTACTCCCTCTCCATCCACTATTAGTTTGGTTTTGCCAGCGTCTTGCCATCAGTGGTTTTTATTCCTTATAATTTGTCTTGGCTGCCAGTGCCCGGAGCGGCAAAATAATACCAGTGCGTATCATACCTAGTTCAGCTTTCAAATTCATTGTTGGTGCATGAATTTGTGTCATAATTTTCTTTGAAACAGATAAATTGAACTCCTAGTATGCAAGAAAGCACCAAATTAGTGAGTAAAATTAAGAAAAGATTGTTCGCAACCCTTTTTTTTTTTAGGGAAAATTCAAAATATAATAATGTCTTAATAACAAAGCAAAAGTATGATTTCATAATTGAAGATGTAAAGTGAATAAAAGTTTCAAAGATGAAAGAATCATCTCAAGTTTATCGAATAATTCAAAGGTTTGATGTGTTGACTATACAAGGCTGTGAAAAACTCACTGAGCCATTGTCAGATGAAATAGTTAGTCCAAGCCGAAGAATTGATATATTATAAGCTACTCATTTTTCAATTGGCCAGAGTGGAAGTGGCAGAATGATTAAGCAATTGAAATACAATCCCAAATAAAAATGTTTTTTGATTTATGCGAACTTTGTCAACAAAAACAGAAATGTGCGAAAGCCGATTATTCCATTGCATTTCAGTAGCAGATGCCAGGTGGATCTCATCAATTAGTAATCTCGAGTAGATGGAAACTTTTAGTTTCTTCTCATATACCAACAAAATTTATTGTATTGAAGCCACTCACATCAAAACGGGTGGATGAATTAGCCTATAACATGCTTGATATTTTTCTCCTTTCTGGTGCTCCAAGTATATTGCATTTTGATAATGGATACAAATTTAGTAATAAAATCTTAGAATATGTAACACAATTGGGGCCAGAAATCAAAATGGTTTGTGGCAAATGTAGACATAGCCAATGCCAAGGAAGTGTAGAATCGGCAAATCGGGGAGCTACGTAGCTCAATGTAAACTGTTGCAAATAATATGAATGAAAAGCTATGTGATTTGGCTGGGAACCTCCCCCCGCCCCCCCCTCCTTTTAGCCTTGCGTAGCTTTCTACTCAACCTCTCTGTCCCACATAGACTGAGCCACATAGTTTATGGATGCTCCCTCAAGAAATTTAAAAGATGCTCACTACATTGATGGCTGATAACTAAACTAACAAGTGGAGTGAGGGCATACTATTTGTACAATTCATGAAGAATCGTGCCTATCACTCTGCAATTAAAAAAAGTCCATATGAAGTCATGTTCAGCTGTACTGCAAAAGTGGAATTGTCTTTTTCTATTATACCACAAAGTGTATTACATTCAATAAATACTAAAGAACACATTGAAAATTAGAAGATTCACAAGAGACTGTGAATGCACAGCCAATAGAAACCCTATTACCAGGTCATTACGACCACACGGAATTATTATTATTATAGTATCATCAGTCTTGAGATTGCACAAATAAGTAGGCCTAACTTTATCATATGTTTTAAAAATTAATTTCAAATTAATTTCCTTAATTTTAATAATATTTTAACATGTTTGATTCTTTCTATTATACTGTTTTAGATATGGAAAAATAAATAAATAATGTTATGTTAATTAAAGTTTAAAAAATGTTCCTGTTGTTCCAGCAAAGATCTTATTTTCACTTTAACAAGTGCCTAGTAGGTAATGTGCAGATTAGCTGGGTAATTAGCAGGTTATCTAGATAATGTGAGAAATATTTGAGAAATGAAACAACTTTCGCTCTTTAATCGCTCACCCTAGTTAATCTGCACATTATCTAGATAATCTGCAGAATAACTGATTTATGCACTTTAACAGTAACATGGATACTAAGCTGAGATGTTTACATCTGAGTTATTCAATAAGCAGTTTTGTTCCCACTGTATAATCATAAACAACCTCTATATTTTTATATAAGCTGAATCTTCTGGGCATTTTTCATAATCTACAACACACTATATTACTGGCTGAATTACGCACAGCTTATAAAGTTAGACAGCATTACTGTTTTGTTATGACCATTTACGTACTTATTAGTATGTGTTTCTTAAGTTCATTTGTTATCATTACACTCTCACTGTATTTGAAATTTTTGACATGTCACATTGTCCGTTTACTGTTCTCATTTTATTGGGCATTGTATTTGGGCTTCTTATCAGATGTCATTGCACAGTCATCAATGCTACATTACACTCTTATTTAACAGCATAGGTTCTCAACACTGAAGAAAGAACTATATATAGGACTTTATGAGAAGACCTATATGTACATAAAGTTTCAGAGAAGTGAGTGTCATATGCATTTAGTGGAGTAAGTGGAGAACATTATGAAACATGCCATTTTTACCACCATATACTACAGGCAGAAATGAGAACACATGCTGATCAGAACAATGATCATTGACGAAATTTGGTTAGGGCTTAAAAGACAGAACTGATACATCAGGTGGAAGGTTGATGGAATCAAGGATTGCCACCTATTGTAGCCTGCCTTAAACTAACATAGTAATCCTTCCAGCTATACCGGACCTACAGTTTATATTGGAATATTAACCATGGAATTATCTGCCATACTTCACATTACACAACCAGTTGTGGCAGAGGTTAAGATTGGGTTAGGGCCTTTGAAAATTCCAGCTGAGAACAGGGGGCCTTTCAATCTACACTTAAATGCCTTAACCACTGAATCACCAGACCACTACGCATTTTTACTATTGTCTGTTAGAATTTTTTTGAAGAAATGCGTGTTTAAGTGCCTAGTTTGACTTACTAGCTGGTTCCCATGACATCCTTCATGTTTGTAAAGAATTTTGATTGATAGATAGTGACATGCAACCATCATAGTGTACAATGGGAGACTCAAAGCTTCTACTGCACATAAACACTAGTGATCTGTGCTGTGTAGTTGCGTTTGCAAAGTGAAATAAAGGATACACAAGTATTTGGTCAAAATAACAAAATATCCTAAGTCTACCACTTTGAATCACCGTATCTCCCACACCCCCACAGCTACTGACATGCAACCACCATAGTCCACGTTGGGAAACTTGAGCTACTACCACACACAAACACCAGTGATTTGTAGTTGTGGCAACAAAGAGAAATACAGGGACACACATGTTTTGGTTGAAATATGAAAATATTCCAAATTTACCACTTTCAACCACATATCTCCCACATCCCCACAGCTACCGGCATTCGGCCAAAATTTTGCGCGATGGGGAACTCCACGCTAGTACCACACACAAACATCATTGGTCTGCACTTGGTAGTGCCAAAATATTATACTCGGCACAAAAATTGCTTGGTTGGAAGACAACACTGCTATATTTTCCATTATTGGCATTTTAGCTTACCCATTCTTGAATTTTTTATTCTTAGTACTATGAACTATGCTGTAATAAATTGGGAAGCCCTGAAATTCTCCTATATTAGTGTTGCTCAGCCTGAAACTTGAACATTTTTGGTGCACAAATTCTGTATTACTTTTATTCATGGATAATGTACAGTTATTATGGCATATTTATTCAATTAATAGGTAAGTTACACCAATGTAATAATAAAATAACAATTCTGTATTACTTAGTACTAATCAGAAATATTACATAAAGGGTTAATTTCATTATTACTATCCTTATACAGATTCTAACCTAAAAATTGTGATGGGGAAGGGAGTTGACATTACCCCCACAAAGAAAGCTAGAATTTCAGCCAATATCAAATTGCATCAGTTGTGGTTGTTTCACAGCCATCAGTAAGAGATATCAGCAACAACATGAAAACAGACACATCTCTTGAGTCATGGTGCAAAAGACGATGTGGACGTAAACGCTTAACTTCACCCAAAACTGACAGGATAATAATGATGTGCGAGTGGAGACTTTCCCGGCGTAGTGATGAAATATAATCTTCACGGGTGTTCAGCTGGATGGTGTCAAAGTAACACGACGTTTCGACAGCAAGCTCGGCTGTCTTCATCAGGTATCGGTGTCTGCTGGCTGTCGTAAGCTGGCTGTAACTGCGTCGACTGACTTAGCACCTCGACACACCCACTTATCAACCTGCCTGCGTGGGACGTCCAACCAATCAGAGCGCACCCGTCCCACCAGGGAGTGCCATCGGTCCTGGCGGAAAGAAGGACAGTCGCGTTGCCTTTATCCGCTGGAAGAACGACTATGTTGTCTCTGCGGCGTAAGGCATCTATTGCCTTCCGCTCTGCTATCATAATGTTCTTAGGTATCTTGGCCTTCTTCAAGACCCGACAGGTCTCACGTCGTATTTCTTCAGCTTCTTCCGCCGGTAGGTCATGCACAGCCAGTTCTACCGCGCAGACCATCTCCTTTATGGGAACTCGCTTAGGAGCCGGGGCGAATTTTAGCCCCCGGGCCAGCACGGAGGTAGTGGCTTCGCCGCCAAATACGACAAAAAGGTATTGAAATTACTTGACGACGCTTCTTACACTCCGCTGGACGCCGACCCTACTGCAAAAGTCGTAAGGAAGGCGCTGGCCCTCATCAAGAATGCCGAACTACCGGAACAGGTGTCCAAGATGATCAAACCGCGCGCTGCAAGACCTCCAAGACTGTATGGCCTACCCTGGTGGGCTGGTGTTGTCATCACATGAAGAACTCGACGGAGTTTATAGAGACCATCTGGTCTTTAAAAGTCTCAGACACGGACATTCTGGTCAGCTTCGACGTGGTATCCCTCTTCACCCGGGTACCGGTGAGGGACACACTGGAGCTGATACACCGCGATTTTGAACCAGCTATCGTAGACCAGTTGAGCACGTACTGACTTCCACCTACTTCATGTATGGAGGGAAATACTTTGAACAGACCGATCGAGTAGTGATGGGGTCACCGCTCTCCCCAGTAGTAGCAAACCGATACATGGAAGAGTTCGAGGAGAGGGCACTAGAGAGTGCCACACTCAAGCCATCTTGTTTCTACCGGTATGTGGATGACTCTTTTGCTGGGTGGCCACATGGCATCGAGGCACTGCATGAATTTCTCAAACATCTCAACGGGATTCATCCTAATATCCGTTTTACGATGGAGGTAGAGGTTGACAGGTGCCTCCCCTTCCTGGAAATCTTGGTGAAAAGAAGACCTGACGGTACTTTATCGCACAGCGTGTACTGCAAGCCCACCCACACGGATCGTTACATGGGTGCAGAGAGCTTTCATCACCCAGCCCAGCGCAACTCTGTGCTGTCCACTTTGGTGCAAAGGGCGAGAGCTATCTCCGACAAGGAGAGCTTGCCTGTTGAATTGAAGCATCTTAGGACGGTCTTCGAACAAAACGGTTATTCCCGGCGGCAGATCGAACAGGCCTTTACGCAGAAACCACCGAGAACACCATCGGAGCAAGAAGAACCTCCAAAAACTCTTGCATTCCTGCCATATGCCGGAAACACATCAGGAAAGATTGGTAGACTTATGGCGCGGTTTGGTATAAAAAGTATTTTCCGGCCCCCCGCCAAGATGCGAGACATACTGCCCTCAGTCAAAGATGACCTAGGCTTGAGGACCCCAGGCTTTACTCCATACCTTGTGAATGCGGCAAGGTGTACATTGGACAGACCAACAGAACCATTGAAGAGCGGCTTTCCGAACATAAACGTCATCTAAGGCTGGGGCAGCTTGAAAAGTCGGCCCTAGCGGAGCATGCTTTCGACCACGAGCACATGATTGAGTTTGACAAAACGGTAGTGTTGACCAGGGCCTCCACTTTCTGGGACTCGGTCATAAAGGAGGCGTTGGATATTCGACTGAAGGACCAGAACATAAATAGGGACGGTGGGCTCTTTCTGAGCGAAGCTTGGAGGCCTATTATTAATGACCTCCGACAAGAGCAAAGCAGGACACAACACGCCATCAAAGTGGCTAATGACACCAGTCGGGTGCCGCGGGTATCCACGGACTAGCCATCGACCAATCAGGGGGGGAGGGGTCTCCCACCTGCCGGGACCGCTGACACTCCCTGGTGTGGCGGGTGCGCTTTGATTGGTCGGACGCCCCACGCGGGCAGGTAGATAAGGAGGTGCGTCGAGGAGCTAAGTCAGTCGACGCAGTGACAGCCAGCTTACGACAGCCAGCAGACACCGATACCTGATGAAGACAGCCGAGCTTGCTGTCGAAACGTCGTGTTACTTTGACACCATCCGGCTGAACACCCGTGAAGATTATATTTCAGAATAAAAATGAATTATGCTGTCAAAAAACTGTAAACATGGTCACTGAAATGTTTGAAAAAGCTGGGATTGCATTATCACAGAGAACTGTTGAGCGATGTTTCAGTGAGGAAATGAGATTGAAACATTGTTGTCCTTTTAAAAAAAAAAGCTGATGGCTGTATTGAGACCAAAAAAGACTTCATTGGACAAAGAAGATCAAAAATTTATTAGAGGAAGATTGGAATAAGATTTATAAAACTTTCTGCAGAGTTTCAAGTGATCTGATGTTACAAAGTAGAATTTCTAGTTACTTTTTTTACTGTGGCACTATATTTTAGAGGTTTGCTTCTCACACAAAAAACCATACAAGTCCAAGGATAGAACTGCATTTGTTCGATGCGACATCATTCAGAAATTGAATGAAGAATGTGTTGTCGAAAAAGTTGAAATATCCTCATGCCATAAAAAATATGGCAAGGGGATTGGGCTTCTGCATGTTGTTAATGCCACGATGAGTAGGGAGCAATAGGAGCTATTTTTAAGGAATGAACTCGGGCAATAGAATGGTTTCCAAACAAAGATTTCACCTTCATGCATGATTCAGTACCATACCTCAAGGCAAAATGAGCGACATTCTTCTTAGAGAGTCAAGAAATAAATGTCTTGGACTGGACTGGGAAATCTTCAGAGATGAATCTGATAGAAAACATTTGGGAGGCACTGAAAAAATAAATACTAAAGGGGGAATGATTACCATCAAGAATATACTTTTAGAAAGAGGGGTTAGAATACTCCATACATGGAAAAACTAATGAGAAAGTGCATTTCAGGCATGCCAAGAAGGGACCAGGCATTGATTGTAGCTTAGGGGGGTTTCACAAAATATTGACACTGTGATCAGTGTAAAGAAAATCGCTGATTTATCAAACTGTTTTGTATGTGTATTCATAAGCTAGTATGTTAAATATTAGTACAACAAAGGAAATGTACATACTTCAACAATAAATAAGTTCAATAGCAAAAAATAAATTAAATAAAATAAAAAAATCTCATTTCCCTGTGTTGAGTATAATAATTTGGCAGACCAATGTAAGACTGTCAAAAAGTAGCGAAAGAAATGGGGATATACAATACCTGTTAGCTTTGAAAAATAGATGAAGTTTCACAGTAATTGGCCAAGTGAAAATAAAGGTAAAACAGTGTATAATGATCTTTCAACTTTAATAAATTTCTGTGTTTTGAAGTTTCTTTTGAAGTCTTTGTTTTAACAGACTTTTGACCAGTCCATTTGAAATTCCAGTTCACTATTCATTAATTTCATGGCATAACTTCTCCACATAAAAAAAAAAATCAAACCGTGTGTCCCTTCAATTTGCATTTGGATTCAGCTTTCACATATATCTGATGACTGAAATGTGTGGTTTTACTAATAACAACAGACCTGAAATTTTCATGGAAGATGCATGAAAGTCACTTTTCACAATTTTTAAATGTTTGTTGATATCAAAATTTAGTATAATATGACATCAGTTACTTTATTTCAACAGGTGGTAGAAGATAAAATATTACTTTTTCCTTGCTTTATTTTGCTTGCCCATTCATTTTTATTTATTTATTTATTGAAATTCACTCTCAGTAAGACTAATAGCTGAGATACAAAAATGCATGGAATTGTTAAAATACAGAAATGTCATGTGACAAACATAGCACAGCTTAATTACTAATTATATTAAGTTTTGATTTTTGTTGTATAATGCAGTTCAATTCGGAAAAGAAATTTGCCACTTAGTAAAAATCAAAGATGGAATGCAAAATATGTAAAAGAATAGTGAACACAATGTAGGTATTTACCATAGTGGCAAGTGACAGAAAACTTTGTTGAGGTCTCATTGAAATTATCAAAAACTTGTTCTGTTTTGGTGAAATACTATGGAAGTATAAGTACAACAAATCATTTAATTTTCACAGAAATAGCTCGTGTTGGCGAGGGTAAAAAAGTGTACCATTTGGAATATATAATTGAAGAGCAGTTGTTGGTTGTTTTGTCTGGTAAACAAAGGCATCTACGCCTGATTCCAGTGCGGGCACTGGATGGAGATGATGTTGAATGGATCAAAGTTGCAGAAACGAAGGGTTGTATTACATTTGCAACAGGTGTAATACGAAGAGCTCCACAACTTTGTTATTGCCTTTGTGTTGCCATCAAGAGACAGGTATAACTCAGTAGAAAATATTTAGGGTTTTTTTTTTTTTTTTTGGTCATATTTGTTGAATTTTTGCTTGTTTCAGAATGCTTCGCAAATAATTATTTATGAGGTCACACGTACAAAAACCCGCCACAAACGCCTCAGAGAAGTCATGCTTCCTACTCAAGCACAGACTCTTAATGTATTTAGCGAATCTAGACTATGTGTTGGTTACCAATCAGGATTCAGTATTTACAGTATTATGGGAGACCAGAATCCCCTACGTAAGTGTTCCATTTTTATTTGTTTAGTTATATACTATTAAAATTACAGCTAAATTAATATGTTGGGTTTTGATATTAGAAATAAATGTCTTCAATGCTAACTATCAGCTCTGTATTCAGTGTTGTTGAAGATGGGGGAAAGCAATGAATGACAGACAAATTCATGCTTTTTTATGCCATCAAAAATAAAGGATGACTGAAAACTATATGCTTCCTAGTTGTGATTCTACATGTAATGTGAAATAAACTTTTAGAAAGAGTAATATTCTATATATTGAGTTTATTTCTGCTATGTATGTATGCTTGCTGTATTAAATATTGTATTATAAGCCACTTATATGCAGATGAGTTACAGAAAAGTGGTAATGTTGGGGCACACTTTAGTACGTATTATATTCGTATTTACTACATCAATTTTTGTATATCATAGCTAGAGGAGTCGGGTTTTCTATGCTAGAGGGTTAGAAATAATTGGTGCATTACACCAAATAAAAGTACATTTGGAATGAATCAGTTATATTGACCTTAATTTTAAACTATTTGTAAAAATGTCCCAAGTATTCACCCCATATTTCAAAACTACAATGACGTATAGTACACATAGTAAGTATCATTACCATTATTACAATTGTAATTTATACTGTTATGAAAGTGTTTAAACAGATTTCCTTTCTGGGTTAATTTTGCTTGTATTTTTACAGCCTTGGTGCATCCTGACAATCAATTACTTGGTTTTTTAGCTTATAGTGCTGTTGATGCAATGCGTGCAATAGAGCTTTCAAGAGGAGAGTTTCTTCTAGTATTTCAAACGTTGGGAGTGTATGTTGATGCTCAAGGACGAAAATCTCGTGATCGTGAAATCATGTATCCTGCTATTCCAGTTGCTGTTAGTAAGTATACAATCAACAATAAGAAAATCTGAAAACAAATTGTACAATAATTATTTGTATTTTAATGGCCAATGGTGTGTTACAATGCATCTGGTAGAAAACTCTTTACAGAAGGATATACTTTCTAAATTTTCACAATAATTACATCACGTTACACTTTTCTTTTAGATGTTACATGTGAAAGTATCTTTATTAATGTTCTTCTAATAGCTGAATGTATCTCAATTTATCTGTTTACTTTACAGGTTATTGTGATGGCCATTTGTTAGTGTATAGTGAAACACATATTGATGTTTTTAATTGTGCAACGGGAGAGTGGGTTCAGACAATAAATGTAAAAAAAGCTAAACCTCTGAATACAACAGGCACTCTCAGCATGTGTGTGATTAATGATATGCCACACATTATATACCTCACTAATATGCATCAACGTAAGTAAAGATCTTTTATGGTAGAATCTATTGTAGCATAAGTGTATCACTCATGTATACAGCTTTCAAAGGGATAAGGGCCAAACAATCAGACTTAGTGTTACATAATTTTTAGTCATTTGTAATTGAATTCATCTTTGATTTGAAGAAAAAAGATATTGTAAAATGTGATGGGAAAATAAGACAGTATTAACAAATGGTGTGAAATGTGTTGCTCAGGTCATATAATATGCATACTGTCATTTTCTGTCCTTCCATTTCTAGTCAGAGCAGGTTTTGTGGAAGTTGGTTGGTGTGGAATGAAGTAAGAAGGTTCTGTGTATTGCTGATCGGTCTATTTGGTTCCAAAGAAACAACATGCACTACACAGTAAAACTGAATTAAAAATTAGGTTTGGGGAATAAACCACTGTTTACATTATTGATGATAGGACGGTTTGGACACATGAACTGGACATGAACACACAAAACAATGCAGTTAACAGGTCTCCAACCCTTTGTTGCGATTTTGTTGGTTGATGATTATACCAAAATTGTTTCTCTTGGTTGGTTATTGTTTGTCTTGGTTGGTTACCAGACACATACTGCAAAATTATTGCCACACCACATTCAGTAAAATAATTAAGTTTGTATCTTCGACTGTGTTGCATGTCACTGATGCCAGATAAAACTTTAGTAGCCCAGATGGCACAAGCAAATTTCACCAAAACTATGTAGATTGTTGTCCAGTCGCCACCCTTTACACAATCAAAAGTATTTAATTTTATCACCACAGTGGTTCACGGAACAGTCATCTAGCATATGGTAGACACTAAATTTCGCCATATTCAAGCAACATTCATTTATTGCAGATTTGCTCACAATGTCTGGTACCAACTTGTATCACATTATTGTCGCTAGTAATGGACTTCAATACTATAAAAGCTTGCATATTGAAATTATAGGTAGCTAAGTCTCTTCATTAAGGATTCCACACAAATCTCATAAATCTTACCAACTCTTCACATTTAGCTTGAGTTTACTGTTGGTCGTTCGTGGAGATTTAGTAGCAAACTTTAGTAGTAATGCAGCAGTGGTGTGGGCTTACTTTTCCTTCAAAATAAACTTTTAACTTTCATCTAGGGGTTAGGATGAAGTTGCTTACTGTGCGAGGATAGTTTAAGCTGTAATCATTTCATTTTTTGATAGAAGTCTGGTGCTTTGCTTTTCTATCAGACTTTATGCTGGTATCGATTATGTAAGAGAACATTTGAACAATATATAATTTGGAATTTATCAGGAAATTTAAAGTTTTATTTTGAGAATATACCTTTATCCCTTGAGGTAACTACGAGGGATTGGCGACCACTAGATAGAATCTGTAAAGGTACCAGACACAATCACAGTTTAGACAAACTGCTGTATGCAATAAACCCCAAACGAGAAATAAGTCTTACAGCTACTAGCTCAGGAGATGCTCAAGTTAATTTTTTCCTGAATTTCTGTTCATATTTATTAATTTTTATCTATTATATAATATTTTCTATCAGCTCCTTTTGCCTGCCTGTGACTTGTTTTAATGATATATTAAGTAATTTTGCAATGCTCGGGTACTCTCTTCAACACATTACACCAACTTCTGTCCTTTGTTTGAACTTACCTCTATCGTGTTCTTTGCTCACTGGTCATTATTTGTAACAGTGGCCTCTAGCATCCACCCTCTGCCATGTTTTACTGCGTAAGAAGGGCTAGAGACCTGTTACTGCATTGTTTTCTGTCTGTGTACTGTCCTGTCACCATCGAAGGAAAGTTATGGTTTATTCCCCTATATTAATTTTTAATTTTCAGTACAATATTTTTAAAAGTATGTGAAGTAATTGTGGTTACTTTTTTTCTTACGGAATGGAATCCATTGATTTATGAATCATCAGCGCTGGTCTGTGGACAGAGTAGTAATTAAGATCTATAAATGAAGCAGTTTAATTTAAAAACAAGATAAATATATTCTGATAAAGTTGCCAGTTTTTCATTTACAAAAAAGAAAATAATAAAATGTTTCAGAAGAACATACCAAGAAATAAATTTAGAGCAAAAGTTACAGTGAATTTGTTTTGCAGGTGAACTGATAAATATGACCCAATGTGATGCCTCAGGTCGCCCGGTTCCAAGACCTCGAAGAAGGTTTTCTCTTCGAGAGGGTCACAGAACGTCAAGGACGTAAGTATTATTTTGTCATTGTCCTATTGTTCATAATAATGAGTATTAACAATTTCTGTTGAATTTAGCTCTCTTGAATTGTTTTGGTGGTTGTTTATGAATTTCTTTTGTTTGAGAAAAGTTATTCCATTAGTGATGAGTATACATAACTGCAAAGAAAGGATAAAGTAAATTGGTCACTTACCAAAGTGTATAAGTATGGTTTCAGTGACTAAAAACACAGTATTTCCTCACGAAAATAGAAAACGAAGCATTCACATGAGCACATGCAGTATTAGCAATTTGTTTGGTACATTTCAATAATTTTCTTCTCAGTTGTTTGTTATTTTATTCACATATAATATTTAGAGTAATGTATTGAAAACTTACTTTCAGATTTTCTCATTGTCATGAATTTCAAAACAGTAATTTTTAATAAATCTCCATAATAGTGTTTAAAGCTACAATCTCATTGAATATTTAACCAAATAAATTCTAGTAAAAATAGGTTTAAGTTTCATGGCTGTTTACTGATAAAAAATTTCTGACACAAGTCTGCACTCTATAATATGTATTCAATTCACTTTCCCTCGGTGTGGTAGATTGTTGATTTAAAAACAAAATAGAAATATAAAAAAATCAGATGTGTTAGCCTGTATGCATGTTATCAGTTTTACTCAAATAAAAGGCATGATGTGTATTATTTACTCTAGGATTTGTAAAACACAAAAGAGCTGTTAGGGAAATCTTGGCTTTTGTGTATTTTTAAAGCTGATAAAGCAACACCATTAATGTTTTTCTACATGGAAAAGTTTTACACTCTACCTTATTGAAAGATGGCATGCATATTGGATAACTCACCTGATTGTTTTCAATTTTATATTTGTTTTGTTTTTAAATAAATGATCCACAACATGCAGGGAAGCCAGAAAACAAAGAAATTACACACTGTGGAGAGTAGGCACATCTTGGAACAAAATCTTGTAATCCTTTTTCAGTAAACAGCTACAACACATGGCTTTATTTTTATTACAGTTGTTTTTATGAGATTTAATTTCTTTGGTAAGATCATTCTTTTGGCTTAGTGGTTAAGTGATCACACTGGAAATTGAAAGGTTGCTGGATTAAATTCTGACCTCAAATGGGATTTTCACACACTCTTAACACAACATTTACTTTTGGCACAACTTGCTGTGTATTTGCGAAGTATGCCATAAAACTGTCGTGATTCGAATCCTGTGTGAAAATGTGAGTTCTCTATACCCAGTAGGACTACCACATTAGTTTCGGTGGCTGCAATAGGCAGATTGCGCAGGATGTTAGTAACCCTGTCATGCCTTTTCACTCGGTCATTACAATCACATTAATTATTATTTATAATAAGATAGGATAGGGAAAATAAACAGTTACCGGTCACTTACCACAGATGAAGGCAGGAGAGCGAGACACGTAAAAACACAAAAACAAAAGAATTACACAATATTTCGACTTTAGTCTTACTCATGTAGGAGGCGAGACATATGGCAGGGGGAAAGATGTGGTCACATCCGAGCCCGCCACATGAATTGAAAATTGAGAGCTTATTGTGAGCAGTCTTTCCTTTTGAACTCTAATTTTTGTACATTAATAACTGTGTTTTATCTGCATTTCCCAATATTATGGCTATTGCCACATTTTTTTAAGACTGAAGGGTGCCCTCGACAGTGTGTGCATGCATTTCGTACAGTGGGCTCACATCAGGATTCGTTCTCGGTTAGCAATACCGTGTCTGTGTTACTGCCATCTTCCAAGTAGATGGTGTTCCAGTAACTTCCAAACTAGGTTTAGGAAGAAATAAAATTGAATGCATTAGTTAAGCTTGCTGATCTCTGACTGTTTAGGTTTAACTGGAGGAGAGGCGGGGGGGGTTTTGAGCAGGTGGTAAAGGGTTTGGATGGGGTAGGTTGAGGAGGTGAGCCAAGCATGGAGTCTTTGCAACTAGGGGTGGAGTTGGTGCGTGATTTACAGCAGTGGAATGTTGATAGAGGAGGGACAGGCCTAGAGATAAATAGCTCCTAACAAGAGCTGTAGGATGGGTGGCATGTCAGGCCCTAGATCTGAACCTGGGTTCCTACGTATATCTTGATGTGTCCAGTATAGTGGCAATAATCCATGACTAAACTGCTGGGTACAATGATGATTGATTTTACAGAAATGTGATGAACAGTGTATATAAATGGGATGCATCTCATTTTTTAAAAAAATCGTTAGGTCTGAAGGGGAAAATCCAAATACAAGATAAAATAGATTTAAAGGAATATAAACAAATCAGAAACATTGAGGGTAAGCCAAGTCATAAATGCACAAGCTCCAGCAACACATGCTGTCTAATTTCCTTAGTTCTATTTCATTTGTTGTAACTTTCATTCCAGGACCTGAATTTCCTTGTTAGCTTGAAAATGATAGAAATTGATGCCCGATATCCTCCCATATCATTTCCTACTAGGCTCAAGTGGGATTGTTCCTCCAGATTCAGGTTGTTTTTGCTTCTTTTATATACTGCTTCCAACATTAATTATTTTCCCCCAATTTTATTTAATACCGTCATTTATTGTATCTTTCACAATATGAAATCTGTTCTTCATTCATTTGTAGGACAGACAGGAGATCCAAAATGATTTCTGCACCCACTAATTTTAACCATATCAGCCACATGGGTCCAGGAGATGGCATTCAGATTCAGAGGCTTTTAGATCTTCCTACAACATTAGAGACTGCAGACCAACCTTTAGCAAGTCCACAACAGCAACTGCAAGGCAGTCAGCAGAGGGTAATCTTTTTCTCTTTTTGTATGTGATTATGTGCATTAGTTATATTTCATCTTCTTCAGTCTCCTTTTAACAATTATTTATTGTTTAATGGATACTTTGAATTTTTTTTTTTTTATCTTGGGGATGAATGTTGTAAGTATTAAATCTAAAATTTTTATAATGTATGAATGATATAGGTGTTACTCCTTTGTAGTTCTCACTGGTCTTTTGATGTGTCAGTATCTACAATACTTTTTATATTTTCTTTCTTTCTTTTTTTATATAGTTATGAGAATGAAAAGAAGGATAGGGAAGGTAAACCCACAAGTTACTAAGGGTGAAGGCAGGGGAGTGAAATAGCACAGAAAAGTTTGTGGTATTGCTGCCTTAATGTTTGGTAAGTGATGGGTTTATTTTTTATATCCCTCTTTTTTTCTCTCTTTTTGGACAGATAAATTTCTTAACATAAACCGAGTGTGGTGGGTGAGTGGTTAACGCTCTGGCCTCGCATTCTGGCCAGTTCGAATCCCCGTCCAGGCATCCAGATTTGGGTTTTCCATGGTTTCCCCAAATCACTCCAGTTGAGTGCCAGGATACTTCCTTCAAAATGCCATGGCCAAATTCCTTCCTGTTTGTTGCCCTAGGTCACATCCTGCCTTTAATGACCTCTACGTCGATAAAAGAAAAAAAGAAAAAATTTAACACAAAGTCTAGCATGTTTAAATTACTGCTGATTTAACTTTTAGACACCACTCACTGTTATCATAAACTCATGTGTTCTAGTATGTTTTAGTCCAGTAACAATATTGGGACTTTTAATGTGCCACGATATATTTTGTCACTAGGAAAATATGTCATTTGAGCCAAACTTATGTTGTGTTATAAAAATAGAAGAATAAACCACAACTTCTCACATATAATGACAGGATATCATTTCCACAAGCATAAGGTGCAAACTTACACAAAACACAATAGTTAACAGATGCATATCCTTCATCAGGAGAAGTTCATGTGTGTTAGTATATCTTTAGTGTGTAGATGTCCTCCTGCCATCATATATGTTAATGGCTGGTTTATTACTCTCATAATTTTTATTCTGCTATCCAACATTTGTTGTTACACTGCGGTTTATATTGAGCCTGGATGATTATGTGTGATTCATAATACAGTAAGCACTGTAATTCATTGATCAAAATCTATTTATGATCACAACATTTGGGTAATCAAAACTCTTAATATAGGAACCCTTTATTGTAAAGACTTCCTTAGTGACATAAATATGAAATGGGCCTTCTTGGCTGAAAACTAAGTTTCCATTACCAGAATGGCATCTGACATCTGGACTTTATCGTTTTGTGATTAATGTAAATAGACCTGCACCACTGATTTATCAAAACCTGATCATATGTTGTCATATGTTATACAGCACAAGCTTAAAGAGACATGATTTATACAAAAGCAATTTAATAACTTGTTAAACTATGAGTTTATAATGTTTGATTTGTGTACCTAATAAGCTGACTATTCTTTGCATTTAACTTCATCTCATGCATACCAACCCAACTATACATCTTTTCCAGATCACCCTGCAGCTGTTTACAGTCCTCTACCATTTTGATCCTTTTATATAGCATTATGTCATCTGCAAACAGTCTAATTTCTGATAGTAAATCATCAACACAATTATTCATTAGAATAATGAACAGCAATGGTCCCAATACATTACCCTGTGGCACTCTCATTTTTACTTCCACTTCTTTTGATACTGCATTTTCTGCACAAACTTCTGTTATCTACCTTTTAAAAATTCTTCTCATCCACTCCAATAGTTTTTACCTTGTTTACTACCAGTTTATGGCCCACTCTGTCAAAAGCCTTTGTAAGATCTGTTGCTACACCATCAATTTGGCTTCCCTTGTCCATTTCATTCAAAATATCTTGCATATAGCGCATGTTGCCTACTTGAAAACCACTTACGCTCCTAACATACATTTGTAATGTGGTTCCATATCAATCTATCCATTAATTTACCTACCACTTATGTCAAACTGATGAATGAACACCAGTGAACTATGGTAGTTTCTGACAACTAGTATGATAATTCCTCCACCAATTCCTCTTCTATCTCTGCGGTACTCTCTGTATCCATCGGGGAAAAACCTCATTGTCTAGTACTTCTTCTTTTAACCAACTCTCTAACCATGTTATTACTTGTGATTCGTGTAAATCTACTTAGTTTGGAAATTCGTTACTTTGTTCATTATACTTCTACAGTTCACCAATAACACCCTTATTACTGGCTTTATATTTCCGGCCTTAACCCCCTCCTTCCCAGTTCTACTCCAGTCATTATTGTTTCAGCTACCTCATCTACTTCTTTAACATCTGTGATTTTTCTCAATGTGGATCTGCAATCAGTATCAATTTGATCATCTATTTCCATTCCTTCACCAGCAGCTCCTAACTTAAAAAAGGCACAGTCCTGACATCATCGTCACTGGAAATGGATGCTATGATAGTCAAGAGTAATGTTTTGGACTTCTTTGTGGCAGTTGACATGTATTAGTTTTGATATTAATATGTTTGTACCTTAGACAACGTTAGAAGGGAATGCGTATGTTTTTTATGCAAATGTGATTTTCTTATTGTTTTGTTATCATCAGTCTCATGACTGATTTCATTCAATCCTCCATCTGTTCCTATTATGATCTAACCTCAACATAACCCTTACAGCCTAAATCCTCAATTATCTGGCTTCATGTATTCTAATCTTTGTTTACCTCTCTTCAACTGTTCCTTAAGATTAACAAATTAACCAATCAAACATTTCCAAAAATGAAACCCATCATCTCACTTATACTATTACACAATTTTCTTTCTTCACTTATCATATCCAATACATCTTCATTTCCTACTTTATCTGTCCACTTAATTTTCAGTATCCTTCTCTAGCAAACATTTCAAATGATTTAATTTTTGTTCTTTCTGGTCCATATTTCACTACGATTAAGTGCTGTGCTCCATATATACAGTTCTCCTGACTCCTAGATCAATATTTGAAACACAAAGATTTATCTTTTTCCAAGAAGGCTCTTTCCGCTAGTGCTATTCCGCTAATAATATCTTTCCTGCTTTGTCCATCACTTCTAATGTAACTTCTTAAGTATAGAATTCAGTTATTCTATTACATCTGACACTTCTTTTTTATATATAATTTCTGCTACATTTGATTATGTCGTCTGACTTTATGTGGTTAATATTTAGTTGACAATGTTCTCTTAATATTTTGTTCATGCCATTCAGTAATGTTTCTACATCCTCAAACAGTCTTGGTACCAGGACAATTTTATCGCAAATTGTACCATACTAATTGTTTCTCCTTGAAAACTTGTCCTTTTTCTTTCACTTCATTTACATTTTACTCTACATACAAGTAGAGTATTAATGGTGATACACTACAACCGTGTCTCAAATTATTCTTCTATCTTAGTTTTTTATGTATGATTTCTTTAAGATTTTGAACTTCTTGTAATTGTAGGCTTCCGTGGCCAGAGTCAGTTGATTCTTGCCTGCCCAGGTGATGCCCCATCATGATTTGAGCCGACAACATTTCAACCATCCTTCTGTGGTATTCTTCCAGGGCTGAACTGTGTCTTCAATTGGTATCTGATGCTGTTATACAGCTGAGGCCCATGACATGTCTAGACAGTTAAGATTTCCCCAGTCAGTCACAAGATCCGAATATTCACGTGTTTTGTTGGCCTGGTGGGGAGAGGTGGTCTGGTGGGAGGTGAAACATGACCTGCTCTGTCTGCAATAGCGAGAGCCAGGCGTCGTATAGTTTAAGCCTGTTGTCTTCATTTATGTTGGTTGGGTGTTTGGCAGTTTCCAATGCCTCCTTGGCCACCATTTATCTTCACGTACTATCAGAGAGATGTTTTTTAAATTTATGGCATGATTCGTTTCAGCTGCATGCAATGCAATGGCGGACTTCTTGATGTTGGATCTATAATTGCAGATGAGCTCATGCAGCCTGTCCACTATAGTGCGCCCCGTCTCTCCTATATACACCTGGCAACAGGTACACGGAATCTCATAGACCTCGGCAACCTGTAGTGGAGGCAGCTTATCCTTAACATGGGTGAGCTGGTTACTGCCCTTGTTGTACACTTTGTAGACAGGTTTTATGTCAACATTTAGAAATAACTTTCCAATTCTGTCTGTAACACCATTTATATAGAGTAGAATGACTACTTTGTAATCCTGAGAAGTGGGTTGATTAGATTGGCATCTTTCCCTGCTGTCATGGCTGCATGCAATGTCTGTTTAATACAATGGTTGTGGTAGCCATTGGAACTGAATGTGTGTTGCAGTGCCTCTAACTCTATCGTCAAGCTATTTGCATCACACTCTTGTACACAAGGTCGTGAAGACACCTCATTTTGTTGCTGGATGTTGGTGCTACACTGCATGTAAATATCTGTTTGTATGTGTCAGCTTCCGATAAACTTAGTGTCGAAGGTTCCCATCTTAACGTTTGGCTACTAGCACAACTAGGGACGGCAGCTGTGCTTGTTCCTCCATTTCCATAATGAAATTAATTTTAGGATGTGCTTTATTTATATAATCCAGGCACTTGTTAAGGGCATGGGGCCACACAATGAAGGTATTGTCAACAAAACATAGCTACAGACGTGGTTTAAGGGCATGTTGTACAACATTTCCGTCTCCAGCATCTCCATAAAGATGTTCGCTGCTATCGGCAAAAGCGGTGAGCCCATGGCCGCTCATCCCACTTGAGTGTAAAATTTCCCATTATATTGGGAGAGCATTGATTTGAGACAAAACTTGGCCAAGCCCTGCCTATTCTTCTGAGATTCTATTTTAAAAGTTGCCACAAAGCACACAACAAGGTCAGTAACCAGCTTGTCAAGGTTAAGGATAAGCTGCCCCCACTACAAGTTGCTGGGGTCTATGAGATTCCGTGCACCTGTGGCCAGGTGTATATAGGAGAGACCGGGCGCATTATAGGGGACAGGCTGCATGAGCACATCCCCAATTATAGATCCGACAACATCAAGAAGTCCGCCATTGCACGGCATGCAGCCAAAATGACTGGTACCATAAATTTAAAAAACACCACTCCCGATAGTGTGAAAAGATAAATGGTGGCCAAGGAGGGTCAAAGAGGCTTTGGAAATTTCCATACGCTCAAACAACATAAATGATGACAATGGGCGTAAACTACATGATGCCTGGCTCTCGCTAGTGCAGACAGATTCGGTCATGTGACACCTCCCATCAGATCACACCGCGCTGCGCCCCACGAGGCCAACGACGTGATGGTTCGGACCTTCTGATTCACCGGGTAAACCGAACTTTCTAGATGGGTCATGGGCCTCGGCTATATAACAGCACCACACACCAATTGGAGATGCAATTCTGCCCTGGTAGAAGGATGGTCGAAACGTTGGCTGCACAAATCGTGACGCAGCATCACCCAGATAACCAAGAATAAACTGACTCTGGCAATGGAAGCCTACAATTACATTTGACTCACCTCTACAGGGAGAAGATATTTTATCAAACATGGGAATTTCCAAAACTACGTGAGACAGGGGCTCGGAAACTTTGTCAATTAGCTATTTTTACTGCAATGCAGGGACAAAGATGTGCTACAGTCCTTCCTCAGAATTCGCCACCACATCAACACAAGAGCCACACTCAGAATTCCAGGTAACCCGGGCGTCGTGTTGTTGAAGGAAAGGATACATCAAACCAGAAGTGACCTGTCCATATCGAAGGCAAAATATTCCATCTCCACCTTGAACTCACCAGCCTTCTTACCTACACTGATTGAACTACTCTCAACACAGCCACAGCAAAATACACAGTGCAAATCTGGTACAAAGCAAATACAAGACACATATGCAAGTTTGAGAAGCTGAAAATTCTGCAACATCCGGAAACAACAAAGATGGAGACAAAAAATACAGTTTGAAAACTTAACTGGCAAAGAACTGGATGCTGCCACCAGTGCTTTGCTGGCTAACGGGCTAAACTTCGCTCCTGTAACTATGAAGCTGCTGACGTTGGACATCATCGCTGTTGGGAACTTATAATTTTTTTTAACTTATGACTTTACACCTTGTCGAGGTCATTAGAGGTGGGATGGGACTGGGTAAAAGGAACAGAAAGGAATTCAGCTATGGCCTTTGGAGGAAGCATCCCGCTATTTGGCTGGAGTGATTTGGGGAAACCATGGAAAACCCAAATCTGGATGCCAGGACGGGGATTCAAATCGGCGTCCTCTCGAATGCGGGGCCAAAGCGTTACCCGCTCACCCACCACACTCGTTTTGGGTACTTAAACACGGAACATGCCAACCAAATTTGACACGAGATGGCATGAATCCTCAGTGGAGCTAACCTCCCTCGCAGTAATCTACCTCAAGAGGAAACACTAGCACTAAACAGATTATGCCCATGTGACAATATTGTGATACTCCCAGCAGATAAGGTAAATGATGAAATCGGAAGACTACCACAATAAGGTTGTGAGCCTTTTAGAAGACAAGATGTATGCCCCACTATATAGGAACCCTCTATGTAGATTGAGGTCTGAAGTAGCATCTCTCGTCAATAACTCTTCAGAAATCGAACAAGAAATCAAGGCTAGACTGAAGAGAAATAATACCTCTACTCCTCCTTTCAATGGCTTGCCAAAATTACACAAACCAGAAGTTCCTTTGGCCTATTGTCAGTGCAATTAACTCTCCAACTCATCCACTAGCCTGCTATGTTGCTGACAAACTAAAACCCTTGTCAGAAGGCCTCACTTCAACTGTCAGAAATAGCTTGCACTTTGTTGAAATCATTTAATCACTCAAAATTAAAAAAAAAACTGACATCCTAGTGAGCTTTGATGTCATGCCGCTCTACACCAACATACCTGTGGAAGAAGCAGTGGCAATAATACGCATCAAGCTATCAGCCCTTATTATCTCGGAAGAATGGACGGACTTGGCCAAGTTTTGTCTCAAATCAACGATCTTCCAACATGATGGGAAATTTTACACCCAAGTGGAAGGAGCGACCATGGGCTCACCACTTTCACTGATAGCAGCAAACATCTTTATGGAGGCGCTGCAGACGGAACTGTTGGACAACGCACCCCTCAGACCGTGTCTGTGGCTACGCTTTGTTGACAATACCTTCATTTTGTGGCACCATGAACAAAGTGCTCTTGACAAGTTCCTGGATGATATAAATAAAGCCCATCCTAAAATTAATTTCACTATGGAAACGGAGGAACAAGGACAGGTGCCGTTCCTAGATATGGTAGTAACTAAATGTGATGATGGGAACCTTGGACACTCAGTTTATTGGAAGCCGACACATACAAATAGATATTTACATGCTGTGTCGCATCACCATGCAGTGACAAAAAGAGGTGTCTTCACGACCTTGTATACAAGAGTGACGAAAGAGTGTGATGCAAATAGCTTGATGACGGAGTTAGAGGCACTGCAACACATGTTCAGGTCCAATGGCTACCACAACCGTTGTATTAAACAGGCATTTCATGCAGCCATGACAGGCAAAGACGCCAATTCAGCATCTAATCAACCCACCTCTCAGGAACACAAATTAGTTATTCTACCCTACATAAGTGGCATTACAGACAGAATTGGAAAGTTGTTTAAAAAAGTTGACATAAAACCTGTCTACAAAGCACGCGACAAGGTCAGTAACCAGCTTGTCAAGATTAAGGATAAGCTGCCCCCACTACAGGTTGTCAGGGTCTATGAGATTACGTGCGCCTAGTCAGGTGTACAAGAGAGAGATGGAGTGCACTATAGGGGACAGGTTGCGTGAGAGCACATCCGTAATTATAGATCCAACAACATGAGAGATCAGCCAGTTCATGGCATGCAGCTGAAACAAATCATGCCATATACTTCAAGAACATCTCCATGATAGTGCATGAAGATAAATGGTGGCCAAGGAGGCTCAAGGAGGTGTTTGAAATTTCCAAATGCTCTGACAACATAAATGAAGATAATGGGTTTAAACTACATGATGCATGGCTCTCGCTAGTGCAGACAGAGCAGGTCATGTGTCACCTCACACCAGACTAAGCCGCACCCCTCCAGCCCAACGAAACACGTGAATGTTCGGACCTTCTGATTGGCCGGGTAAACCAAACTTTCTAGATGGGTCACGGCCCTCAGCTATATAACAGCACCACACTTCAATTGAAGATGCAGTTCTGCCTTGGAAGAATACCACAAGCGGATGGTCGAAATGTCGGCTGCATAAATCATGACGTGACGTCACCCGGACATGCAAGAATCAAATTGAACTTCTTGTCCCACCTGACATTATCAGCAGATTTGTCTAAATCTACAAATGCCCTCATAGTATCCTAACTTTTCTTGCTCTGACTTTTAAGTATTAGTCTTAATGTCAGACTCATTTCTATTATACTCTGGTTTTTCCTAAACCCTATCTTATCTTCACCTACTGTATCTGTCTTGCCTGTGAATATTTCGATCACAAAGAAGCAGATCAAGCATTGAAGAATTGAGGAACTGATGCATTTCACCTGGTATTTTATAGGTGTTTCTGGAATGTCATCAGACGTAAAATTCTTGAAATTTTTAATGATTTCTGGGCACTTAATGAAAATACTTGCATGGATTCTCCAAAAAAAAAAAAAATAATAATAAAAAAAAAGGAAAGTGTCCCTATTAACAAATGTCCTTGGCCCCTCTATTCAGACCCCATTCTGATTTGAGCAATTTGACATGTAGTTATGGAATACAAAGATGTGATTTGTTTAGCAGCCCAACAATCTATGAAGGTGGGAATTGTTTTCCTAGATTTTGAAAAGGCCTTTGATTCGATTAACCATGGTATCTACTTAGAACCATAAAAAAATTCAGGCTGTCCAAAACCTTACAACAAATATGACTTTGAGGATTCTAGTAAATGGATATATATATATATATACCTTTTTGAATGTGCACAGGGATGAGACAAGGGTGCGCTCTTTCCATGGTACTATTCACGATTTATATTTAACCTCTGTTGCATACAATTCATAACACTACCAGCAAACATTATACTAGCCATGCCTATGCATGTGATATTTGTCTCTACATCTCAGGGAAGGAAGATGTGAATACTATTAGGCACTACTTACAAATACACAGAAATGCAATTGGGGGAAAAGACATGGATGAATCCAGTCTCCTATACATTGGGATAAGGCTCCGAAATAAACACACTACAAAGAGCAAGGTTAGATAAAATATTGATATTTGATAAAATAATTTACAAAACTAAAGCTTTCCCTTGTCCAAATGCTATCACATGAAATATAAAGTAAGCAGTCTCATAGTTTCTATGCCAGGGTTACCTTTTTAAAGTAAATTCAGACATTAACACTGAAAAGTGGAGGTGGTTTGGATGTAATCAATATGGACAGCAAATGTAATTTCCAACACATCATGGATTACTTTCTAGAAAATAGTTATATCACAGCAGCCCAACTGGAAAAAATCTTCACAAGAGTTCTAAGAGCCATTTTACAAGACAGAAAAAAGTATACAGGTACCATCTGGGGGGGAGGGGGGGGAAGGTGTTTAAACATTTTTAACATCATCGTACCCCCAGATATACAAAATTCGTGGTATAAAGTGGTTAATGAGACAGTTCCAACAAATTAGAAGCTCTTTCACATACACTTCAAACTGAAAAACAGATGTGACCTTTGCGGAAATATTGTTTCACTTCTACAGTGTTTTAAATTTTATGCTGCGTATCAAATATGGGTGTGGGCATGCAGCCTTTATACAAGTGTCACCATTAGCTTATTAGTTCATCCAGACATCCAGACATCAAGACAATCCCACTTGGAAAACACAGCTCAATTGCTAGGATTCTGGGCCAAACCATGTACTATATCCCGCAGACCAAGGCAATTAAGTTAGAAAATCGATCTGCGGACCTTGAAGAAAACTATAAAATACAGAGAGAAAACACACTCATTAAGAACAGCTGAACCAACTCCCAGTTTAAAATGGCAAACAATACTGTATACCAGGTCTCTTTATGTATTTATTTTTTTAAATAATAATAATATTATAATGCATTCATATCTTTGTTGAGAATGAGATTGCAATTCCTGTGTTTTCATGTTATTTTGTTATCACATGATACCTGGTCTTGTTTAATGTGTATGAAACTGTTTATTGAAGAATAAAACAAGTTAAAAAAATATTAAAAATGTACTGTTACATTTTCCCCATCATTTCAGTAAATGAATTATTGACTATGTAAATGGAGATTTTCCCGGCGTATTGATTCAATAAAAGTTTCTCGGGAGTCCAGCCGGATGGTGTCATAAAACGACGACGTTTCGACAACCTGCTCGGTTGTCTTCATCAGGTCTATTTTGGATATTTCTTCTCAAAATCACAAAAACAGACTGGCTTCGCTGCCTCCGAAATTTGAATGTCGTGTATAGAGGGTTGCCAGGACGTCCAATCAGCGCGCTGGAACTGAGGTTATTATTGACTATTTTTCTCTCATATTTTTGAGAAGTTGGCTTAATTGTACAATATTGCGATATTAGAACTATACAAATCATGAAGAAGTAAGTTTGAAATAAAAATTGGCATGAAAGAAACAGACTTTGTCATTTGCCTGGAGAACTGTGATGTGATGACATGTATACCATAGAGAAGCATCATTATATATATATTTTTTTGACAGCAATAGTTATGTAATATTGTACTGAAGTTTCATTGAGTATTATTGTATGATGCATCTGTGTTTCATATTAACCTCGTTGCTGCAACAGATTGTAAATCATTTCTTCTTTGTCACCAATTTTTTATCTTCCATCAACTTGGCCCACTATGAATTTACTGTAACCTTCTTGTGAAGGAAAGGGGCCCGTAAATTTTATTATGTTTTGATGGAAACCTTTATTATTAAGTCTCTTTTTTTTTGTATTTTGCAGTGCAGAAGTTACACAAGTGCTTTTGGACTGAAATTATGTTTTGTTAAGTGTACTATCATTAACTTGAAATGTCTATTTTTTGTCACTGCACTGTTCAAGATTAGTAACAAAGTGTGTTGGATTTCAGCTTTTCCACCCCGCAACTAAATTGTCTCATCCTCCACCAAGGCATCTGCCACACTCTGAACAACGGCGAGTACCAACTCTTGTGCAGCGTCCGCCACAGACTTACACCGGTCATAATGGTAAAGACAATATTCATATATAAATAGTTTTAATTTCACTTTCCAGTAAATCAGTGTGAGTTTGATTGCATAAAGCTGCACAACCTTTATTTATTTAAAAACTAAAAATAATGCTTTCAGATAGATAGGATACATCTTTCAATTGAGCCAGAAAGTTTTAAGAAGGGTGTTACTTATCAGGCTGGTTTACATACCGTACCTCGGAGGTATACAACACATTTCTCTAACTTCATAGGAGAGCAGTTTGAAGGTTATTGATTTTTACATTTTGTTTCCTTAAATATTTATTGAATTTTTTAACAAAATGTTATAAGTACATTCCTTTTACAATGTATTTATTGTTTTTCAGTGTTGTTTGTCCACAGTATATTTATTTTTTTAACACTTTTTGTGGACATAGTGTTGTGTACCTCTCATAAGGCTGTTATATTATGTGAAATGGTGTTTCGGGATATTCAAGAGATAACCAATAGTTAACACATTACTAAGTGCATAGAGTTTATTTTAGAATATGGATGTTACAGTTACATAAAAGTTGTCATAAAAGTGTTACATAGGGTCCAAAAAATTTAGATAGTCACTTCTGGATTTTAAAGAAATCATGGTAAGCTGAGGGAACATGAGGCAATAGTGCACTTAAATCTTTGTCCTTTGGTGGGAAATTGGTATTGGGTTTGTTGAGACTTGATTCAAATCTGCTGGAAACATAACTCCTTTCCTGTGGAACCTCACAAAGACAACCTCTTGGTTTTGACAATTGACATGGATTTTCAAATAAAGCATTTGAATACTTTTCTGTTGGACTTGTAAGTGTACATATGTTGATAGCAGAACTGGCTGCTTGTCAACATCCTTCTTCCTATTTACAAGAGGGGGATTGGATGATTTTTTTTTTTTTTTTTTTTTGTCGTAGACTGTGTTGAAGCTTTTGAAATTTTCAAGTTTCATATTATTAACAGTGTGATGTTTGGAAGTATGTCTTACCAATTGTTGCCAGTCCCAGGGTGTTAAGATAGCCAAATTATTAAGTTTCTTTCTATTCCTTTCTATCAATGCATATACGCACCCAGCCTCCATATCAAGGCCGCCGTAAGCGGGCGTGCAAGGCGTGCACCGCACGCGGGCGGCAAAACGAGTGATCGACAGTCGCCAGCCCGCGATAGTTACCACTCGATTGTCGCCGCAACGAAATTTGTGGCGTACAGTTCATACATTTTTTTTCATATGGTTAGCTCTGTTGCTAGATATTTTCTGTCACTCTTTTCTTAGTCTAAAGTAATAACTCTCAAAATGTGTAAAAGAAGAAATATGTTTTTTAGCACTCACTATGGTTTCATTAGAGGTTTGCAAGTTGCCACCTGGGGCAAGCGTCCCAGTTTGACCTCCCCTAGATTCGGCACTGCCTGAAGGTGCAGCAAGTATACACTTTTATATTCGTGAGAGTTAGGATCCATTTTGTTGAAAAACAAAAATATATACCTCAGACCACAAGCAAACTGCCTGAACTAAAATATTCTCTTAGTTCATGAAAAACCAACCAGGCGTATACAACACTGTGACCAGAGAGTGTATTGCATCATCCAAATTTTTTAGAGGTATACAACTTCAAGTCCATATGGTGTTGTATTCCTTGTAATATAAATGGACTTGGTATCTTTTTAAAAGCACGTAACTCCTCTTACAATTGGTCTAGGACATAATGTTCTATACCTCTGTGTAAAGCAAAATAAGTTAAATATTATAATGTAATAATGCTATATTTGTAAAAAAAATTGACATTGTCTTCTATACCTCTGAGGTACATATATGTAGGTAATTCTTTTTGATAGTAAAATCAAATTGAATAGAGAGATAGAAGCCAGCAGTAATTATATTAAATTTCACTGTGGCAAAGGTTCCCAATTAGTTTTTCCCTAGTAACACCCCATCAAAGAGTTCAACTTCACTTATAGCTAAAGTGATTATCAAATTTTAATCAAATAACGAATGTCATGAAAAGTCAACAAATGTCCAAAATATATATTTTGGTGAAAGTAATGTTTGTGTAATTGTTTTGATTAACTGTCATAGTGATTACCTCAGCCTCGCGCTTACTCCTTGAAGTAACCCCTAGTACCCTGGGGGTATATGTACCACTTATTACAAACCACTGCACTATGGCAATGAGAGACAAAATACCCTTAAGTGCTTGGCCATCAAAATGTAATTGTTAGAATGTTATATGTTTAAAGGAGCAATTCTTGTGTGTGTATATATATATAAAACTAAGGAAGGATAGAGAAATATGACCCAGCACTTACCACAGATGAAGGCGGCTGGGAACGATGAACACTAAAAAACTAACACAAGAAAAGCGCCATATTTCGGCATACAGCCAGCCTTATTTGTGCAGAAGTGAGAGGTCAAAGAGAGTGCGTATTTCTTGGTATATTGAAGTTGTAAGATCTGTAGGATGTTGAAGGTATGTGGTAGTGTCAGAGAGCTGTCTAAAAGCTTCAGCCTCGTAGTCATGTTGGTCCATGACTATGATCGTTGAGCCTTTGTCGGCTGGGGAATGATGATATTCATGTTCTTAGACAGTTCTCTCATGGCACGGGTTTCAATAGTACTTAGGTTGTTGGAGTAGGAAGTGAAGTTGAAAGAATTTGAGGACAGGTTGAAAGTGAGGAGCATAAGGAGGAGATGGTGTTGAGGAAGGAGATGTGGATCTAATTTGGATGGATGTTTGAAACGCTCTAGGTAGGGCTCAGCCTCATCATGCCGAAAATGACTACCATCCCAGGTGACAAAGCAGTAACGCCACTGGAAAGTGCGGGGAAACGCTGAAGAGTGTTGAACCAAAGCAGCATGGTCAAACTTCGGGGTTGTGGAAAATGACAATTCCTTAGAGAGAACAGAGAGTTGGGATTCTAATAAAGGAGGAGATGAAAGGTTAAGCACAGACTGCTGTGGTTTACTGGAAGGTAGGGTCTCCGCTTTTGGAGTGGGTGGTAGAGGGGTTAGGTGGGAGAGATTAAAAATGTCGGCAAGACAATGAGTTTTGGAATTCAAGTGAACTGTAGGAGTGTGTTGAGTATGATTGGGATGTTGGTAAGGTAGGGGTAGACCCAAAGGCAGATAACTCTTTGCAAGTACAGAAAGCTTGCACAGATTGTATTTTTATAAAATCTGTTAGAATCTGTAACTGATTAATTGCATTGGGGCAGACTGGCAAATAATTTTGTGTAGTGACATAAGCTGGGTAGAATGCCAATCTGCTTCGAACAAGAGCTGATGAAGGACAAGTTTGGTGAAGTTGAGTGATTGGTTAAAACGAAAGCTGTGGAGTGGTGAGTGGATTTGTGGAAGCGGCCAGAGACAGGGAGTTTAACGGTTAATCCATTTGTTGGTAGAATTGCCGGGAGGGGAGATTAAGCTTGAACAGGGATAAAAGTGAAACAAAATAATCTTTGTGTAGCATAATTCAAAAAATTATAATTTTATTTAGATGAAAATAAAGGGATATATATATATATATAATGACTAGATGAAATGTACATATTTAAGTAACTGACTGTAAAATGAAATGAGAGATAGCAAGTGACAGGTTTAACATAGGTTTAGGCCAGGGGTGTGTCTGGCGTCAAGGATATGTTGGTAGGCTAGTTCCCATCTGCGGAGTTCTGAACGGGTGGTGGTATTTGGAAAAACTCTAATAGCTCTAACTGTGAAACAGGTTTTGAGGTTGTTATCTTGGTTGTCCGGGTTGAACCGCATCAATTTATGAAAACCTAACGTTTCGGCCATCATTTCGCGGCCTTCTTCAGAGTCCTCTGAAGGACTATTTCAGAGTCCTTTGAGGAAGGCCGCAAAATGATGGCTGAAATGTTAGGTTTTCATAAATTGGCGCAGTTCAACCCGGACAACCAAGATAACATCGACAACGACCATGGAAGTCTGCGCACCCAGGTGTTGAGGTTGTTCGAATTATGTGAGTTCACATGAATTGCCACTGGATGGTCTGGGTTGGAAGGATAGTTGTTGAGTGGTAAGACCAATGTAAGAGGCAGTGCAATGGAGGCAGGTGAGTTGATAAATAAGGTGAGTGGTAGCACACGTAACATGTCCAATTATGGGGAAAGATTCGCCTGTGACAGGATTAGCGTACGTAGTGATGGCAGGGTGCATGCTGCAAGTTTTGCAGCGGGGTCTGTCAGAAGGGAAAGATCTCTGTGGAGGTCTAAGAGAGTCGGCAGGTAAATACTTGTGGACCAGATGTTATACAGACTGGATGGTCTGCTGAAGCAAGTGCGGGGAGCAGTGGGTAGAATTTTGGGAAGGAGGAGACGCGTTTCAGGGAAGGACCATAGGAAATCATACCCACAGCGGAGTATCTGGTTGACAGATTCCAAGCCAGGTAAGAACTGGGTGACAAGTGTTGGCCCATGGTCAGTTTTAGGAGGTTCAGAATGAGGGTTGTGGGTGATGGCATGGGAAATTTGTTTTTCCACGAGATCATGGGGAATTGGTGGGAAACAAGGGCTTGGGATAGTGTTTGGGAGTAACTGGAGAGTGATTCATGGTTGGAACAGATACGTCTGTCATGGATTGCAAGGCTGTATGGGAGGGAACGTTTTATGTGGAAGGGGTGACAACTGTCAAAGTGTAGGTATTGTTGTAAATTGGTTGGTTTGATGGGTACTGAGGTATGGAGGGCCCTTGTCGTAGGGTGATATCTACATCAAGGAAGGTGATACAGGAGTAGGAATATGATCATGTGAAATTGATGGAGTGATTGTCATTGAGTGAGTTGAGGAAGTCTAGGATGTGGTCCTCCCCATGGGTCCAGATCATAAATGTATCATCTATGTATCTGAACACACAAGGGGACTGAGGGGGCAGTTCTTCAGAAAAATATTTTCCAGACTGCCCAGGAAGAGGTTGGCATACGACAGGGCCATGTGGGTACCCATGGCAGTGCCACATATCTGGTGATAAATCTGGCAGTTGAAGGAGAAATAGTTTTTGGAGAGGATAAAGTTGGCTAGGGATATGAGAAAGGATGTTCTGGGAAGACTGGAGGGCGCATATCCAGGAAGTGTTGAAAGGAACTAAGGCCTTCAAGGTGGGGAATATTGGTGTACAAGGAGGTTACGTCAATGGAAACAAGGAGGTAGTCTGTTGGTAGAGGACTGGGGACTTTCAACGGATGCTCCAAAAAATGTGGCGTGTCTTTGATGTAAGAAGGCAGGTTCTGCACAAATGTTGGAGGTGTTGATCCACCAAGGCTGAAATCCGTTCAGTGGGGGAACAGTAGGCCATAACTATAGGTCGTCCCGGATTGCCAGCCTTGTGTATCTTGGGGAGAAGATATAATGTAGGTGTGCGGGGATTTTGAGGGGTGAGAAGGGATAATGATTGTGAAGAAAGGCCTTGTAAGGGGCCCAGGAGGTCCAGAAAGGAGCGAATTTCAAGGCAGATAGAAGAGGTGGGATCTGTGGCATGTGGACGATAAGTGTTGGTATCAGAAAGCTGTTTAAGGGCCACCACATCGTAGTCACTGTGGTCCATGACCATGGTAGTGAAGCCCTTGTCTGCTGGAAGGATAATGATATTTTTGTTACTGGACAGTTCTCTTATGGCCGGGATTTCAGTAGGGTTGAGGTTATTGGAGTTGGGAATAGAGTTGAGGAAAGATTTGAGGATAGGTTCGATGTGAGGAAGTCTTGGAACAGGAGGAGGGTATGGTTGTGTGGAAGTGGAGGAGGGTCCCCACACAAAGACTCGCCCCAGAAAAAGAAATTCAAAACACAGCCCTCGGCTGGAAAAATCATGGAAACAGTGATATGGAACGCAGATGGTGTTATCCATGTTGATGTCCTTGAACTTGGACAATAAATTCAGAGCGTTACATCATATCGCTGTGAACTTTGAAATGACGGCTAACAAGGGTTTGAAAGGAAAAGGGAAAGATTTTTCTGCAGCATGACAATGTCAGACCACACACTTCACATACTGCCACAGCAGAACTTCAGACACTGAATCTCACCACCATACGGCATCCTCCATACAGTCCAGATTTGGCACTGTCTGACTTCCATCTGTTTCGAATCCCCGTCTGGGCATCCAGATTTGGGTTTTCCATGGTTTCCCAAATCACTCCAGGCAAATGCCGGGATGCTTCCTTCAAAGGGCCATGGCCGAATTCCTTCCCATTCCTTGCCACCCCCCCCCCCCCCCCCCCCATCCTTTCCCATCTCTAAAAGACCTCTGTTAAGAGATTTTAAGCAGTTTTTTAATCTATCTGTTCCTGATAATGAAAGAAGATCTGCAGGTACATCATTATGCTTCTGATGAAGACGTTGAGAGAACTGTGAGACTGTGGTTGCGGAAATAGTGTCGACTTCTTCCTTGACGGCTTCAGAAAACTGGCTCATCGTTGGCAGAAATGTATCCAATTGTCTGGTGATTATGTGGAAAAAGTGAATATTGGTAGTTAAAAAAGACATTCTAAGGATTATTTCTGTCTGTTTTATTAAAATATTCCCATTTAGTCCCGAGTTATGACCTTGGAGGCATTATTTATCATTCAACCCTCGTATATATTTGCGATCTCGGAAATGGCTTCAACGATTTGGATGAAATTTCATATTTAGATAACGTTTTGCTTTTCTAGTTTGTAACACAATTTTTTTAAAAAAAAAAATGTAATTCTTGGATTTGGTATCTTGAAAACGGGTCTCACCTTGCAGAAGATTCAGGTATCAGTCAACCTACTGATGTTAGTTAAGCTTCTCTTTGCAAAGAACTGTGCACTTCAAAATGCCTAGGAAACCTTTGAAAAAAATTTAACTTTAATCAAACTTTACTCAAAATTTTGCATGATGGGGAGTGAAGATCAGTCACCCAGGTACTAAATGATCTTGCAGCCTTGCTTTATGATACAGAAAAGCAGGAGGTCCACCAAAAATAGTTAAAAATATATTAAAATAAACAAAACAGAGATCCTATTAAAATTACTTTCCTGTCGTACATACAGAAATATAAGTGAAAAAAAATTTAAGGTTGAGAACAGTTTTTCATCTTATGCTCCATTGCTATGTCGCATATATCCAGAAGTCATGCTGCAGATTTCTAGTCGGCTCCTAAACTTTCAATCAGTAAAATCCCCATTCCAAAAAGCAAAGTTAAAAGTCAATTTAATTTAATGGTTTCTTAAACAGTAGACTTGTAATGCCACAAACAATGAATAGTTGAATTAAGAAACTTCAATAATATTTATATAGGAACGAAGTCTTTCTCGGCGTTGAGAATGGATGTAGTCTTCTCGGGAGACTAGCCGAGTAAGTAAGATGTTTCCACACGATATTTCGGCGATCTCGGACTCCGTCGCCATCTTCTGGTGAAGATGGCGACGGAGTCTGAGATCGCCGAAATATCGTGTGGAAACATCTTACTTACTCGGCTAGTCTCCCGAGAAGACTACTTCAATAATATTGTTTCGAAGTTTTAGGTTTGTTGGAATATTTTATCTGTGAGAGCCTTGCCTGTGTTATTAATCTCAAGCAGCAAATAAACTAAATGCACGTGAGAAGTTTCCACAGTCCAAGCTGTTTTCTTATGGTGGTTGGGTTATCTGAAAAGTTTGATTTATGTTCTACACATAACTTTGTTAATAACACCTCCCTCGATGATGTACTTATTCCAGTTCCTTTTAAAAGAACACATTCGCACAGTATTTTCCAGAAGTGGCAGCTGTCTCTCATTATCACTATTTGTAGGTGGAATTCAGTAAAAAAATACTTGAAGATAGACAGTTTTAGTTTTTGGCTCTTTCTTAGCTAAATTCCGAGCACTTTGCAGAAAGCCCTCTGAGGTTCATGAAAACAATGCCAGAAATAGAGCAGCAGTGTGTGCAGTGGATGGAGATCACATATGTGCCCAGTAGAAATTCAAAACCTTGCCAGGAAGAGATCAGATTTACCACCTAGGATTTCATCACATGATTTGGCTTTGGACATGGAACATGTTCCTCTATGGTATAAGCTTTCTTACAAATCCATTCATCAGTAAGCGCTATGCCAATGATGGCATTCTCAGATGAGCTGTGCACCAACGGTTCTCATCAAAGGTTATTTCATTGCATTGAGGTAGTATTTTCATATTGGTTCTGTGTTATAACAAATTTCATTACACTAATAGTGCCTGTGATTTTGTCAACATGCACGAGAGAATCTCGTGGTTGGTTTTACCTTCTTCTTCTTAGCATTTATCCTGCATTGCACGGTCTGCTTTACTGGATTTCTTCTTCCATTTTACCTTCAGGTGAGGCATTGATTAGTTGGATGACCTCACGTAAGGTTGGTTTTAGTTTTCCACCATTAATTTTCTATAAACCATCAGGGATAAATATCAAATAAATTTGATTTGAGTATAGGACGAAAGTAATCTACATAGTAGAGTACTTGACACTAAAATGAAAACTATAAAACTTTTGTTGGCAGTGATAGAGAAAAGTTGTAAGGATAATGAAAATGAACTCCATTAGGTGAATTAGAGTTGACAATATATTATTTTTAATAAAATAAAAATGTGATAATAAAACCATTAGTCACGTGATGTGAAAAGCCTATCAGAGTATGTGACATTATTCCTTGGTAAACGACTATTTTGATTCTGTGTATTTATCATCTGTCAGCAGTCTGTGCTTCAAAGGATTTAAGTCAATCCATAAAACAAGTAATATTTGCAATGATAGGTGGATTTTCCAAAGCAATTAGCTCTAATTTGCCCAAAATTGATGTGACATCAAACATTGATTTCTGCCTGCAGAATTCTAGAATGTCAAAACTTTCCTCAAAAATGAAAAAGTACAATTTTGTGCTGAAAAGTGCACTTATTCTCATATAATTAAGATAAGTTAAATAACAATGAAGTCTTTCTGGGCATTGTATTTTAATTTTAGAGGATAGATTTAGGAAACTTTATGCCATAGAAAGATTTGTTATTATAAGTTAAAATTTGTTTTATGGGAACAATATAATCACAGACAGTAGTTTAGTAGAAAATATTGTTAATTTACATATGAAGACAGTGATCTAGTTATTAAGGTCCTTCGATGGTTTAATTACTAATTAATTAATTAAAAAGTCCACCAAACAGGTTATGTTTGAAGAGTTGTTTTATTTTGATCCAAACAAGTCAGCGATATTCACAAGCATAGATACAATACAGATATGCACTTCTGAATAATCGCAAAGATAATCTCTGTGAACTCAACTGAATGATTGAAACTCTCTGTAACATTGAATACTGTCAACTAAACTGACTTACTAACTTAATACTTACTTACTAACTTCTCTGTCCAGGCGATCTGTTTATATAGTCTCTATCGAAATTACGAGAATTCTTCAAAGGCATCCGCCCGATATTCCTTGATCATAAACAATCACTCAAACAATCAAACATATTAAAAACAATCGGAATTGATACAAAATTAATTAATAACATTACAAAATGATCAGAAATGGTAATTATAGATACTTAAATACAAAATTATTTACAGAAATCCCTTCAAACGGTAGAAAATTGTCCTGTAGACATCGTAACTTACATTAATACATGGAATTACAAACATTTAAGAAATTCTCTTGCATCATACGGTTCTTAAACATATTAAATAGACTTTAAATAATTTTCTTACATAAAACAAAGTCTATAGACACTGATTTACAAAACAAACATACCAAATCACTTTCAAGCAAACTTTAGCTCACTACAAATACTTCATACAGTACAATATAGGTAACAATGAAAGGAAAGAAATGCCGCGAGGCAATATTTACATGGAAAAGAAAGGGAAAATACACCCAACACTCACCAAAGATGAAGGGAGGAGGGCAGCAGCAACACAGCACAACACACAAACAAATAAAAAACAATATTTCGGGTGAAGAATCCCCTTTTTCAAGTTAACAGATAGGTGGCTGGTCTTGCGACTGCGTAGGACGCAGCCAAAAGACCAGCCACCTATCTGTTAACTTGAAAAAGGGGATTCTTCACCCGAAATATTGTTTTTTATTTGTTTGTGTGTTGTGCTGTGTTGCTGCTGCCCTCCTCCCTTCATCTTTGGTGAGTGTTGGGTGTATTTTCCCTTTCTTTTCATACAGTACAATGCTATTCAAAATTCAGGTATGAGGGCTGTTACATAGTGGTAAGCATTTGTCGCAACAAGCTACCAGTCACATGCATTTTTATTGATGGACAGCACTCACTGGGTAACAATAACAATGTTATGAAAATTACTATGAATTTTGAGGAGCATTACTAATTTGCTAGAAGAGTTTTGTACTTCTGTGTGTTTAAATTAGGAAGCAGATCATACATATGTTGTCCGACTAATTTCAACAGATTATAAAGGCATTATGGTTCTAATAGTACATGATGCTTAGCTCCCAAAGTCATAATTTGTCTTTTTATTTTCTTCCGATTCGGCCACCAAGGAACTTAGGACCATATGGACACTGGCCACCGTAATTGGCCAGTGTGAATCATGGGGGGAATAGTATGGGTGAAGGAAAAGTGTTCCTGCCCAAAGTCTAATAGGTCCGATTTACCCAGGGGCGGTTCCAAGAGGTCACAAGCCCCCTCCCCCAAAAGCATCTAGGTCATCCCAGACGACATCATAATTTTTGAACCTTTTTTAGCTCTATTGTTCTTACAAGGACAGCAATCTGAAATAAAATGTTGACGTGAGATTTCTGTGGCTGACCCCCCCCCCCCCCCTTATTAAAACCTACCCTCTCCCGAGTCATGCCTCTCCTCCAAACCAAAATTCTAGCCCCCCTCAAACCAAAATCCTGGACCCACCACTGGACTTACCCAATCTGTTGGAGCAACATCTGTCTGTGAAACGTATAACTTGGTGTGCTTTGTATGATAAGTGTATTTTTTGTTTGTGCAATGTGTAGTTTATAAGGCTTAGATGATTGCTGGAGACCACCTAAAGACAACTCAAAATCGCCAGTATGCAGGGGCCTGAGCTCATGTCCAGTTCCATTTCACCTTCCTGACACAGAGTATGGTGCCTCAGCACACTGAGCTACACTGGCTGGTCTTAATTTAATTATTGATAGACATTTAAATTTATTAGAAAAATATTTTAAGTTATGTGTTTTACTGAAGATGATAGAATATTATTTTAAAACTTTAAAAGTTGAATGACACAATCCATCAAATTTATCTACAAAATCTTGAATATTTTGTCACTTTTTTCCCCACATTTCTCTTATTTGAAATAAATGCAAATAAACAATTTGTTTGGAGTTTTAACTGATGTGTTTACACATCAAAGCACTAAACACCCCTCGTAAATTGTTGCAACTTACCTACTATCGTGGTTTCAACATGGGATACAACTCGGCAAAACTTTCCTAAATAGAAAAGACTATCTAGTTTTATATGCATCTATTGATCATTTACATTTTTGACCATATCTTAAACTACTTATCATTAATTTATTTTTGCCTTAATATAAAACTTTGTTTCTTCTCCATATATTATCTGGATGAAAATATTTATATTATGTTGACTTTTTTTCTCAATACTTCCAAACACTTGTCCATTACATATTCATCAATAACTTCTCAAGTTATACCAAACACAAGTTTCATTATTTCATAACTTTTCATACACAAACTAATCAGAACTTTATAAAAAAAAATCCCTATTTTTTCATCATTAATTTATTTGCGGTGGGTTTAATTATTCACTATCAAAGGATAAAATTCAATAAAAATTGTAAGTTACATAAAAATAATTTACAATGGTACGTACTGATTGATGTTAATTAGCTTTCCCACAGCTATACTAGCACTGCACATAGGGTGTATTTGACTTCTTTTTATTCAATTGTAACATACATTTGAATTGCGCGATGTCTTGAACCAGACAAAATTAAATTGATAGATTCTGTTATGGAACAATTACATTAATGGTCTTTTTTTTATTTCTCAGTGTGTTGATGTAACATCAAAATATAACATAAGATGGAAAATAAACTATCAGTATGTATAGTTTCATTGAAATCGTCAATTTTCCTTGTTCTCTCCTCACACATCAAAAATCACCATTTTGATTGTCATGGATAAAATATGGAACTAAAAGGGGTAAGAGGTATTTTATATTCTAACCGTGATGACATAACCTAAGTGTAGTTCCACTGTAATTCATTAGGTTTTGCATTAGGTGTGTGCACAGTGGCAATGATTCTGAAATGTACCGTTTTGGCCTCTGTATTATCGAGACTTACCTTACTGATCTAGATGGAAGTTGTCCTATGTGTTAATTAATGACAGAAGCTGCCACTATGTGAAATTTCATTGAAAAGCATTCGTTCATTTCTTTCTTGATGCACAGGCAGATGGACAAAAATTTGCAGACACAAAAATTTGAAAATTTGTAGCTTTGGCCACTGTATCATTAGGAACAATGTTATTAATATTAATGAAAAGTAGTATTTGTTACAGCCCATGACTTCACCTATTATACTATGCAGTTTAGTCAAAATCTGTGCATTGGTTTTCCTGCAGTGCATGGAGAGACGGATGATAATTCAAAATTTTACAATTTCAGCATCTGTGTTATTACTAATTTATATTGAAATTACTGTGTTTGAAATAAATCTTATTTTCAGACACAACTTTTCAACAATTTTGTTACATAGTATAGAGGAATTTATTTCTAAAAAGAGTTAAACTGCTTCATACTTATTCTTATTCTGTCCACATTATTGAAGTCCCATCTTGAAGTGCGACAGTCTCTTCCCTGCCAGCCACTCATCCACCAATTAAAACTGCAGCCTCCCCTGATTTCCTCAAAACCAGTCATTACCCAACTGCTCAACATACCTCAACCTCCTCCTTTGAAACCCACACCTCGCTCTCTGCACTCCAGCCCTGCTTCCAAACCTAAACTGTCAGTTGTGAACTTGTTTTCTTCATCAACTCTCCGTACTCTCCAAAGGCCTTACCTTTTCTCCTACCCCTACATTTGACCATGCCAACATAGTCTGTGACTCTATTTAATTCTGCCTAACACTCCGGTACCACTTTGCCACTCATGTCAGTGAACTTGGGCATCAAGACTACCTGGAACCCAGTCTCCAAAATTTCAAACCACTATCCACACTTGACCCACCATCTCTTCTCCAGAACCATCCCCTACAAATTTTTGAGGAATTCTTATCCACCAGATTGGCTTCTCCTAGTTTTCTGAAGTCCTTGACAAATACCAGCAATCTGATTCCAGCTGAAATCCGTGCCAGAAAACAACTTTCAGCTAACCCAGACCTCATAATTCTACCTGTGGGCAAGGGCTCAACCACAGTAATTATGAATTGCAGTGACTGTGTGGCTGAAGCCATTTGTCAGTTATCAGATGCCAACACTTACTGCCGCCTCGCTGAATATCCCACACCAGCTGTCAACAGAAAAATACAGGAATATGTACAGTTCAATGGGCCCCACCAAGGTCCCATCCCACAGTCAATCTCTCTTCTTAGGGTCTTATTACACTAGGCGACTTGGCGGCGCAACCAGACGCGGCACTGGTGTCTCTGTTGGCGACGCAACCAGGATTCTGGTGGCACAGCCAGCCAGCCACTCGCACAACCGAGCAGTCTCTTTGCTATTATCCTCGCATTGTACTCGAATTGTGTAGTTGAATATGTCCAGTGAACTACAAAATGTCACTGTGGAAATGACGGGAAGTGAAAGTGTAGAGAAGACAAAGGGGTAAAACAAGAAGAATGGCTGACCATCTCTTTGGTTTCTCTGCCAGACATAACTTCTCCTACTGTAACATAGGTCTGTCTAGCCCAAGGGTCCCCAAACTTTTATCCCGTCGACCCCTTCATAGGATATTTACCTTCTTATCGACCCCCAGATTAAGTATTAAAAAAAAAAAAAAAAAAAAAAAAAAAAACATTTAATCATTTTTGACATTTGCAATACAAAGCAATAAGGAGACCTGCATAAGAACACAACGAAAAAATTTACAGTTTCCATAGGTTACAAAATCCAGCCAATAACACTAACAGGAAAAGGAGATATTTTCCATAGTTATTGTAATCTCAAAAAATAATAAGAAAATTATGGATAGATGGAATAAATTTCGAATAAAGGTTTGCCAAATAGAAAAGATGGTTCTTGCACTATCATATAGCGATGGATCCACCTTCCTAAGAAACTCTTCAGACGAGAGTCTGCAAACCTCTCTACAACCACCTTACCTCAGTGTGCAAATGTAATTGGTTGAAAGTTTCATCATTTACTTCACATAACTTCGCAAACAGACGGGAATTGAGAGTGTGAACTTTAATTATATTTACTGACATGATTTTTATAGGAACATTCCTATTTTTCCCTAGACAGTTTAATTAATCCTCTTTAATAATAATTGACCCCCATTCGACCCCCGTGTATTTATCGACCCCTGGAAAATTTGCTATCGACCCCAGGGGGTCGATATCGACCACTTTGGGGACCCCTGGTCTAGCCAATCGTCTATTTCTTTCCCACTTAGAACAAGAAAGATCCTTTCCTGTTTAAGTATTTTCACTCTCTACTTTATTTAATGAGTAGCCCCGATTTATATTCTTACAGGCTGGCACTCTTTCTGATAGTCCACCACCCATACCAAAACAATTTGTTACACCTCTCCAACATATCTGCAGTTGTAACACTCACATTATACTACAAAAGTACAGTTACATAATCAGTAATTATTGAATGTGCAGGTTGTGAAATTCTATAAGTTAAAATGTCAAAAGTGAGCACGAGTTTACATGGTGCATTTTTTTAAAAATTTATTGTCATAGTAAGCCATATGTAGCATTTTTTAAATGTAAAGTATAGTTCAGAGGTGTTGCCTGTTGAAGCATTTCCACAGTAAATTTTCATAGATTTTTCCAACTGGTCTTAACAACATTAGTATCAATAAAATATTTAAATAATGAGCTATTCATATGATTGTCAATGTGTTCATTACTTCTAGGTTCTACCTCATCTCGGCGGTCTGCAGCTCCTCCACGACCTGCAGTTACGCCACCTTCACTGCCGAGGTCACCAGATGGTCCTCCAGTTGAAACTGAGTCTTCCCTTTTACACCATCACTCTTCACTTGCACTGGGCAGTGTGCCATCCCTTCATGAAGTGGGCAAGGTGAGGTCAATAATCTTCAGTGAGAAAAATATAGCAGATTACCAGTAGTTAAGGTTTTTGTTAAATGATGTTGAAACTCAGGAAATACAAATTAACTGTAGAGCTTTTTACTTTATTCCTTTCATGAAGACTGATTGAGATTCTAAACACTGTAGAGAACTGTTTTCAGCTGTTGACTTTTTGAACGAAGGCATTCCTGACGTGTTATTGAAATGTAATCTTCAATAACATGCTCTGCCATTATTCTGCACAATCACTGTGACAACTAGAATTGCAGTGCTATTCCTGCATGTCAATAAGATGATAATGCATCACACTCCTCCCCCTCAACTCTGCCTTGCTCTGTTGCTTCATGGTCAGCATGACTGTAATTTGGTTAAAATGGTGTTGATTATTAAATGGTCACAATTTGAATTTGAGAGTGATTCTGTTGTTAAAGGTTTTCATTAGAAAATTATAGAAATACAAAATTGTCAGAACAACAAATTATAACAGCATTTTACAAACATTAGTCACAAGCAATACACTCCTAATCACTAATTACAAGATTTCCTTTGTAATAAAGTATCTATGCTGGGTGAGCATCTTGATATATTCACATCGCTTATATTTGAGGTTATTGTAAATTTTAGGTTATGTTAAATCTCACTCACCTCTTAGCTATTGGCTGGAGATGATGCTGACATTGCTGATGTCGCACGACCACCTTTCATTTGAAAATGAACAGTGGCTAGATATGTTACCAAAAATTTGAGGTTATAAGGGAAATGTAATTGCTAAGGAGCTGCTAAAAAATGAATTACCAGAATACTTTCATAAATTTTTTTCATAACACCTTGTAACGTTCCACTGTATTGTTCCCTTATTTCGTAGAGATCGCACGTGTGTGTTACTTTATCATACTTTTAAAATAATACTTTTGCTTATATTTCCTGCACCAGACCAGTATATAAGGATTTCCTTAATCCCTCTTTGTCAGTTGCTGGTTTTATTTCGATACTCACGCTGTAAATCAAATTATTATTAATCAAATTGTTACTATACAAACTTAAAATCAACTCCTTTGTCTATATCTATATTTCAATCTCAATATCAGATAAAACACTTTCTACTTATCTCATAATTCCTATATTTTCCATTAAACAAACAATTATCATTTCCAAAGTCATATTCCATTATCTTTATCAAAACCCTAAACCTTCTGCCCTCAGGCTAATATTTTCCTCTTCTTAATCCCGCCAGGATTCTTGTGGCTTCTCCATCAAGCCATTCTGTTTCATCTCATCTCTTAAAACATGTTCTTTCCCAAAACCAACTCGTCCTCTTCCTTTCAAATCTTTTCTTCAACTCTATATCGACTGTTCTTTATTTTACAGAGATCTCATTATATTCATCTTGACGTACTTTGACCTTGTAACTTAAAAATACAGAGTTAGTATATACAATTACAATTATTAAATAAAAAATTGCTTTATTAATGTTAAAATCACAAAATGTGAGGCTGTGTACCTCACAACCTCATTTAAAATTAATTATGTCAGTTTATTTAAAAACATATGGTTCAACTTTACGGCTGAAAGATGTGGAATTAAATTATACTTTATTATTTAGGGAAGTCTTCTGGTCATTGCCATTTTTCAAGATGCTTGGTCATCTTTAGGTATGTAGGTATTTACGTTGGACATCTGACTTGACGTTGCACATCAGACTGAGGTTACATCATTGTTAAGGTTACATCATACTTGATGGCTATTAAAAGCTCTTATAAGTAAATATGTGCCATTATCCATTCGAGAACTTATTCCAATTTTACTAAGGGAACCATTATGCTAAAACACAGGTCAGTGTTGTAATTTAGGCAGATTGGTTCATCTTTTCCTGACTTTTGACCTTAAAAATCCAAACTCTTATAGTCCTGTCATGGGCTTACACTAGTATTATTATAAGATGTGTATGTTTGATAGTATAATTCTAATGGGGAATTGAGGTTGTTGCCTTGTGTGTGGAAAAGACACTGAAACTTAACAAAAATGATCACTTTTTAGAACTGTTTCAAAGCAGGTTCGTTGTTTGAAATTTCAGTCACTTCTGATGTTACTGTTGGAAAAAATTAACTATGCAAACCAATAAAATATAATTAGTTGGTGGTGAAAGGTGCCTTAGTGAAGAAACTATTAAAAGTAATTCACTTTTAATATTTTTTTTAGAAAATAAATCAGTAAACATCCAAATACAAGTTTTAAAAGTCTTTAATGACTCATCAGACTTCAGAATCTAAAAATACAGACACAGTTTAGCTGCTTTTATTTCATTGTTACTATATATATATATATATATATATATATATATATACCAACTCACTTGAAACCATTGCCCAGCCTCCTACATTGGACTCACAACAAATCCACTGGCCATCAGAATGAATGGACACAGACAATCAGTACAAACCAAGAACCCTACACATGGCACCAACAATTTTAACACCTGCTTCTCGGTCCGCGCCATCGGAGTCCTCTCAGATAAAAGCAGTATTTCAGAACTTAGAAGGTGGGAACTGGCCCATCAGTACCAACTGGGGACCAGACAATCACCAAGTCTAAATTTAAGATAGCACCAATTTTCCTCCCACCCATACCCCTCTCTTCCACCTTCTCCCATAGAACCACCACTCACCAGAGCCTATCTTTATAGATTGTGACTTCGAGTTTTATTTTTAGTTTTAACTTAAAATTTCTGAATATTTTGTTTTCCGTTGTTTGCACATGTGTCCATTACTTGGTGGGCTTTTGAGACCATTAACTGGGGTATACTGCTCTTCTGGGGCGGGTCCTTGTGTACAGTTTTGTTCTATACTTGCTATTCATCATCATTTTCCAGCCTGTGCTCTTCTACCCCACCCTCACTTCCAGCCATGTTGTTTTTCCCCCACCGTGAGCCACCGACATTGTGGCTCACGCAGTTGGCTGCCAGCCTCTTGCGTGTAACCATCTAACTTTGACTGATGAAAAGCTATTCTCAAAAATTTTATTCTTTGTGTGTGTGTTTGTTTGTTTTTTTGTTTTTGTTTTTTTTTTTTTTTTTTTTTTTTTTGTTTTTTTTTTTTGTTGTTTTTTTCCCCGTGTACCAACGCTTCTGGAATCCCCTTCTTTGGTAAGCGGTGGTTTTTTTTATCCTATCCTAATGTTCAATATCTGCTTTTAGCGCCTTTGTTTCCTAACAATCTATATATATGTGTGTGTGTGTGTGTGTGTGTGTGTGTGTGTGTGTGTGTGTGTGTACGGCAGCATAAAAATATTTATGCTTGGTTTTCATAATAAAAATATAAGATATCTTAATTGGACTTAGTTAATCAGAGGAAAATATTTTACCTAAATTTTCATACAGGAGCCTAAAATGAACTATTGTTGACACAGTTCATGTTGCTTCTATAGTGACGTCTGAAGGGCAGGAGGTATGTGCATTCAGAAGTTGTGTAACAGTGGAACTTTTTTTTTCTTCCTTAGAACAAGGAAATAGAACAATTCTGGATGCAGGAAATGCCTTTTTTGTATTGGAAACTTGGCTAAATACCAATCTGATGATTCTAGTTCGTTCTCTTATCAGATCTGTTCATATTTGATGTTAATGGTGAAATAGAGTGCACTACAATGATGAATTTCAGATCTCACTATTTTAAAGTACTACTGTTGCTATTGTTTTTCTCAGTGTTCTTCATTCCGTTAACATCTATAATCCTGCACCAGTTTAAAATCTGTTTTTTAACTTTTCCATGGAAGAATGTTATATTTGGCAGGTGAAAAATAATAAAATAAATACAAAATCATTGGGTTCCAAAATTTTATAAGTATGTGAGTTGTTAATATTATTAATGTAAGTTTTATATAATAATAAGGATTTTTGAAAATGTATAAAATAATTTGAAATATATATACTAACCATATGTTTATGAAACTTTCTGTGAATCCTAAAATGTCAATTTTCGTCACACCAAAAAACTAATATGTATATCTGAAAATGTGCATGCTAGTTATGATTTTCATCATCATTTTAATTAAATAATGGTTTTGTTTAGTTTATAATTGTTAAACATAATCAATACTTAAGTGTGATCTCATAAAGAGCCCATGGAGAAAATATGTTTCACTTACTTGAAAAATAAATCTTTTCCTGTTAAACCCTGAATTTTGAAACAGTAACCATCATGACAGGGTATTATTGTATATTGATGTTACACATCAAGCTGTCATTTACCTACGGGAACGTATTAATAATTTGTATATATATATATGTGTGTTACAGGATCAAGGCGTGAGTGGTGGCAGCCCAAGACATTCGATAGCTTCCAACAATAGCAGCAACCCTAGTACTCCTCCCAGCCCTGGGCATGACCACTGCTCTTCCAGTTATGACAGTTAGGAATTGTAGGCAGATGACAGAGTAATTTGTGTCAGAAGTATTTTGTGGTTTGTTGAATTATGAGTCATATTTTTATCATCTTGCTTGATAGTGAACATAGACTTTTGTGCCCTGGTCGAGCGGGGACTATTTATATGGAAAAAATTCGAAATATGAGCAGTAAACACTGTTTGTACAACCGTTATGTTAATTTTATTCTCTGTCTTTTTGTCTCACACACACACATTCTTTTGTTTAATTTCACCTTGTGACTGATGAGGTGGGTGATTATAATTTTGTATGCATTTAAAACTGAATATGATGCTGATATTTCTGGAATCACTCAATATGTTACATTTTTCAAGTTCAGATGTCTGTTGTTTTGACACCTTGATACAAATGTGTTGGTTACCTTGAATGTGGTTTTTTGTAGTAACACCAAACCAGTGTGTAAGATCTTCAATCAGATTTCAGTGTTTTTTGTTTTATGTTCGATACTAGTGTTAATTGTATATTTTGATATGTTTGGTAATTTATATAGATATATGTATTTTTTGCCATTATTTATGTTTGAATTCATTTGTACTTAAATCCCAAAATATCTTGTACATAGAATATATATTTTGAAAAGAGGTCGAGTCTTGCAGAAAATATTGATCAATGTTAAGTTGTTCTTCTTTCTGTCTTTATACCAGATGATATATAATGTAGTATAATTCGAATGGAGAAATATCCATTTTAATCTCTCGGACAAAGTTGCCAAGCAGTTTTTCTTTATTTATATTTGTGAAAATAATAATAGTTGTTAATATGAGTTTCTTTTTAGACGTGGAGCGAGGACTTCCAAATACAATTTGTGATTTTTTAGTGGCAAATGAAAAGAATGATTTACTACTGAGATAAAGTGTGTGTGTATATTGTATTTATTAATTTCACTAATATATAGTATTTGATAGCTGGCCCTTCCTCTGTTGGTGTATAGTTTCAGACTTTGACTGATTTTGTTTCTTTTTTTTTTTTCAGAGTGAGTTAGTCTAAGTTTGTCAATGATTTTCCAGATAATTGAGAGTTACGGGCCATTTTTTATCTTCCTTTTGTAATGTACTATTTTGTAATTATTGTTTTCATTTGTTTTATGGATCTGATTAATGTGTGTTATCAGTGTGTGCTGAAAATAGTGAGTGAAACAATTAAATGCCTAACTGTACAAATTCTTAACGCGAGTCAAGTTCTTTCAGAAATCGTAGGTTTAATGTTTTTTATATTTAAATATATTTATTGTCATAATTTTATTCATACTAAAAGAACTGTCATTAATTTACATTAACTATATGCATTATTTATATTACAATAGTTATCATTTTTACTTGTATTGTACATGCATCATGTGCTGTAAGGTTCCTTATAAGTTATTGAACAGCCGTAATGACACTGTCTAAATAAACTACAACATGATATTTTTTAAAAAAAAATATCAGCAGGTTAGTGATGAGCTTTTACATAAGCATTTGCTTACTTTCTTTTTTATGTTTCTTGCCATCTAATTCAGCAAGTATTTATTACTGTTTTGAGGATGGGGAATAAATTCCATATAATTTTATGTTCTGAAAAATAATCGAACATTATACACTAATGTTAAAAACAAATTACTTTTTAGAAACATTTTTTGCATGTATTAAAAATGAAGTGCCTTTGTAGGTATGATAGAGGAAACTTTACAGTGGAATTATCTTTTTGTATTCTGATTGAAGGTTTGTCACTGCAGTGAGGACTGAAGGCTTAATTGTATCTGCATCAAATTTTGTACCAATTACTTCTGTCAGTGTCCTCCAATTTTTGATGGTTGTTGATAGTTTTAATTGTTCAAGGTTGCAACTCGCATGCAAACAGCCAAGATTTTCTTGCATATTCCAGTACTGATTTACTGTTCTGAAAAACTGTTTCCTTCCAATTTTGATACATACAGCATGAAACAACATCAAGTTAACAAAGAGTGTAATGACATTTCTGTGTCTTAAGTAGAGTTTTAGTGAATTGTTTTTATTTGTTCTTGCCTACACCATCTTTTGTGGGAGGAGAAACTTTGCTACTTAATAATCATTGCTTGCCATAGTAGACTGTAGGGTTGGTGGTGGCTTGTATGATTTCCAAAATATTTTTTGAAAGGCTACAACATTTTAGGATTGCAATTATTCAGTTTGAATTATATGGTGAGAAATAATGTAAATCTTCTTCTTTTGTTCTACAATTGTTATTAATTAATTATCCTCAGAACAATGTTCAGTTTATTATATCAACTCCATGGTTTTACAAAAATATTTGTGTTAAGCAACTTTATGAGGAAGGAATAATGATCTATTTGTTTGATACTCAAAAGAACAGGACGTCTTTCCTCCTCTTCTCTGGAAACAAAAGCACTGCCGACTACATATTTTATTTACCTAATTAAAATTAAAGTGTAACTCTTATATGTCAACTGGATAAATTAATCAATTTCCTTTGAAAAACTGCATTTGGAACATGTAAATTAGACAACAGGTTTCTATTATGTAGTTACACATCTGTTATGAAATGCTGTATCTGAGAATAACTAGAAACTCTTCTTAAAATACTAGATATATATGTATTAGTACATGCAGTCCCAATTTCTCCAAAATAAAAATAATAATAATAAGGAATGGTCAGTTTCTCATGCAACTCTTAAGCCTATACAGGTTCTTAATCTCTACTTCCATTTCACATCTATTTTCAATTTTTACTTCAAGTTTTATTGCAATTTTTTGGTTAGTTCTTCCCATCACTTATGTTATATACTCAAATTAGGTATCTATAGGCTTTTTTTTATTAAAATAACTTGTTTGGGCATCTCAGTAGATAACTGCATTTTACCAAATTTATTTTATCATCCTTGTGCTTAAAAAGGAATTTGATATGTGTTTACCAGTTTTGGTTGTACCTCCTTACGTTTTATTACTTTTTTTTATCTTGCTTAGTATCACACTAGGAAATTAGCTTATGAGAATTTAAAAGTCATGGTAGTTAATATATACAATAACTTAAAAACATTGTTCTCTCTTCAAATGAATACCTCTTTTAATATCACATTACAACTTGCATAATATTGTTTTCTAATTGTGTTATGTTAACAAGCAATGTAAACAATGATACACTTGAGTTTTTGGAAGCATTTTTGTTTTAATAAGTTTACTTAAATTTTATCTGTGACACGTATTTCATATATGGCATAATGAAATAGGTTATGTTGTTAATATCTAAAAACTATTTTTTAACAAGTTTTTGGTTTCAAATTCAGGTATGATTTGTCTTATATGCAACATCCTTGACATATTTTACAGTTCAATACTAAAACTTAAAAAAAAAAAAAATACTGCCCTTTGTTAGTATACCATTTTATTTAATAATACTATGGGGGTGTATTAAATCTAAATGTTAAATTATATTTTTCTCCTTGCAGTTTCAAATTTCTTAAATTTTACTATTATCTTCATTTATTGATTAACTATATTTTTCTGATGAGTTTAATGTAAAGGCTCACATGTAACTTGTTTCTGATATATATTTAATAATCTAGTACTACTGTTGGCCACTACCAAACAACAATTTTTGGAACATCCTTTCCCTGAAAGCATTGCTTTTTTAATTTTTGTTTCACTTGGCTTCCAAGATTAGGATGTTTATTTTATTTTATTTTTTTGTTTGAAAGTGGTCTAAACTACACTTTCATCATGGTGCTAAAGGTAGCAGATGCTTGGGATCTGTTGATTATACTGTAGAGAAAAAATAATTTTGCTATTGTGTAAAATTAATAAAATTTTATTTTCTTGTATCCAGTAACGTGCGATAAATTAGTTGCTGCTACCAATTTTATAAACCATATAATTTATTATGAATTCATTTCCATTATCTAAAGTAAAAACAGGAGGCATACAATAAAATATAAATTATATGACTTAAAGTAAAATCTTAGATTTCTTTGCTGTCATTAAATGTAAGGTTCTGATTTTACACTCTTATACATCAGTGTGTTGTTAACAAGGAACAATTATTTATTCATATATTATTTCTTTATAAGTTTTTATTTATCTTGTTATTATTTGTGTGTGTGTGTTTTTTTTTAAAATAAATTGTATGTGCAATTGACAGAATTACAGTATGTTAAAAGGAATTTGCTAGATGGAATTTGGTGTTTGTTTATTGACTTTTTTCATTAAATAAACACTCATGTTTTTGTATAAGCATTGGCAGCCACAAATAAATTTAAACAACATTTTTAAAAAATATAATTGAGAAGATTTCTAGCTTCTCAGTGTCTAAGATCAGTGACCTATAATACTAGTAGCATTTTTTAAAATCATTTCAATTATGAATTATTATACACACCTACAACAGAATTAGCTATAAAGAATAATTGCATGGGAACAGCACTAATTATTAATTCATTGAAGCGCTAGATGTTATCGTATTATGACAATCGTATTTTTTTTTTTTTTTTTTTTCATTTCTTTTCTAGTTCCCAGTCAAATAGTCTTGACTGGATTAGCCTGTTTCTAATAATATTTAGAAATGAAATTTCAGGACAGCATTTTAATTCATAAACATGATTGAAAACAATTGTTAAAGCTATTGTTTAGTTTGTGGTGAACAGAAGAAATCGATCATGTTGTGGAAGTTGAGAGAGAGAAATTTTGTTGCTGGTTGAAATGTATTTTAAAATCAAGTTACAAGTAAACGAAAAGTGTGAAACATGACAGAAAATTAAAACTAAATCTATTAGGGGGGGAAAAAAATGTAAGTAATTACATGAACGTAATGAAGTATTATTACTATTTCTTACTGGAATTGAACATGTGAAGAAGGAAAGGGAAGCCTACTTTTAAAAGTCGTACACTAAAATGATTGGGACGTTGAGGGCAGTTGTCTGTTTAAAATTGCACATTATCTGTTTGATCAAAAGGGTGAAAATACTGTTTTTGTTCATGGACTAGTATTACTTTCATCTATCACCAAGTCTAATTACATTTATTAAATTAAAACATATATTTTTTTAGGTAGATGTTAGAAATTATTTATTTTAAAAAGTGTTTAAGACTTTTGTAGTTCTTAAATCAAAATCATTCACAATTTAGCCTTCTCTGTCCGTTATGTGTAAGAAACATGTAATACTGCAGTTATGATTGTTCTATTAACTATCCATTGCTGACACATGAAGATGACATTGATGAACTATCCTATTCTGCACACACATTTCCATAGTGTTGCTGAATTATAACACTTGTAGCATTTTCTTGTCGATCTGATTGTTACAAACTAAGTATATCTCTCAAATATTTACCAGTGATCTTTTTCACAACATTGCCACTGCTACAGCTGACGCTCCCTGCCTTTGCCAGAGCTATATTGTCAGGTGGGTGATTTTCTGCAACTAATGTTTGAATAGAGCTTGTGAGCTTTATTGGAACCCCCCACAATAAATTCCCTGCTTTCCTTAGTCTAAAGTAAGGGATCCTTCCTCAAAGTGGGTTACTGTTTGGAAAGACTTTTCCCTGTGAAGGTATGCCAGCTCATTGATTGGCTAGCATACTGAGGACGGCTGTGTTTATTGATACATCACTCTCTTGGGTGTAATAGCTTAAATAAATTCAGTTGTTCCGACTGGAGGAGGAGAAAATTCCTAACTGTGACTCAACCATTTCTGTCACAATAATAAGGAAAGTCTCACTCAAACTGTATGTTGCTGAGGTATCCATATTATTACAGAACTAGGCTTAAGCCTGTGACTTTTCTGTATATGGTCATGAGTATGTGTTTATGGTCAAAAGGTGTAAGCCTATAACTGTGTTTTGGGTATGGTCACAGGCCTAGGATAGTCCTGTCTGTAAGATAAAACGGCATGACAGATTGACATGATCTGGCTAAAAGAAAAACTTAAATTTTCACTTTAAATTCAGTGTGATCAAAAAGTCAGTAATGTTTAATGCTTTTAATAGCTTTTATCTGAAGTCTCATGTCCGGTGTAAATACTTAAACATGGCTGAGTATGGTCACAGGCCTAGGATAGTCCTGTCTGTAAGATAAAACGGCATGACAGATTGACATGATCTGGCTAAAAGAAAAACTTAAATTTTCACTGTAAATTCAGTGTGATCAAAAAGTCAGTAATTTTTAATGCTTTTAATAGCTTTTATCTGAAGTCTCATGTCCGGTGTAAATACTTAAACATGGCTGAGCAGCATGACTATAGGGATTCAAAAATGGTAACAGCAAGAAGTACGAGGACGATTCAAAAAACAAGGTCTCCTATTTTATATATATATATATATATACAAAATCACATTTATTCACAACTTGAGATACATCGTTGAAAAGCTCGAAGTTTTATCTATTTTGCTATGTAATTGCTTTCCCTTTTGATAACCTTTTGCATCCACGCCACGAGCTTTTTGATCCCATCATCGAACCAGTCTCTGCCGCATCGTGAAGAAATCCTCTCCCTCGTCTGACCGGAACTTCTGCCCTCCCACATGTTTTTTAAGTGCGGAAAACATGTGGTAGTCGCTTGGGGCAATGTCCTGGCTATGGGAGGGAGGGGTGGTCAAAAATATCCCAACCGAATTGTTCGACGAGTGAGATCTTTTGATGTGAGACAAGTGGACGTGTATTCTCATCTACATCTACATATATACTCTGCAATTCAAAAATTGTGGGTGGCAGAGGGTGCTCAGGACCAAAACTAATCTCTTTGTTTTGCATTGCTGTCCCGAATGGTACGAGGGAAAAAAAGAATTCATATAAGAATCAGTGCAGCACCTTATTTCTCTAATCTTATTTTTCCTGTCATTCCGACTCAAATAGGTTGGTAGACAAAGTATTTCATTACACTCGTAAGTGAAAGTGGGAGTACACGTGTTTGCCAATAAGTTTAAACGAAATGTGTGTCGTTTATCTAGCAGATACTCCCAGCCCAGTCTACTAATCAGTTCTGTGATGCTTTCATAACGACTGTAGCAAGCGGTCACAAATTGAGGGGCTCTTCTCTGTGTTTTCTGTATACTGTCAATCAACCCCTTATGAAACGGATCCCAAATAGCAAAACAGTAGTCCAAATGTGGATGCACAAGAGAGTTGTACGCTATCTCCTTTGTTTGCTCATTACAATTTTTCAAGATTCGACCTAGGAATTGCAGCCTACAATTAGCACTACCTACTAACAAATTAATGTGTAAGTCCCATTTCATGTTCCTCTGTACTGTTACTCCCATATATTTCACAGAATCGACCATATCAATAACTGAACTGTTTACCTCAGATGGTGCAAAGACACTCCCTTTGTGACCATTCCTCCCCTTTGTTCTGGATAGCCTGCCAAAGTTTCTTGAGAGTTTTTCAGTAGTGGTCCGACTTTATTGTGTTTCCTTTTGGCATGAAATTCACCAATAGTACCCCCTTTCAGTCCCAAAAAACAGAACAGTTGCCATAACCTTAGCAGCTGACTTCTCTGTCTTGAACTTTTTGGGCTTTGGCGAAGCTGAGTGACGCCATTGTTTGGACTGGTCCTTTGTTAAAGGAACGTAATGATGTGCCCAGTTTCATCAGCAGTCACTCTTGAATCCAGGAAGATTTCCCCTTTCTCTTCAAAGCGGTAAACAAATTCTTTGGCACATTCCACACTTTTTTTTATGTTCGTCAGTGAGCTGTCTGGGGAACCACCTGGCGGACACCGTGCTTTATCCTTGAGTTTTTGTAACAGTTGTGGGTACGGAGATTTTGACACGCTCTCCATTAAGTCTCTCGGTTATCTCATCAAGAATTATCCTTCGATTACTGTACACCATTTCATCAATTCTGGTCACTGTTTCGACGGACATCCTTTTTCTTCTAGGCTGCTCCTCATCATGGAAGTTACTGCATCCAGAAGAAAATTCCTGGCACCACTTCCACACGTTTTTAATGTCCATAAACTTTTTCCCGTACACTTCCACTAACTGACAATGGATTTCTATTGGTGTAACCTTTTTCGCATTCAAAAATCGTATCACTGAACACAGTTCACACCTGGCGGGTGAGCTTAGTGGCAGTTCCATGCAGACGGCTGCAAACAGCGACTGATCGTCCGATCGTGCTCGGGCTGGTACCATTCAGTGGGTGAGAGAACCAAGGAACACGGCGCTGTTGTCAGATTTTGCCTAGCACTGTTTGTTTTTACATCATTTGAAACTTTATTTTTTGAATCGCCCTTGTACATCATTGAACCGTACAGCACAAACTATTTTACCTTTTTGCATCCGTAAAGCTTTACAATGTGTTTTTAATTGAATGGATGTATTTGATTTAAACTGCTATAAAAAGCAAAAACAATACAAGTGTTCAGACAATTAATTTCTTCACAGTTACATAAGTTTTAAATAATGCTCATAAATTCTATTTAATTATATCATCTCTGGCCACTGCCAGTTGGCCAAGGAAGGCAGCTCTAGTATCAATCTGATTTATGAAGTTGATCTGCATTTTACCTGTATGGTTTGCTCTGCAAAGTTTGAAGACTTTCTGTTTAGTTTGATGGCAGTAAATACAGACATTGGGCTCATTATGTAAGAGATGTGCAGTGTTAATAGAGGATTTTGATAAATGCCATCATCGTTGCTGCTTTCAGTATTTTACTATGTGTGCCTTTCCGAGAAAATGAATAAATCTTGACCTCTAAACAGAAAAAATTTTCAAGTATTTTCTGCAGCAAAGTGATGAAATTATGACTTTACTGCTGTGCATTTGAACTGAGTTGTGTGAAGATTTTTTACTGTCCAAAAAATATTATGTTTTGTGCATTTTTTGCAATAATTTGCTGAGCTTCCTAAACTAACATTTTTATAGATAAAATTGGAACTTTCTAGTTTTTGGATTTTATGTTATGCATATGTTGTTTTATTATAACAGATTATATTCTCATGAAACCCTAGTTATTTGTACGATATCTTCTTTTCTTTGTAACATGATGTGCCATTTTTCTGTGTGTTATGGTGTTGCCTGTAATTCCTTCTCACATCCCTAATCTGGATTTCACCCCTTGTTGTGAATTATATTTCCATTTTTGTCTGACCATCCATATTAGTGATTAATACAGTAGTGCCTTTGCTTCCGTTAGCACTTTAAACAACACTTTTATTTGGTTATGAGCACATTTGTTTATATTTTTTTATTTTTGAACACAACATATTTACAAAATAAAATGTAATCCCTTTGAAACTTTATTATTGTTATGTGTTGTCTTCTGCTATATTATCTCATAATTATTTAATAACGACAGTGCTTGTCCTTTGCAAATCTGTTTCAACATTCAAAGAATACACAAATTTCAGTACATTGGCTTGATATGGGAATAGTATGATATCTGCAAAACAATTTTAAACATTATTGTCCGACATATACCATGCTCAACATAGCTATAATCAAGCCAAGAACCCACAAAGACTATATAAACCATTCATCAAGTTTGTTAGGTTAATTTTTATACTTCTCAGCCTCTCAAATTTAGAATTATGAGCAGAAATTATATAGACATTTTAATCCCCCCTGTAGTGTCCCCCTCTGTACGCCTTCGGATTTACTGCTTTATAAACAATTTTATTAATCATCACAAAAATGATTATTGGTGGTGTTCTCTTCCGAAATGGACCTTCACATTAGTACAAGACAAACATATATTCAAAAAGAACATCTTGACTTTATTAATCTTTATACATAGGAAAGCAAAATTTATTTGACGAAATAGTTATTTTAATGGATAAATGGTTGTTCCCGTTCAGGCAATGGTCTCTGTAGGTGATTGCGTACATCGGAGTTACTGTAGAATTGAGCACCACAATGAGAAGAGTCGTATTGGCGTGCAGAGCTGCGCCATGTCGATGGTGCGTGTTTTCGGCAGGCCCCAGGTATTCGCATCATCTGAGCGAAGGGTGGAGTGGGCATCTGGTGTCTCTCATCTCCGACAGCCGGCGGCTCGTCCTCAACCCTGGGGACCTCAGCAAAGCGCCCTGCTCCGTAGTGAAGATCGCCCGCTGCTGTCTTGTCGCGCCGAAACCAGAGTCCCTCGCGTCCAGTCTCCGCCTGTCCGACATCAAGTGTCCGTCTCCGTCCATTGTACATCCTTCGTTGACTCGCCTTTGGCGGAGCTCGTTCCCCTTCTCTCTCCCGATTGGCCGAACATATAAAAAATATAAACAATTTATTAGCAACCAGCGGGAATGTATTCCACCACCACCTTCCGCACTTTCTTGGGAGGGTATCCCTTCCAGACTGTCCCCTTTTGGCTCTTTTCATTGGCTGCAATTCGTACGTACAAACAGTTTATTGTTAATGAATGTTTCTTTGCCAGCGACGTCTGAAAAGTATCTGAAGGCTCAGCTCTGGAACACTTTATTATTGGGGTTTGGAAGGAGTCTTTTATTCGTCGAACATCTAAACAGGCGAGCTCACAATGTCACACAGTGTCCATTGTTTTAAACAAACCCGCACTATATCCGAGAAGCTCTCCATCACTTCAGTAAATTAATGACCCAAAACGTTCGGTAACAAGAAGGAAGTCTGTTCTTTGGAACGTCAACCAGACCTTGATAAAGTACATTCTTTATTACTCACTAGCCTGTCCACTAGATTACAACCATTATCCTTGTTCACATTAAATATTCCTAGTGATAACCTTGTCGGTCGAGAACCGCATTCAAATCAAACCAAACGAATTTATAGAAATTAAATACAGTATGGCAATAAAACGACTGAATCGAACAACGACATTTCTTGTTAGTGATAAACAATGAAATCTACAGAATGGAACATCTCACACTTCACGGCCCTTGTTACTTCATTGTCCTAACTAAGCCTTGAAGCTAGTAGTGTATAGAATAGGGTAGTCATTCATATAAACTATATGTTCTGAATCAGTTTCTTTTACTATTTGTGGCAAATAGGTAGCTGACTAGATTCATCACCTTCATATTTTGGTTGTTCACTTTTCCTTGTGGCCTACATGAACTCTATTAATGGGAAATACACTGCCAACGATGCTACAGGACACACGCAACCTACTGCCTGAAGTTGTTATCTTCAGGTGGTCAAGAAGCATAAAGATGATTTGTGTTATTTCACGACATCTTCTCAGGAGTATATCCCGAAGAGCACTGTTGACACGGTCCTGTCATTAAAACCTAGGCATGAGGGAGAAAGGGGAAACATTAGCTACAATCGAAATATGGATCAGTAGTCCTTGTGTTGCTCCAGCAGTGTTTTCAATTTCGACCCTCCCTTTCATCCATCCAGCCCACTTTCCAAAACCACCATCAAACTGACTTCAAACATCCACTATACATCCCCCCGAAATCTCCGTCACTACCATACAAACGATCGCACCTGAAACTGCCCGTACGCAACTGTCATCCCACGAGTTACCGCATCACTTCGTGGCATATCTAGACAAATATGCGACTGGGTTGCAGACTTTCTGAAGGGCAGAACACAGAGTGTAATTCTTGACATTGAGCATTCATCACTTAACTCAAGTGAGGTCCAGGGTTCCCCAAGGAAGTGTGATAGAGCCTCTGTTGTTTCTCATATATATTAATGATTTTTGCGACGTAATAAGGGGGGAAAAAGACTATTAGCCTATGGTGCTTTTATTTACCGTGAAATAAAAACCTAGGGGCTTTGCTACAAGCCGATGTTATGAAAATAATCGCATGGCACAAAGACTGGAAGCTGGAATTAAACACTAAACAATGCCAAGTTATGCGTATAAGTAAAAAGATGTCACCATTTAACTCTGAATATACAATGGCATTGTACTTAGATTCCGCAAAGGACCTAGGTGTAACAATTCGTAATAACTTTTATGGAATGAACATATTGAGAAGGTAACTGGGAAAGCAAACCATAGGTCGTATCTTAAAACAGTGTTCACCGTAAGTTAAATCGATTGCATACAAAGCTCTGGTGCGTCCTCACTTAGAATATTATTGTTCTGTATGGGTCCCACATCAAAAGGGGCGAATAGAGGCTTGGAGAAAGTCCAAAGAAGAGCCGCTCGATTCGTGATAGGTATATATAGCTTGAGGGAAAGCGCAGGTACGATGTTGAAGGAGTTAGGTTGGGAAGATCTAGAACAGGGATGGCCAACCCGCGGGCCGCTTGTGGCCCGTCGTGAGTAATTTTGTGGCCCGCGGAGCTGTATCATTATATACGTAAGCTTTGACTTTCAATGGTGATATCTACACTAAGTTAAGCTGATATTCAACCAAGATCGTCGCTCAATTGATCTTGCGAGGATGGACAGTCTATAATGTAAGGAAAGCCTTTGAAAGATCTAGTGCTACACTGTCAATTTGTCCTCCCTTGTCCATTTCATTCGAAATATCCTGCATATATACCACCCACCAAGTTTGGCATGAATAATCTTGCCTAAAGGGTTCTTGAAAACCACTTACACTCCTCACACATATTTCTCCATTAATTTACGTACCACTGATCTGTAACTGATTGACCTATAATTTTCGACTCTATTACTTACTCCTCCTTTATGTACTGGTGCTACTATCGCACTTTTTCAGTCCTCTCGTATGCATAAAAGATCCAGACTCGATTTAAATATTTCTAGATAAGGTACAATGCCACATCTGGCTATCTTTAAGATATCTCTTTTAATATTATCTACACCAGCCCCTTAAAATTTTTTCAGCCTTCTTAGTTCCTCCATGATATTCTCAGGATGAAATTCAAATTTGTTAGTCTGCTCATTTCTAATTGTGTTTTTAAGCTCGTTATCCGATTTCCTCCCCACCCCCCTCCCGTTCCTGATTCACTGTCCATAATGGTTCACTAAACCAATTACTTAAAATCTCTGCCTTTTTAAAATCTTCAGTAACTTCTTCTCCATCCTTATCTATCAGCGTCTCAACACCAGGGCCGCCGTAAGCGGGCGAGCAAGGCGTGCACCGCACGCGGGCGGCAGGTTGAGGGGGAGCGGCAAATCGAGTGATCGACAGTCGCCGCCCCGGGAGAGTTGTCATTCCATTGTTGCCGCGACGAAATTTGCAGCCTATTATGGAGCGGGCGACCTTTTTTTTTTTTAAGTCAACAGTTGCTTCAGGCAGCCGGCAACACTCGGTGTGGCAACAATGGGGGCGGCAAATAATGTTTGAAGGGGCGGCAATCTCACATTCTTTTGACCCGGTTCGGAAAATTTCTAGATCCACCACTGGCTGTAATTAGATAGGGGGCGGCATAATCGGTATTGCACGCGGGCGCTCAAACAGCTAGCGGCGGGCCTGCTCAACACCCTCCCTTCCCGTCTGTTTTCTAATATAGCCATAGAAATTTCTTGATGCATCAGTCAATGGTCCCACTGCTCTGACAATACTCTTCATAAACCCATCTTCTTAGCTATTATCAAGTACTTGTTTAGTTGTTTTTAAATATTCCCTACTACCCTGCTGCCCCTTAACTCTGTTATATTCTCTTCTTACCAACCTCTTTAACACCCTCTCCTCCCTATTACAGTACACTGGTTCTCTACTTTATTTTTTGTTTCGGAATAAATATTTCTTCCCCCTTTCTTATTATTATATCCTACCTTGACTCTACTGTACTTGTGCATTCCCTCCAATTTCTGAAACGTTTTCAGAAATATCTCTCACACGTGCATCAATACATTCTCTGTATTGTGATCGAAAGTTGATCGGTTAGAACTGATTACTTGCGGTTGAAATCAGTAATATGGCGTCATAGGAAGCTTAGGAAATTAAAAATAAGTCCTGACAATCTTAAGTGATACCACGTAAGATTAGTTTTAATCCACACAAATTCTTATATTAAAGCAGAAGTAATTGGTGTAATCAATATATCGTCAAAATTAAACCAATATCGAAACAGAAAATAGTTTGACTTTTTTGGAGGATAAATATATGGAATTGCTTTTTCATTTAGGACGTAAATAAATTTTCATTATTGCCGTATTTTTATTATTACCGTAATTATTGTTAAAGAAAACTCTTACACTATAAGACACTTTAATACATACGAAGTGGATAACTGCTTGTAAGTTATTAAATTTTTGCTTTCATGCATTAGTACATACATAAGGTAATAAATAAAATGTTTAGGTACCTACCTAAAACCCCGCTCAAGCAGATAGATAATATTATAAAGTCTGAATTGAACAATATTTGCAGTAAGCAAGGCGCGTCATTAGCATTTTCGTTGCCTTGCCATGTAGAAATCTTTTCCGGAGCGCTACAAATTTTCACTGTCTCATGAAATTGTAGACGGCCATTACGTCTCTCAACCCAACGCGTCTCGCAGATACCTTGCATTGTAGCTCCAAATTCTTTAAAAAAAAATAATTCCTTTTAGCGGATGAATTGGCAATTTCATTGTGTCCTAGTTACTAACGGCAAGAAATGGCTGGATGACATAGATAACATGTCATTAAGAACAGGACTGTTGCTTGTATAGCATATTAAAATTTGCAACTATTTTCGCAAGCTCCATTTCGCCTAGATAGGCGTATCGTAAGCATCACAGAAAGTCATAACACTTCCTTTATTATACTATTGTGTATGTATTTAAATGAAAGGCTGAGCTGTGAGATACGTGTTATGTTTGTTGTTTCATCGAATAAAATATAAAAGTATTTAGTTACATTTACATTCAGTAAAATACTTTCCTAAATGATTTCATTGCAAACATCAATCAACTAATTTTGCAGATGTATGTTGCATTAGACTTAGAAGTCTCTAAATGATGCTGCTATGCTATGTCACGAGATTCTACACGGAATTTTAAAAGTGTTTCCTTCATCAACTACCGTGCTGTTGTTACTTGCTTCTTTATCGAAAAATTTGTCCTCATCGCGATGACCACGTAACGGTATATGTTGATGAACACAAAAAATTATCGTTTTGGCAATTGGTCATAAGCTTTACTTTATTTTCATTAACTTTTGTCATTTTTTTACTGCTAAATTTGGTTTTCAGTTTTGTGAAAAGCTGTTAAAAAGCTTTTACCAGCTTCGACAGCTATTTCGAGGTATTTATTTCGCTGCTGAGTTAGCAACACACCATTTTAACCAAGAAAATCATCGAAAGCTATTAATGGTTCTTTTATGAATCGTTTTAGAGGTGTTTTTGACTGTGTGGCAACTCAAGGGCGTTACTGTAAATAAAGCATAATATTTTCTGTAATGGTCTTGGTCTTTATGCGATAAAACAAGCCAGTGAAAGTTGTCAATGTGTGACTTCTAATATATGAGCCCCTTAAAGCCCAAGTGGTGTAACTCACATGAATCAAGTTTCGAGAAAAGTAATGTTTTACTGTAGGTTTAATAAAAAAATTAGTTTTATATATTTTGAATTTTTTTTCTCAACAATGTATCATTAAAGAGTTATTCTAACTTATGCTGGCAGTTTTAAAAACTTTTAAAATGTTCTCTGTTTTGGGGGGGCTTTGTTTGGAGTTACACCACTTGTGATATAAACAGGGAACAGATTCTCTTTAAAGAAGGGGGAAAGAATACAGTATTTTACTGCAACATCTATTTTTTATTCTACTGTTTACACATTTCTTACTCTGCATCTAGTGGCCCAATGTCTGCAGCATCATCTTGAGTCGATAGACTATAAAAGTAAGGATGACAGACGGGTGGAATGAATGGTAACATGTCTTGCATATCCTGTTTCTTCTCTTTTGTTACAGATCTTTGATTTCTGTACAGTTATTCTTGAGATACATTAGTAAGATTAACAGGTCTGCCTCTTTTAGGTCCAGGTTTGAAGTTTAGTTCTGAAAAGGGCATTTCTTTGGAAAGAGTTTCTATGAGAAAAATTGAAAATGTTTCTTCCTTTCGATACTGGATCCACTGCATTTGTAGCAATGATAAAGGATGTTTTTCCGTATCAACCTTTCTTTTGGTGATATGTTGTAAAAGATTTCCAACAGACAAAAAGTCACCATGAGTCATCACTGTTATGTAAAAAGGATTTTTCTTCCTAGATTTTGCAATGACAGTATACCTGTACCAATCATTGTGATGATATATCTGCTAAATACTGCTGTAGTTTGCTATTGAGGCAAAATCACAGTCGTTGGGCAAATAAGAATAACCACTTCTCATAAACTTCTGGTCAATAACTTCAATGTTATTATCTTCACTCAGAACCAGTTTCATCGCCATGGCAACATTCCAGTTTCTATTTTGCTTGGCACAGGTGTCACTATACATTAAAACATTTTTCGCAGCTGAAGCCCTGTTTTCAATGTGCTTGACCAAACATGCACTAATTTCTTGGGAACTTTGTGATCCATTTATCTCATTACAACAATACATAAATCCTAATTTTGAGGAAAGCTCATGGCATCCCAAATTATAAACATTATTGCATTTGTAATAGGGCACTTGACATGATAGTTTAGGGAAAGGAAGAGACTTTTCCAAATCATAGGAAAATGTATAGTAAGAGCTATTATTAATGGACTGTTGAGTGCCCTCGTTCATGGCATTATGAGCTTTTTCTGCTTGGCGAAGATGAATTCAGAATCTGCTGGAATACATTCATCACTTGCACCAATATCTGCCAAAATGCTTGGCTCACTAACACTGCTCTCATCACTGCTCATAATGACACATCAAAACTTAAATCTTTTACATCTAGGTTATTAAAATGTTTTTTAGTTTACCTGGTTACAACATTTCTAGATGAGCAAAAAGTGGTTGAACTGAAAACAGTTACAGGCACAGTGGTGTATCTCCAATATACACCACTTTAGCTTTTACCCAATAGATGGCTGCATTGACTGCATAAACTAGTGCTGCTAACTATAAGGTTGTTAAGGGAACTAGAATTTACACCACTTGTGCTTTAAACAGAATGCAACTTGCTGAACACTTCTGAAACATTAACTCCAAAAAAACAAAAATTGGACTTACACCACTTGGGCTTTAAGGGGCTCATATATAGCCAGGGCCGGCGTTAGGGGGGGTTAAGCGGGGCAAAAGTACCCGGGGCCCGGGCCACCAAAGGGGGGCCTGCCGTCCTGGATGCTTAAATAAATAAAAATCAAACACAAATTTTAAAATCTACACCAATAATTTTGTACATTTTTGTATTAAAATTTTCTGAATTTATAAAAAAAAAAGTGTAAGGGGGCATCAATAAATTACGTGAGGTGAAATAGGGGGGGAGGGTCCGGCGAATTATCACCAAGGGGGGGTCTACGAAATCTCACGTGAGGTTTTGGAGGGGGGGTCCGGAAATCCGGAAAAACACCTCACGTAATTTATGGATGCATCCTAAAGTAAAAATATTTTCGGGATAGGGGAGGAGGCCTAATGTCGCTTACCCGGGGCCCGAGAATCCTAGCGCCGGCCCTGTATATAGCCTATATATACAGTGTGGGAAAATATAAATTTGAGAAGGCAACTAATAGTTGTGGATCAATATAGCTCTTGTTGAAACGTCTAGGTATTTTCTTACAAACCATCCAATATCTGAGGAATATTTCGATTGAGAAAGCAAATTTTTTACCTGATTAGAACTGGAAGTCGACGTACACGAAATCGGCAAGCATAGAACAGCTTCAGCAGGAGTAATATTTTCTTCTTCATCTAAGGTTAAGGTAGTTGTTGAAGCATCGGCAGCACACATATAATGATATGCATTAGTGTTCAGTATAGGTAAATGTTTTGGGTGTTTATCAATCTCAAACCTAGGTTTCTTCGTAAAAGAATGGATCTATCTTTCTAAATAAACCACTACATGCATTACGTTTCGACACACCACCACAATCATTGTTCGCTGCATCCTGTAGTAAAAACACCCGTGCATAACTAAGAAAAAATTACAATATTTATGTAAATACATCAAATGGTCTAGTGGCGAGAAGCGGTCGGAGCTACGCGGCTGTGACGTCACCGAACATCGGACGCGCAGCCGCGAATGAATAGTACGACGCGCTGCGCGACGCGGAAAAATCAAAAGTTGCAATTACGCGCTCAATATTCAGTTCACAATGACCGATCGGATACAACATAATATTATAAACAGCATACAGTCGCATTGTGACTGTCGTGTATGTTTTAGTGAGATCTGGCCATCCATTATTCAAAATAGAGCTAACCTTATTTAATTAAAATCAGTGAGATAAAAAATATTATCTGAGGCCGAGCCCAGGGGGGGGGTCATGCCCCCCCCCCCCTTGGATCCGCCAATGGGTGAAGGAATGTTTGGAGAGCATTGTTGAAATTATGTGTCCAGAAAAGAAGAAAGAATTTTCAAAAATAAGCCTCTTTCGTCAAACTATTACCAGACGTGTGAAAGACATTGGGAGACAAACTGAAGATAATTTGAAAAGCAGAGCGTATATTATTCTCTTGCATTGATGAAAGCACAGATCTAACATATACTGCGCAAGTAGCGATTTTCGAAAGAGAGAACAGAAGAATTATCTGCTCTATATCCACTCAACAACTCCACAGTTACACGCGATTTGTTAGAATCAGTTAAAAGAACATTAAATCGTTTTTCGATAAAACTTCACAACTTATCTGGCGTGACGACGGATGGAGCTCCAGCAATGATCGGAAAACATTGAAAATGAAGCCCGCAAACTTGATAATACCTCATTATTGTATAAACTGCTCTCGGGTGACTAGCCGAGTCAAGAGTGCGTTGCTATACGATATTTCGGCGACTAGAATCATTGCCGCCATCTTCACTAGAAGTCTAGTCACCCGAGAGCAGTTTATACATTCTCAACGCCGAGAAAGACTTCGTTCTTATATACCTGATTATTAAATTTTCATTGCATTAGTCATCAAAAAAAGTTCTTCAAAAATGGATCAAGTCATTTGCGTGGTTTTCAAAATAGTGAACTTCATTACATCGAAGGGGTTGAACCACCAGTTCCAAGAACTCCTAAAGCATTTGAATTCTGACTATAAATACCATACATGGCTGTCCCGTGCAAAAATGTTAAAAAGGGTATTTGATTTGAAGGAAGAGATACAATCATTCTATGCAAGCAAGTTGAAAAGTATTCCAGAATTTGAATACGTGGCTTGAGTTTGTGACTTCTCGTTTCTAGTCTACGTAACTAGCCATTTAAATAATTTGAACATTTGTCTGCAAGGCAAACACCAATTGGTTAATAATATGTTTGATGTTGTTGCCGCATTTCAAATGAAACTTGGGCTTTGGGAACAACAGATGAAAAATAAAAATTTCACTAATTTTTTCACGCTATTATTGTAAGCAGATGTGACACAGGCCATGACAGTTAAGTACAGTTCATTGATGTCAAACTTGAACCTTGAGTTTAAAAACCAATTTCAAGACTTCAAAAAACATTATGTTCTTTTATCTGCATTTTCAACGCCATTCTCCGTGGATATAAATTCATTGCCAGAAAATTTGCAAATGGAATATTGTGAATTGTAGTGTGACGCACAGCTTAAGGAGAAATTCCACGAGATTGGTTTGGAAGAATTCTACAGAAAATTTCTGGACAAGGAGAAATATCCTGAATTTTACAAACTTGCTTTGCGGATGATTTCGCTGTTTGGAAACACTTATGTGTGTGAACAGCTTTTCAGCCGGACAAACAGTATCAAGTCACAACACACAACACGAATCACTGATCTTCATTGGGAGAACTTTATGCGTGTAGCCACAAGTTCTTTCGACGTCAACACTGATGCCCTTAGTTCTGCCAAACAACGTTAAAAGTCGCATTAAGGTAATTGTATATTTAATACTTCATTACATATGTATATTTCATTTTAAGTGTTTTTATTCCTTGATAAAAATATTAAAGTATTTTTTCCAAGAAAGTAATGCATGCTGCTCGGTAGAGAATTGTAGTTCTAAAATTTGGCCCGCCTGCTGAAAAGGTAGGCCACCTATGATCTAGATTCTAGAACATCGAAAGCGTTGCTCTCGGCAGAAGCTAATTGGAAAATTGACCGCGCACCTGTAATCGGAACTGATTCATTTCTATGCTCATTTTTTTCCACGAGCGAATAGGGAATGAAATAGGAAAGATTTATCAAGCGAGGAAACTTAGAATCCGATAGGAGAGGTCTCCATAAACCGCACCGGCCATCCTGATCTGGGTTTTCCCAGACCGCTCCATAGTCCAGTAACGGGGTCGTAAAAGGGGGTCTCACTTGCATCACATCACGTAGAAGATTTTTTTTTCTTATCTTGTATATATTGGTGAGAGTATGCAGAAACCAAGTTTTCGACCTCCAACACCCTCGGCACAATTTTCTGTGGCCAAAAAACATCAAAATTTGGGTACTTTTTTCAGTTTTCCGTCTATAACTCCTTCCTGATAAGTCCTATCAAGAAATATTCTATTTTCAATTTGAAAGAGGACAAAATTTCCTACAACTTTCGTATTACAAACTTTTTTCTAAACTCAAAATTAAGCGAGCTACAGTTCTTCGAAAATCAGCCAAATTTCACACTTTTCCTAAAAGTTGGGTTTTTACCTACTTTGCAGCTCAAAATGACCTGAAACCCCTGTATATATAACCGATATATATGTATTTCTGTATGACATAGTATATATATGTACTATACTTTGATTACTGATGGTCCATTCAATAATCATATAGCATTGTTGGCCGGGAGATCCCGAAGGATTATTCGGCCGTCAGGTGACAGTGTTATGGATAGGCCGCGCAGTGCGCTTCTTGTGGCTATCTAACCTGACCAAGTACTAGTACCGCATATAGGGAACCAACAGCTTAAGGTGGAATTAAAACCACAGAATCGTTCTGGCTTGCTCCATATTACACAGCAAGCTGTGGCAGAGGTAAAGCTCGGGTTAATGGCCTTTGAAAATTACTGCTGAGAACGGGATTTCGATCTTCAGTCAGATACCTTAACCAGTGAGCTACCATTTCGTTCTATTACCTGATGGTATTTGTACCAGTTTGAAAAACGGATTTGCAAAACTGAAAACATAATGTTATGGCACAAAGTTTATTTATGCAGTCAAAATTAAGTCCATAATAAGTCAAAAATTAGTCATAAATCCATTTCTTTTCCGTTTTAATGGATTGAAACAATGTGTTCCATTTGAATTTGTTGCGTACAACAATGGAAAAAAATTGTCACTATATGACGCATTTAAATCTCTTCAAGATAGGAACCCAACACAAAAATTTTTGCTATGCACGGATGATTCCTCCTTCATAAGGTTATGTGGCATATTAGTAAATACCTTGGCTGCTTCTGTGGAAAATATGAAGCCTATTTGACAATGAACTATAGATCCAACATCACAGTTATATTTGACGGATACCGAAGTTATGCTGCGCAGAGAGGAATAAAGTCATCTGAAATGATTTGTAGTTTGAAAACATCAGATACTTCAGCAGGCATCATTTTCAGTGAGGAAACAAGTGCTACAGTGACGCAGCAAATGAGAGCAGCAAGAACTGTGTGATGTTGATACTAATGCAAAAACTGAAAAATGAGGCATCCAAGATCAACAGGCAAAACAAGATGCTGCTGGATTGATCGTTGACGCAGCAATTTCCCAAGCAGCAGAATTCGACAGTGTGATGATTCTAAGTAAGTATATTGGCTTTCTCATTTTGCTAATGGGCTTTGGTACCACGAGTTTGAACCCATACACATCCTCTTCATCCATGCATTTGCTGGATGTGATACAATATCAGCATATTTCGGCTATGGGAAAGAAAACTTCTACTGCATGATTCAATATCAACCATATCTGAAAGTAACATGCATGCTAACTTCTCAGAACTCTAGCCTCCAGAGAACATTTGGAGAACACGCAGGGGAACAGATCATCTTGGAACGGTACGGAAAAATTGCTTGTGGAACATTGGAAGGCTCAGATATGAAATGATTAAGAAATCTGCCCAAAAAATGCATTCAGACTAGCACGGTTGCCACCAAAATCAGATGCGGCAACGTTTCACTCAATATGCACGTACCACCAAGGAAAGGTTGGTTGGGTCGAGAAACGTACCCATTGCCGTGAGGATGAAGGAAAGGCTCGTCCAGTCTTATTACAGTTACAATAATAAATGCATTTAGGAGGACGAATGCTGCGATGGTTCCTCAATAATAGCCCTTGGGCGCCGCCTGAAATATCCCTTCCTATGCAGACGGTTACACATTAGAAAAGGTGCAATGCACCCACTTTTGGTGAATCACGGAGTAATAATGGCAGCGTATTGATGTAAGAACTCCACATCGAGCGTGGTGGGTGAGCGGTTAACACTCTGTTCTCGTATTCGGGACGACGCCGGGTCGAATCTCCGTCCGGGCATCCAGATTTGGGTTTTCCATAGTTTCGCCAAATCACTCCAGGCGAATGCCGGGATGCATCCTCCAAAAAAATGCAATGGCCGAATTCCTTTCCGTTCCTTGTCCCCAGTCCCATCCCGCCTCTAATGACCTCGATGTCGACGAGACGTAAAGCCATAAGTAAAAAGAAGAAAAAAAATAGGGATTCGGATGGTTTGTAAGCAAAGGAAAAATTTTCAAAGTCGTCTTTGCAACACTAACTTTTCCCTTAAAAAAAAAGGAAGAGTAGGAATGATAAGCATAACAGTAAGATGTAATTATCTATTTACTAAAAGAATGGTAACCAGCGATCCAACGGGCCTGACAAACAAGATGGTCACCGCAACTAGACCCATTCATCATGAAATACCCTTTCACGTGAAGTCTATTATGCCCACCTTCCCACATATGCGACAATACTAACTTCAGGAAATCTATGCCAAAGCCAAAGGTTGCACCATACACAAAGACTGCCAGAGAAATAAACACAGTGAGGCACAAAAATAAAATAGAATTTATATACCCAAATCACGCTTGGAAAAACATATGGCTTACTATCTTAAACAGCACCCTAACATCCAGGATACGTTCAGTATAGTCTGAAGTAATTAATGAAAAACCGTCAAAGAGAAAAGGCTATATTAAATACACCTATATGCAACAGACAGATACCGGCATTGTGGAAACACAAACATACTGGAACATAGGATAACGTGCGGACAGAATCAACAAATATGGATCTGGGCAAGACAAAGAATTGCTATGCTAGACAGGACATCATCCCTTGCCGTCAACATAAATAAAATTCTTAAACTTTTTTTTAAAAAAAAAAAAACAACAGATTTCCCGTTACAAAACAAAATAATGTCCTATGATTACTATGAAACACCTCTGTCTACATAATGATAAATAAATTTAAAAAATCGAAGATTACACTGGTTATACGAGGGTGAGTCAAATTAAAACCTTAAATTTGTAATAAAAAATCGAAATTTCGCGCCGTTATCCTGTAAGTTGGTAAGCGTGTTACAAGCAGCGTGCAGAATGGCCTATAGGTGGCAGCATAGTGCAGATGCACAAATATCGTCGCAGTATCAGTATAAAGATGGCTGCCCCCACTTGAGACTTGCACCAGGGAAGAACAGCGTTCTGTTATTCGGTTTTTGAGTAGTGAAGGTGTGAAACCTATTGAAATTCATCGAAGAATGAAGGTTCAGTAAGGTTATGCATGTTTATCACAGCAGCAAGTCTACGAATGGAGTAGGAAGTTTGCAAATGGTGTGACTTCAGTGGAAGATGCTCCTCGTCCGGGTCAGGCACAACGAGTTGTGACTCCACAGAACATTGCAGCAGTTGAAGCCATAGTGATGGAAAACCGCCGAGTGACACTGAATGACATTGCAGCATGTTAATGGGAGGAAAGAAGTTCCGTTCTGATGAAGAGGTACGCCACGCGGTGCATGAGTAGTTGCGCGGACTACCAAAAGAATTATTTTCTAAAGAAATTTATGCACTTTGTAAGCGCTGGAGGACTTGCATTGAGCGTGGGGGAGATTATTTTGAACAGTGATACAGCTTTGCACAATAAATAATATTTTTAAAAAAATGTTTAAGGTTTTCATTTGACTCACCCTCGTATGAACGTCGCGTATCATGATACTGTAGAACTCCAAAATTACAACATCAAAAAAAGGAACAAAAAACTACTACGTGAGGATTTTAGGCATTATGAGCGTAAACCTACCGTTCACCAATCACCAGACGGCCAGTGATGAATTCCAGTTTGATGTAGAACTTGTCATGCTACATATTTCAGATTTATGAATGATAAAATTATCACGCCACACGTAGAAACTGAAACGACAACAATGACATGATGTGATTTTAACTGTTTTAGGGCCAAATACTGCTTGCAACCAAAGATTTTTTTTTTATGGCTTTACGCCTCGTCGACTTCGAGGTCATTAGAGGCGGAAGTGGACTGGGGGCAAGGAACTGAAAGGAATTTGGCCATGACCTTTCGAAGGGATCATCCCGGCATTGTCTGGAGAGATTTGAGGAAGCCATGGAAAACCCAAATCTGGATGCCCCGACCGGGTTTCGAACCGGTGTCCTCCCGAATGCGAGGCCGGAACGTTACCTCTCATCCATTACGCTAGGTGCAACCAAAGAAGTCTGAGCTTGTAACACATTAGATACACGCTCTGTCTGGCAGTCAAAAAAAGAATTTAGGAAAAGGAAGAAGAATAACTGGAATGTGTGAGTCTTAGCTGAGATACGAAAGCAATTAAGTAATTTATGGAATTTTTGTGTTGTTTTGTAATAAATATAATACATATTTTTTTTTTTACAAAAAGTGGAAAGGAACTGGACATCCTACCCGCCAGTGTGGCTCAGTGCGCTGAGGCGCCGCACAATTGATTTGGGAGGGGGGGGGGACGAGGAGTAGATACAACGGGAATTGGCAAGAGCCTAGGTACTGATATTCCGACCATCCTGATAAGTTTCCCGAAATTATCTAGACCAATGCTTCTCAACCTGTGGTCTGTGAAAATGATTCATATGATCGGCAGGCAGAGTAATATTAATTTTGATACTGCAGTTGTACTATATAAGACTACAAGCTAATATAAACTATAAGCCAAAATTTTGAAAACCATGAATCTTTTAATTACTTGGCATTTCCAGGATGAGTATAGGTGAATATTACTCTTGCAGTAGTCTGTTCATTTCCAGTTGCCATAAAAAAAAGTGCCATTCGACTAAGAATTAAGTAAATGACCGTTTTCTGATAATCTTGTAGTAATTGTGAGGTAACGCTACAGATGGTAGGGTTAGTAAGATATGAATGGTTAAGCAAATAAAAATAGTAAAGTGTTTTTATTTGATTATGTACATGTAGGTCGGTAATATAGTGTAGCATCCAGCCTGGCTATTAAGTATTAAGTCTGGTCAATATTATTTATGTTATAATGGTACAATAAAATAAGTCACAGATGTTAATAACATGCATATAGGTTTAAAAAATAAATAAAAGTAAACCTATTTAAGTTACTGGTCTGCAGCATTATTTTTAGGTTCTTTGGTTTAGAATGGTTGAGATCCGTTGATCTAGGCGAATGCCGGAATGGCCTCCAATCTTCAACACATTTCATAAAAAAAAAATATACTTGTCATACACTTCTATGTTTCGCAGATAAATGGCAGAACAAGACGTTCCTCCAATGGATTAGGTACACCAGGCCTAAGAGGCTCGGTTAGATATGGTGCAGTTACTCCTTCCTTGGAGAGAAAAATGAAATATTATAATGTCCAAACTTGGAATTTAGTCCACAAAAGAAAATTATGTAAAAAAAAAAAAAAAAAAACTGTTAATGGGGTTCCAAATGTTATTTATTTCCTCCATGTACATTGCAAGTATACTAATCATGCAGATTTTGAGATGTGATGAATATATTCAGATATTTTGCGACATGATTTCAGTGTTCCAGGTTTTCCTGGATTTCATATGATATTGGAAATGATGTGAGAGGAAAGAAGTTTGTCGAAGAAGCTTACAGAAAGAAGAGACAGGCTGGTAGGTCATATTTTGAGACATACTGGATTGGTTAATTTGCTGGTGAAGGGAACAGTTGAAATTAAGAACTGTAGAGGAAGACAGAGATTAGAATATATGAAGCAGATAATTGTGGATGTGGGTTGTAAGGGGTATGTAGAGATGAAGAGGTTAGCACAAGATAGGAAGGTATAAAGAATTGCTTCAAACCAGTCAAATGACTGACAACAGCAAGAAAAAGAAAAAAAAAGAAAGAAAGAATATTACTAACTCTGGAACCCCTTGGCGATCAAGACAGCAACCTGTGGAAGACGAAGTTAATAAAAGGAAATTATCATTAATAGATGGATAGCAAGATTTAGTCACTAAGCGAAAAGCTTATCAAGTTCTCTTTTTTTTTTTAATTTACATTAATTTAGTATGATCGCCTGCTAGACATTTAAGATGTGCTGGAAGCTTATTGAAGATATGTATCCCTGGATATCTGACTCCTTTTTGAACAAATGACAACAATTTGTAATCCTTGTGAAGATCATTTTTATTTCTGGCTCGGTAATTGTGTATCTTACTATTGATTTCAGATGGAGAATAGTTGATGAATAAGATGACATGAGATTTATTTAGTAGCACTATACCAAAGATAATTAAGAGGATTTCAAAAGTGAGGAGCCATTCGTATCCGCTATCCACTTTTATATTTTTTAATACGCTTGCAATACTATAATTAGTATTCATACAGATTACAATTGCATTGAATGCAAACAAGTTCCTCCTTGAGAAAGGGGAGGGAGGGGGGAAGGACGGGGAATAGAGGATAGTATCAGAGATGAATGATACGAAAGGCAGGAGACGCTGTCTGTCTGATGGTTTCCAGCTGGAGACATCCAATGTGTTTCGGCCATTGGAAGATCTAGATGGTGGCTTTGAGGACCATCAAGTTGGACTGAACAATCGGACATCTTGTAAAGTGAAAGGGAGAACTTATCAGGGGGTATCAAAACATAGGAAGGTACTATTACTTAGAGGCAGTCATGGGAGGGAAATCAGTGAGATGGTTCAGTCTGACTTGGGGCCAGATTATGAAGTCTGCAGTATTTTCAAACCAAATGCAGATCTTGGAAGTGTTGTAGCAAATGTGAAAGACTTGGGGAAAGATTTCTAAAAGGAGGATTGTATTGTAATTGTAGGGGTACCAGGAAATAGTAATTGATAAGGACCTCAATTGAGGAAGACATTGCTCACATTTCTACGGACACGCGTCAGAAGAATGTGGGATTTGTGGGTTTGCTTGAGCATTATGATAAACCGTGGATGTGGCATAACATTAGGCGTACAAATGCATCATTGGAAAGGGTTCTCTGGCAGCCAGCAAATTCACACATTGGTTTGATAGATGTGGCCTGCATTGGTAGGGACAGTTATACTCGCCATGGACTCCATCTGAATTTCAGAAGTAAAAGGAAGCTTTCACTTCTTATTGCTGATGAGATCAGGAGATGCCAGGTGAGTGAAAGAGGTATTCCTGTTATAAGTGGTGTTAAGTTGCAGCCTTTTTTGGGTAAATAAAATAAATGTATTAAGATGTCTAAAAGAAATTAATGTCTCTCCTGATCAAAACTTATTGTAATTAGAAATTCCAACTGACATAACAGTATTTACTAATAATGTAAACAATTTAAATTAATTGAATCAAAGTTTTCAAACCACTATTCTCCATAAAAATATAAGGGGAATATTTAGCAAAACTTATGACATTACCTTATGCCTAGAAGAGATTCAAAATTCCAGAAATGCAGATGTTTTGTGCATATCTGAGCACCATTGGTCTGACACAGGAATATCTCACTTGTCCATCCCAAATTATAAACTAATTTCTCATTTCTGTAGATGTAAAATGGAGAAAGGGGGAGTTGCCATTTTTGTCAAAAATTATATTCAATGCAACAGTGTAGATGTAAGTAAGTATTGTATAGAACAACACTTTGAATGCTGTGTTACTAGACTAGAATATGGTAATGAAGAGCATATAGTAATAGCAATTACAGGACCCCCTCAGGAAATTTTAGACTGTCTTTATCTCAGTTAGAGTCTTTGCTACTATGTTTTACAAATAACAAACAAATAGTTTTATGTGGAGATTTTAATGTTGACTTGCTCAGTCACAGCAATGAGGGGCTAGATATGGAAGCCTTGATGCTGTCTTTTAATTTAACGGCACTAGCAGGGGCGGATCCAGGATTTTGTTTTGGGGGGGGCTCGAGCGGACTTTGGTTTGGGGGGGGGCTTGGCCTTGAGTGAATTTTGGTTCAGAGGGCTTGCCTTCAGTGGATTTTGGCTTTGGGGGGGGGGGCTTGAGTCGGGAAAAAGGTAGTATTTATAGCCTCCTCGGGCCTCAATCCGTAGAGCTAAAAAAAAAAAAAAGGTCTCAAACTACAATATCGGGGTGGACCAAGATACTTTTGGGGGGGGCTTGAGCCCCCTAGACCCCCCCCCCCCTGGGAACTAGTAAATACCCCTACTAGAATACAAAATAATAGCAGGATTGATAATTTTTTATGAATATTTCTCAGTACATGAATTACAACATACTTCCAGCAATAAATGGTATCTCAGATCATGAAGCCCAGCTGTAATGTATCAAGTCCAGAAACACTATTAAACAGATAAAGAAAAGTTGGGTCTATAGAAGAAATATTAATGAAAACAAATAAACAATATAAAACATTTAAAAGATTCCTTAAATATTGAACAATGGTCGGAAGTGTACATTGCACAGGGTGTTAATGAAAAATTTTATTCTTTTTTCAATATATTTCTAACATTTTTCGAAGGAAGATTCAAAAAAAGGAAAGTTGTCAATACTCCAAACAATGAACTGGGTAAGGGATGGATAACTAAGGGTATCAGAGTAGCTTGTAAAACAAAAAGGGGCCTGTACTTAAAACTAAGAGAATCAGATAACTATTCACTGAAAGTTCATTATAAACTTTATTTTAAAATACTGAGAAATGTAATAAGAATGGCCAATAACAGGTATATATCAGAGAAAATAGAGAATTCAGGCAATAGATGAAAAACTAATGGAATATAATAAAAACTGAAACAGGAAAATCTGTAAATCACTCTAAAGATAATAAAAATAGAACAAAATGGATCTGTTCATAGTGAAGTAGGGAAAGTTTGTGAAATATTTAACAAACATTTTACTTCAGTTGTAGAGAAATTAGGCATAGAAAAGCAATCCCCACATAGTGCCCTAAGGCTTCTTCAGATTGCTTTCCCAAATAAATTTGTAGAAATGCAATTGCCACCAGTAACAGTCTCAGAAATAAATAAACTCATGAACAATTAAAACCTGAAAATTCTTTGAGCTATGACAATATTTCAAACAAATTACTGAAAAGATGTTCAGATTGTATCAGTCGTGTACTTGCCCACATTTGTAATGAATCCTTAATGCAAGGTGTGTTTCCAAATAGACTAAAATATGCAGTTGTAAAACTGTTGTTTAAAAAAGGAGAAGCAACATGTGTAGATATAACTATAATCCCATTTCATTACTTTCAGGATTCTCAAAGATTTTGAAAATTCATGTACCGTAAAGTAATAAAACATGTTAAACAAAATAATATCCTCACTAAATCACAATTTAGGTTGCAAAAAGGATCATCTATAGAAATGGCTATATATTAATTTTTAGATAACACATTTGAGGAACTGAATAATAAATGAGCCCTGTTAGAAAGTTTTGTGATCTTGCAAAAGCATTTGACTGTGTAAATCATGAATTACTTTTGAAGAAAATGGAATACTATGGTATTTATGGAACCGCAGGTAAATGGTTTAAATCATACATGGAAAGTCGAATGCAAAAAGTTTCCATTTTTGATCTAAAATAAGTAAAGATGCTTCATCAGACTGGGAGAAAATAAAACATGGAATTCCACAAGGTTCTGTCCTAGGACCCCTCCTCTTTTTGTTGTACATCAATGACCTTCCTGGAAACTTATCTGACAAAGTTAAGAGTGTTTATTTGCAGATGACACTAACCTGACTGTGAAAAAACACCAAACAGCAATCTAGAATTTAATGTATAAGTAAGTACTTAGTGAAGTAGCAAATTGGTTTAAGGCAAATTCATTAAAATTAAATTTTGAAAAAAACACATTATATTAGGTTTAAAACAAAAAATTATGCACAGCCAGATTTACAAGTAAGCTATAAAAATAACACAATATTAGAAACAAAAGTATAAAATTCCTTGGTATTAAAATAGATGAGAAACTCTGTTGGCATGAACATATCACTTCACTACTGAAGAAGTTAAGTAGTGCTACCTTTGCAATACGAACACTTTCTCTAACAGCAGATCTAGAATTAACGAAACAGGTGACTCCTCATATTTTCATTCAGTGATGTCATATGGCATAATTTTTTGGGGAAACTCTTCACAAAGTAAAAAAGTTTTCATAGCACAGAAAAGAGCTATTAGGATGTTGTGTAGGGTACAACCAAGAACTTCTTGCAGACAACTTTTTAAAAAACTCAATATTCTTACAATGACTTCTCAGTATATATATTCTCTCATGTGCTTTGTCATAGATCATTTAACCTGTTTACTTCTAATTCACAGGTACACAATTTCAATACAAGAAACAGAAATAACTTGCACAAAACACAAACATCTCTGTCATTAGTACAAAGAGGAGTTAATTATTCTGGTATACATCTGTTTAATAAACTTCCAAGAGTATAAAACAGTCTGCAGATAATAAAGATATATTTAAAGAAAAACTGAGAGATTATTTCCACTCCATTCAAGAATTTGAACAAATTAATTAATTGTATTCAATATGACTTTTGCAAAATTCAGTTGTAAAAATTAATGTTTATTTTATTCTTTATTTGTCTTTGGAACATATACTTGTTTTTACTATGATTATGACTCATATTGTATGTATGTGTATTAACCATGACATGTTTCACATCCCAGAGGTCCTTCCTCAGCAGGGATCCATGAAACAAGATTGATAAATAAATAAAATAAAATACCGTACCTACCCCCACGCCGCCCACAGCTCTGCCCCCACCTCAGCGCGCGCTATGGAGATCCCGACCTGCTGGTACTCCAGTCCTGTCAGTCCACCGCGTGGCGGGACTTGAATCACAACGTCCCGGCTGGTCAGCGCATACACCGACGACTTCGCGCGCCGGTTTTCTGCGCGTTCAAACCGACTTCTTTTCCAGGTACGTTTATTTCCCTTCGTCTAGCTGTTGGCCTGGAAATTTTACCATCGCATGAATCTAACTATTTCAATTATAACAACTCAAAGATGCCAATAGAAGTGTCTGAGTTACGTCAGTCGGAATTTTTATTTTCTTCTCGTGAAAACAAGAAATTTAAGTGGATCCGTCTCGAGGTTTAATGGAAAGGAGTCTGACTGTGTATCCAATTCTGGCAAAGGCTGCCTTATAAATGGGAAGCACGCCCACGTGGTTCGGACTTAAAGCAAGAGGTTCCCTTTACCCTTTAGCATATCTGTTTAGGTTAAGTGAATACGGCAGTGGTGGATTGCGCAGCCAGTTGAATCTATCTCATCAATCTGCTGCCCTAGCTTTTAGGTCTGGCAGCCAATAATTCGAAAATTACATTCGGCTTTTGTGTCTGTTTAGGTTATTAAAGTTTTTAATTATGCTTACCCACTAATCATTTTATAATTCTGTTCGTGAAAGCCACGGAAAAATTATTAATTAAAGCCTCAGATTTCCGACGCCGGAGTCGTACCGCCCTCCCCAGCAATAAGGGCCCAGGAAATTAGGGTCCCTTAAAATCATGTCTCCATATTGCCTCCATGGTGAATTCTTGTGAACAACTCGATTCTAATTGAACTAAATTACTTGAAATTTCTAACTTACCTATTCACTTGTGCTTTCTCGATCCGATTTTTGTTTTGGCATTTGTTATTTCTATTTTCAGACTCCTCTATATTTCGACCTCTGCAGATAGACGTTCCCTAAAAGGAACATACTCATATTAAATTTGAAAGTGACATAAAGGTGTCATGCATATCGACCAACAGGTGGTTGCTTTCCCCGTTTGCTCAGTTGGTTGCGAAGCAATAATGGTGTCCGTAGCTGACACAGGGTTATCTGGTTGGAATCCTGGTGCTGGAAGAAATTTTCGTCAAGAGCCTTGACCAGCATGATAAGACAAGTGGTGGTGCACCCTCTCCCTTCTTCATCTCTTATTTCATACAACACTAACAATACTCTACGCTGAACACACATACTATCGCAGTCATCCACACCTACAATAACACATACACACTGGAAAAGGCAACGGGAGACCACACCAGTTCATCTTCCCAAGAGAGTTCCCATGGAGGGTTACATCCTCCTTGGTAGCTACCTACGCTGTGAATTGGAGATGGCATCATTCGAAGAAGGAATCGTGGCTATTGTCAGCCGGTTTTGATTGATGTATTGTAATGATAACTGATTTCAAAGCTGATCAGATTTATCCTGAAACTTTATATTTACCAGTTTTGCCCCAAGATTTTGTCGGGTTTAGAGTTTGTCGTTGTATTTCTGCGTTAGTATCAAAAGCATGCCTGAGATTGGATTGTTTTGCGCTTGGTATACGATCCATGGTTGTCTGGATGAGGCCATTTGGTGCTATTGACAATGATTAGTCCTCGGCGGAAGACGTCTAACCTTGTGAACGGTCACCTTCGCGTCTATGCTCTACCCTTCGTTGTATTCACACATGGCAGGAACAACAAATTAAATACATCTCAGTCGCAGACATGCTTCAACACCAGATATGAGCAGGAAAGGAGGTCGTTACATTATACATTGCGACTTCAGTATCTCAACGTTCGCCATACGGGAAGGTGTAAACAATCTTCCGTTTTAAAACCACGCTAAATGTAGGCTTATTATCACTTTTACTTGTTGTTTTTTCTAGTAGCAATTTACAAACACTTAAGCCGAACGTGCTTGGATCAGCGGTAACGTTCTGGCCTCGCATTCGGGAGGATGCCGGTTCGAATCCCCGCCCCGAGCATCCGATATGGGTTTTCAACGGTTTCCCCAAATCATTCCAGGCGAATGCTTCTCTCAAAATGGCATTGCCGAATTCCTTCCCGTTCCTTGTCCCCAGTCCTTTCCCGACTCTAATGAACTCGACGTCGACGTGGCGTTAAGGCATAAGCAAAAAGCATTTAAGGAATTCCGATTGTACCAGTATAATAATATTTTTATTATAAATCATTACAGTTGCTAGAGATTTTACGAGAGCTGCAACATTGTCATCGACGCCTTTTTTTAATAGTCTACTACTTAGTAATCTAAAGTAGACCCTAAGATTCTGCAATTTGTTTTTGCTTACATTTTCACACAGCTGTTCATGTAATTAACAGATTTGACGTGTCATTGCCAGAGGATTTTATAGTTTTAAGGTATATTTTTATTTCCTTGTTTTTAAATTAAAAACTAAACTCTGCTATCAAAATCCTTCCACCAAAAACAATAAAACATCTACACCACTCAACATGTTTTGTATGTTCCATATCTTCTCACTACTAAAACAAATAAAATATCTTTATTATTTTCTGCAACTAAATTTTCATTACCCAAGCCAATTTTCTGCACCACAGTAACAACTAATAATATTACGCTGATACCGTGGCGGTCGGTGTTGGTGTTGTAACATCCACCAGCTTCGCGTCTAGTTACGGGTTCTTCTTCGCCACTGGAATAGTTTTTTAGTTTAACTACTCTTACGTCAGGAATTAGAGTATGTTACTCCTTAACTTACTGCAATGTATGATTAATCATCGATTCACCCTATCAGCTGTCTCCCCTTCTAGCTGGACCTAGAAATGGAATGAAGTGCTGGTGAATAGGAAGCCATTATTAATTGTATATGTTTGATCTGCAATAAAGTATCATGTTAATCTCCAAATATTAAAATCTGGTTGGCCTCTTCTGAATGATTCAAACTAGGCTTCGAAGGAACTAACCTAAAAAAAATCATTGTGGTAGAATTATAATGACAATTATAAAGATCCTAGGCAACCATCATAATACTTACGAAGCTCTTCCAAGTATTTTGAGAAACAGATCGAACAAAACATAAGATCATAAAATGTATTTGTATAACAAAGGCTATTGCTTAAAATCAGGTTGAATATGTCCTAAGCACAATTAGCTAAAGGGCGTCACAGGCTTCACATTCCGGCAGTTTCTCTTCGTAAAGGTGCCTGTGGGAACGTAGGTGGAAGGTGCAGATTCACGACTGCACGGTCGCTTTGACCAAATTGACTGCATTATGTACAATTCCAGCCACCGTCAATCACCTTTCTCTGAAACGAGCCATGGTCTAACCATTTTAAGAGTACATACTTGTGAACTTCTAACAAAGTCGTTGTGTCAGATAAACCAGTTTCGATTGTTACATGAGAGGAAAACCATCATGCGGAGGGATTCAGTATCCGAGTGCTAATTTGTCTATGGCTGTTATTTTGACTAATGCATTTTGCCATTAAGTCTTGTTGCCATCTTCTTCACTTTCAGCAAATAATGATTTAACGGTTCCTGCAAATAATAAACTCATAGTTGCACACTTTTCTGATGTGGATCAATATTTAATTCGAGCGTATTGGGTGAGTGGATAAAGCTCTAGTCTCGCATTTGGGAGGACATTGGTTCGAATCCCCGTCCGGACATCCAGATTTAGGTTTTCCATGGTTTCCTCAAATCACTCCAGGGGGATGCCGGGATGCTTCCTTACCCCCCGTCCTTTCCCACCTCTAATAACCTCGACATCAACGAAACATAAAACACTGATAATAAACGTTTTCTGTCCGTGGTTGATCACACTAAAGTTTTCTGTCTTAGATTGTCACACCAGGCCACCAGTTTTATATGTTGGCAGACGTCTTTTAACATCAGTATTTGTCGCTCTATGTGTCTTGTCTGGCCACCAGTTTGGCTAGCGTTACGGCAATGCGTTACTAGACTTCCGGTAATACGATCGGCATTTGTTATTCACTTCTCTCAAGTGCAGCAAATAACCCATTTTTGGTCGTTGTTTGAGGTTTGCAGCACGTTGACGAAGAGATACTTAAATTTAGGACGTGGCGGTTTATAAAAGGATCTTACCGACATTTGTCCGGACAGTTTTCGCAAAACATTGGAAATCCGAATTTGGAAGACCGTATCAGGGATCGAATCCTTCTTTCACTATACCAAGTCTGATCGTAAACCGCTCATTCACTAGGTTCATTAAATGTGCTGAGCGCGTTAAAGTCCACCAAAATCTTCATGCGAGTGTTCGAATTATGACCGGCTGCCGTAAGTTTCCCATAATTATTTAACCGAATGCTAAGATGGTGCCAGGGCCGGATTTAAACTTTTTTTAGTGTAGGCTGTACATTTAGTGCCGCCCTTTTCTCCTTCATACATATACTAATCACTAATTTGTATTACCTTTATTAGGCAGAAAACGATTATATGTATATGTGAATGGATATAGATTAAGAGTGACTTCATTACTTGAAAGTATTCAGATTTAGTCATAAAATAGAAACAAGAAAATAAATGTTTATTATGAAACAAGAATACAAACAATAAAATAAAAAATGTAATACATAATTACAGTTTCCTACAGGATTTTTGATTGGCGAACATAGAGGAACAACTCTTTCACTGACAGTTTTCCATACGACAAACTTCGTAACACTTTTTATCGGCAAAGAACAGAAAACACGTTAAGACGTACGCTCTGATTTGTAATCAATTATTATTAAACTATTATAATTTATATTAATATCAATCGGAATACTGGTTTAGGCATAGTTCAATGCATGTTCCTTAAAAATTTCAAAGAATTTAATTCATTATTAGCTGATAAATGACGAATTAAGTTTCAAAAATCATTGACTTTTCAATGATTTTTTTCAATAAAATTAGGTCTTTCGAGCGCTCGGGGACTTTCAACCCAGATACTCAATTAACGAAATCTTAGATCATAGTTAAGTATTTTTATTATAGAAATCATGAAATGTAAGTCTGTCAGCAGGAAGAGTCTTTCTTCGGAAATATACGACGGGCTACAGACTGCGTTGAACAAGACAGAAAGTCAGGAAACTAATGAAGAATTAAATTAATAATTTAGCTAATTGTTCGCTGCCACCACTTACCTAAATGAAAATTGATAGTAAACGTATTTTTCTTTTCTATTAATTGTTCTGAGTTTGTCATTTCACTACTAGATGTCACCACTTAAATGAAAATTTATAGTAGACGTTTCTCTGTTATGTTTATAATCACACACAAATTTGACAGCTTACTAAAGCGGGCATCCTAGGATATTTGCCGCACCTAAAACTTTGCCGCCCATAGACGGGAGCCTATACAGCCTAATGGAAAATCTAGCACTGGATGGCGCCACACAGCACACATTAGTATCAAACTCATACTGATAAGAAACAATTGGCGAACGTCATCTTTCTCTCTTAGCTAAGTTTGTTTGTATTATTTGATTTCGACGAGATGTTAAGTTTTTTGGGAAAGAAATCCAAAGAAATTTTGGGTGTAATTCTTGGATAAATCATACGGCGAATCTTTTTGATATTTATTTATCAAACTTAATGCAGACCATATTGAGCGTCAAAGGTTAAAGAATTGTACTGATGATCGATATTAATGGAAATTCGAATTTTCTATTATTCAGACATCAATACTAAACAGCGGAGGGGATATGGTCAATATTATTAACCATGTTGGGACGAACGTCAATATTTCCATCAACATTTACTTCAGTTTACGTCGCCTTGGGCTGAAGGATAACAAGTGGTGACAATGACCAACCCCATTACGTTCTTAATATCTGGACGTGCCTCCTATTTTAATTCACAAATAAAGTATGGAATTATACTGTGGGGTTCATCAGAAGATGCATAAAGTAATTTCAGAACTCAGAAGAGAGCATATTAGAATACCGACAAACAATAAAACATATATATCTATTTAAAAATGCTTGAATTATTCTCCCATTGTAAATAACATAAAAAAAATCGAAAAAGAAATTTAGGAATTAAGCATCTACTACCATAACCATATTTTTTTATATTTTTATGCTCTGTTTCACCGTTTCAAACGGATTTGAAAACACCAAAGAAACTGTTTACAGGACTTGGAAACGTTAAAGACACTATCAAGTTTATTTTAAAATTCCGTGGGTTTGGGGTGTAATGGAATGGGTTTAGATGGTTAAATATGATTTTTATTCTTAATTACTTATATTATTAATTTCCATATTACTATTAATTTTAAAAAACCATTCATTTAAATATTTTAATTTTTCGATTTATTAAGGAAGCGCGTGTGAAATAACATTCTATGATTCACCAAAAAAAGCGACATAACATGAATTTTTTTTTAACGTTAGAGGCATACACACATGATTACATGAATAAAATGCGTTGTCTGGAGACTCCGCTCACCTCAATAGATCCGCAACCTTCGGCGAGTTTTTTTTTTTAACCATTTCATTCCTCCCAGCAGAAGGCTGGGAGGCGGGCTGCTGGAGAGTCATAGGGGACTCTTTTCAGCCAATCTACTACTACGGGGAGGGAAGGGGGATGGAAGGTCGGCCGTGGCCTTCTAGGGAACCATCCCAGCATTCTTCGGCGAGTTTTTTTTTTTTTTTTTTTTTTTTTTTTTTTTACGTTTCATTCCTCCCAGCAGAAGGCTGGGAGGCGGGCTGCTGGAGAGTCATAGGGGACTCTTTTCAGCCAATCTACTACTACGGGGAGGGAAGGGGGATGGAAGGTCGGCCGTGGCCTTGTAGGGAACCATCCCAGCATTCGCCTAAGTGTCTGAGGGAAACCACGGAAAACCTCAGACAGGATGGCCGAACCGAGTTTAACCCCGGTCCTCCCGAATGATAGGTAGGAGGCCAAAATTGGCCTCCTCCCATCTCGGTGTTCGGCGAGTTTCGATAATGCTGGAAGTGTTAGTTGCGTTGATTGCCACCACAGCGCTGCACACAGGGGTATTTGACACAAAAAGTCGATCAAAAGTCAAAAAAATTTTTTAAGCAAATTCAAAGAATCTGTATCTACCTGACTCGAGGCAAATGTCTGTAGAATAACAATCAGCTATGTTTTTCAGATAAGCTCCATTACCCACCCCGTGAACAGTCATCTTCTGAGCACATCGCAAGACCCACGTACTGTTCCGAAGCAAATACAAGAAAATTATAAGTTGTACCATTTTAATTTGTGAGTGATGTTAAGAGAGTAATGGTGATTTTAATCGTGGATATTGTTCAGCCAGGTGCCTAGAATTGAAATAATAGTAACATACATCCAAAGGTATCGCACAACTTTATTTCTGTACATTTTTGTAAGCTGACTCATTTTGTACTGATTTTTTTATTACAAAAAGTATTAAAGAGTGATTTTGTTATATTTCCGGACCTTTCCCGAGTCTGATTTCTTGTATGGTATTAGTTTAGTGTACTATCTTGGTGTTCCATTGAAAATTAGGTGCCAAAAAGTGCCAAACGTCTATTTATTCGAAAATATTCTAGATTATTTACAATGAAACAAACTTCCTTTTTTTCGGTCACATTTTTTCATCTAAGATTTTATTTTTTATGGGCTCTTCTGGTATCGTGCTCATGACCCGACAAGTTATTTATGATATGATTAAACAAGAGAAAGGATTTCGTGCAAAATTTGGAATTAGTCGAGGAAAATATTTTAAATCAACCGACATTCAAAGTCGAACAAACGCAACAGTTGGAACAAAAGTTTTCAAGGCTTAAATTGTAAATTAAAATGGCAGGCTGCTAACAGAACTGAGAGTGTATTTTTAAAGAAATACCATGATTGGTTCAAAAGATCTATCGAAATCCCCATAAAATCCAATCCGACCAATGTGGATTGGCCTAGAAAATGTTTCGATGATTTGACCGATTTTAGCCAATGATGTCCACAGAGATAATAGGTATTGACAAAACATTAATTGACAGGTTTTATACTATTATGTGAATGATATATAGTGGGCATAAGATAGACATAAAAAAAATATTCCCCACTGCCAAGAAAAATTTAAGATGTACTGTATATTGAACTGTACTGGTGGCATCCAATGTCACCTATACAAGAAGTGTTGATTGAGGGCCCACTTATAATAGAGTATGCGCTTTTGCCTATAGGCACTCTGTCAGAATCTAGAAACAAATATTTTCGACGATTTAGGGAGAGACACTCCAGAAAACGTATTTGGGTTTAGTGCAACACAGATGTCATTAATAGGTTTTAATTAACTTAGGATCCGCATTTGAGCTTCATCAGGCACAAAATCACCAAAACATCTAAATCATTCAATCCAGAAACTACTAAAATATTACTTTAATGGGACCCGAGTACTCAAGTAGAGAACGAGCCATAAAGTGAAGGTTCCGACGACGAAGGATGTGACGGTTCGTCAGAATGATATTTTAATGTACATGTATGATTGTTGTTTAGGTATTTGGAAATATTCGCTTAATATGTTATAAAGTGTATGAACACAGTACGTGTTCTTTATTATTACTCCGACTTCACAGTTATAAGTTCTAAAACACAAAAGAAGCGAAACAAAAATCCAAATTACGTAGAAATAATTTTGATCGACTTTTTGTATCAAATACCCCTGTGTGCGCTGCTTGGCTAACCAGCAAAATCCAATGAATAAGTGTGTTGACTTTAAATTAAATTGCAATGGAGCGCATGCTCCGGTGACAATTTCCCTAAACACCCATCTTCCCCCTTTTCTGCATCCACCTAAATTTACTTTTCACAAATTTTAACTTTAAATTCTCTCAACGTTTTGGCAAATTATTCATTAGTTCTCTTGGTAACTTATTCCAATCCCTGACACCCTTACCTAAAAAAGAGAATCTTCCTACACCCTTGTGCCTGAAATCGATGAAAGCCAGCTCGGTCATCTTTTCCCTTCCATGCATTAATTTGCGTTTATGCTGTTAAAAGAAGCTGTAAATTTCAAATAAATAATCAGTTTTATTTTATTTACACTTATATTATTAAATTGAAATGTAACAGCGATGGACACTAAAATTTAACTGTCTGTTGTGTAGCAATACAAATTATAATGCGGGGCAGAGATATAATACAATTATGATGTGATGCACGTTTCAATTAATATGTTGCTATTTGTTCATTTACGAGTAAATGGCATAAATTCATGTAAGGAGAAGTGCATCTACTGTATTATCTGTACCAGTTACTGGTACGAAGTGACAACATAAGCTAAGAATTTTTTGACAGAAGATTACAAAAAGTGAAGTTTGTTAAAAATCAAAGAAATTTTATACAAAATATATCAATAAATTTTAGTTATTCGTTTTTGAAATTATACTTTACTCAGAAACTTATCAAGTACTCCTTTAAAACATGACATTGCTCGTTCACATTAAAACACGCGACTTAAGCCACTATTGTATTAAAAACATTATTTCTTTATTGTGGAGTGTAGCCTAAATCACTCATTTAAAACTTCTGATATGTCACTGAAAAATGAAATATTTTGACAGATTTTCAGGAGTAAACCCTATTCTATCACGCTCTGAGGCAAGTAATTCTTTCTTTGAGTGGATTTATCAGGTATTTGTATGTTACAAAAATTTTCAAAAGAGGTTTTCAGGATTACATTATGGAGTGTTGCAACTGGTATATTAGCGGCAGTGAGAGCTTCACATAGACACAGATTAAACGAATGTTCTGTACCCAGCTTTGAACTTGTTATGAAACTCTGCCTCTGTTTGTAACCATTTCTCCTGGTAACATTTGCCAAATGAGTTGCCGAATTCTAATGCTTAGTACGTGGGATCGTTTTTCTGCAGACAGTTAAACAGAAGGCAAAAATAAAAAGTCTACCTGAATATAACACCCCGGATAATACCCAGTTAATATTATGAAATTTCAACCAGCAGTATGGATTCTACAAAGACCACTTTAAGTTACTTTAGAAATGAAAACAAATATGATCTAATTTATTTTTTTAAATCACCAAAAAATGTAAGTATATATAACAAATTAACCCTACCGGTTTTACACATGCTTGACAACATATAATTTACCCATCTGTAGAACAGTTCTTATCTGTTCCAATCCACTATCGCAGTAGACTACTTCGTGAGGATTTTCGTTTAGGCATGATGCCTTTTAATGAAGGAACTAAAATATGTACACAGCTTTTTTATTTCCGTGTTACCACATAACTATGACGGTATACAACTGTTCACTTCTCATAGATGGTTTGCGTTCCTGGGATTGGTAATGTCTAATAAGCCGGGACCACACGCTTGCCAAACTTCGTCAAACCGTCACAATTGAAACATGTGGATAGGGCGTTTGGCTTGCCTTGTGTAGACTTGCTAGCACTTGTGGCTGATCCAATAGTGTCTTTTTTGGGCACAAATCAAAGGAAGTTTGCGGCAAGCGCTTGCGAAGCGTCTACACGTTTGTGCGAAGTTTGTATCGGTTGTTCACCGACGGCGGACAGACGTGCGTTCCTGTTTGTTGTGATCGAAGTGCTGCAGGAAAAATGAATAAATGGTCCAACAAGGATATTTTAAAATTCCCCGAATGCTACCAAGTAGAACCCTGCATTTTTGACCGGAAGAATAAAGACCATAAAAAAAGTAGCTGATGCTTGGAGTCGTCTTAGTGAAGTTTTAAATAAAACTGTCATGCAGAATAAAGAAAAAGATAGATTTTCTTATTGTCACATTTCGTAAACATTTAAAGAAAAAACAAGATTCTATTTGCTCTGGCTCAGGTATAAATTTATTAATGTAGCTGGTGTAGTATAGCTTCTCTAAAGTCAGTTAGATAGAAATCATTGGTGAAATTTCATTCAGTGAATATTCAGAATCAGCATAGCTCATCCGGCAGAAGTTATCAAACTGGCCAGATAGCTCAAAAAGAAGCTCATCAAATGTTTCTTCCTTAAATTCTTTGAAATCAAAAAATAATTAATACAGACATTATAATGCCGTTAAAACACTAATTATTATAGACTTCTAATAATAAAACAATATACTTATATTAAATGAAATACATACATGAAGCAACATAGTAATCATAGTTGTATGAATGAAATTACAATAATTACCTGGTATGATTTCTATGGATTTTTAACATCCACGATACTCTTTCTCGTTTTTTATATAAAAATATGTTGGGCCATAAGTTATGGCCGAAACAACCTCGACGTCCGTCATGCTTGCTTCTCTAAAACATACAAGCGCACGCGCAAGCATGTGGATGACGATGTTTGGCTCCCCTAAACTAACCAAGCGTTTGTATGGGCTTGGAGTTTGTGATAAGCGCCAAACGTGTGGTCCCGGGGTAACGTGCTATGTTTAAAATTTGCATTTTCGATTTGTTTCTACTGAATGTAGACCTCTGTAATAATGTGTAGTTGCCGCACCGCACTGTTACAGTTTTTTTTATTTTTTTTTATTAAATATTACCGTCAACAATGAGGTTAGAACACATCATTTAATATTTTGGTGAATAGTTATTTCAATTTTAAAATAAATCCATTTGTTTTACATGTTAACGTAGTCCGTTTACCCTCCAAGATCGGCTTTTTCTTAGGACTGTGCGAGGGATCGTTCTACACTGCGTACTTTTGCAGTGTCTTAGGATTCACGTAGTCACAGATGCAACTGAGGATAGTGACTGGCCCGATCGACCAAGTGACGTTGACATGTATCGATGTAGAAAAATGAAAGGAAATTTCGATCTGGAAGAAAAAGGAAATTTTTATAAGGAAGGGTGCAAAGGTGCGGCTATGGCCTGTCAATAAGGTACTGTTCCGGCATTAGCCTCAAGCTGAAAAGGAAAACCATTTCAGAACAACCGACGGTGGGGTTCGAACCAAGGGCGTCTCCCGAATCCAGATTACTAGCCCACAGCCTGTTCTACTGAGCTAAGCCGGTCGATCATTTGTTTTATTTAAGTAAAAAAATTGCAGTCATACTGGATCAATACATCGAATTAGGTCCTTTTAGGTTCTGAAAACCGAATTAGGTCATTTTAGGTCATAATATAGAAATTAGGTCCTATTAAATTTACGAATATTATTAGTTTATACAAAAGATGAAAAATAAAAATAAAATTTCGAGAATATTGGGGTGGGAACAAAATAGGTTCGAACCTAAGAATCCGGGCTTTAGTGATAACTGTCATTTTTGACGAGCGTTTAAACTAGAACACAAATAATCAAAGAGTTACAAAAATCAACATTTTGTCTTACAATTTAGGTCATTGAATGTTAAGAATAAACAAACAATTTTGAAAACTTTTGCGTGAAATCCTAGCATGACATGATTACAAGAACATGAAAAATTGATATGAACATTTAATGCTTTTAGAAATTATTTACAGCACAAATTGAACTTTACAGAGAATGAATGTTTTCGTTTTACTCAAATAAGGGCGCCATTGAGTTATTGACCTAAAAATTACAGGTTATCGATTGATAGGAATATTTGACAAAGTCTTTCCATATTAGCTATGCTCAGATTGTTCGTCAGAGAGTGATTCTCTTAATCGAGCAGATTTATCTGCACAGAGTCGTTACAGGCTGGAGGAAACTAAGGATCGCGCGTACTGAGTTCTGTCAGATGTCGTACTAGTTTTACCGTTTGTACGGAGTTCAGACAGCGCCGGCGTAACGTAAGTCCACTGAGCGTGCGACGTAATCACTATGAGCACAGTGATTGCTCTAGTGATACTTGTCAGAGTAATTTGTCAGATAGTGCGTTACCACCCGCTTGCGTAGTGTAAGTGCGGCGCTGGCTATGTCGCCAACACCTTCGCACTGTGATAGTGAGAGTATGATCTCTCCCCACAAAATCGGAAACGCAAGGGCATCACAAGTCATTCTTCTCCCACGATAACACGTCGGTGTCTCCCTCCAGTCTTCTCGATCACCAATCCGTCGGCTCGTGGAACAGGCAAACACAATTCACAGAAAAGGCTAGTCACATATTTTTAAAATCATGGTTCGTTAGATTGAACTGGGGATATTTTCTATCACGTTACAGATACACATACAATCCCATACGAGCCACCGTTCTTCGGACAAAATCGTCCATGTTCGAGTTTACTTCGTGCTAGCAAACTTTCTGTTCGTTAGGAGCTGTCATAGCTCGAGGCACCTTGATAATAAATATCCGCTAGCTAACTTCTTGACTCAAACTTATTAGTCCACCGGCTCCTTGTGTGAAGAGAAAAAAATGTCTGCCTCCCACTAGTTTCAGTCTTAAATATTTAAACACACACACTATGTTCTGCGTGATTTCCAGGTTTAAAAAAAAAAACTTAAAAGAAATGAGAAATAATCGAAATTTCAAGAAATTAAAAATTTAGTATACCGTAATACTAAAAGAAATCAACAATGTCTTCAGCATTTGTATTAATTGTTGCAATTATAAATAAATATCACTGACTGCGTTGGCAAGTGTGGCTATAAAGATTTCATCACCTCAGTCATTTGAATTGAGATATAGATGATTTTCATTTGCAAGAAAATTATGCAAATAGCAACAAGTAAGTGTAACTGCTATAGCTTTTGACGGCTGTAGGCCGATGGGTTTTTGAAACAAAAGAAACCGTGTATTCCTGGAGCAATTTAATTTAATTTAATTTAATTAAAATGGAGCACAGGCTCCGGTGGCAATTCTCCGAAAGTGGAGAAGAAAATCACCCCTCCATACGAAATTCCAATATCAACCTTTATAAGCCCCTTCTTCGCATAAACTAGATCCAAAAGCACGATACCGAAAAACCCTTTGCAATTTTAATTCAAGAAACCTAACAGTTACTTGTTTTTCTTCCAACGAGCCCATCGTATTCCAAGACTTCGTCGGCTGTGTCATACCCCATGAGTGCTAGCGTTTTAAAATGCTTGGTCCAGTTTTTTCGTTAACATCGGTATTTAGGTAAATGTTAAATTTGTACAGTCTGTTCTGGTCAACATACGTACTTGCGTTCAAGTAGTTGACGCATCTCCTTGTTTTATTTACTTTCCTAACTACATTCCAAGTATGTACCACCTGCTTCTTTCAGTCAAATAGTGAAGGAAGACAATGTAATTTTAATTTAATTGCGATGGAGCGCACACTCCGGTGGCAATTTCCCTACTCTCCAATGTTTTTCCTTCCTTGTACCAGCTTACTACTATTCTCGTATCGGGAGTAGTATCATATAGCCTATACAGTGACATCCTTCGATGCTGTTGTGAGAATCAGCATGTACGTGCACAGTGAGGTAAAAATCCAAAGTACCTGTATTTAGAAAACAAAATTGATAAAATTAACAAATAAATACAAAACTATGAATTCTTGCCTTCATATAGTTTTATAGATCATATATAATCCTTTCACACATTTCTACTACAGCTTCGCTAAGTAGTTCCAAGCATAATAGCTATGCAACGTTTTGTTCGATTATATATGTTTTGGAAGTGCTAGGCCAGAATTACCCGAATAAAACCACACGGATTCGCTCTGCTCGTTAGGCAGAAAGAGAGGCTCTGAGCAAATTTATTGACAGTATTGCCAATAATATTGACCGTGTGAGGTAGCGCAGTATTGAGAGATGGGGCGAGTATTGACGACTGTATTGTCGATACTGATATTGACAATATTGTTGAGTTCCGCGAAGAAAATCCCGAAATGGTAAATAACAAAAAATGTGAAAATAAAATAGTACAGTGGCAAACCAACATTCGATCGAATAGTGACCAATCAAGAAATAGTACTATCCGGAAGTCCGTAATGACGACACAGAAATTTGCCTCCACATTTCCGCAGACGGGGAACATTCTCTGGTGACATTATGTATGAACCTCTTGCGTGCAGATGTTGGAGTAGGACAACAAATTATACCCACCAATTTCGGTTAAAGTTATTTCCCGGAATTATCCACCACACGCGATCCAAAATTGCTCAACCTGGTTTGTACGTAGTTAGTTTTACCGCCGAGGATGCAGAACATAGCGTCGACAATCTTGTTTTAGCGTATTGCATCTGATCGACTTCAGCTATTCTACAATCCATGTATCCGCAGGAGAATGTAGCAGAACAAATTCGTCAAGTGCGAGTCACTGATGGTTCCGTACACGGGTTGTGTATTAACTCCGAATTAACTTTATGTAGTAAAAAAATCTCTTTTCTTAAAAAATGTTAACAAGCGATTTTTAAATAGGGTTCGTTATTTGTTTAGCGAAATTGTGTTTAAAATGTTATAGTTAACTCAAACAAAAGAAATTCAGTTGAAAAAAAGTTATAGTGGCACTTAGAAAAATTTTGACCACTTTCCGAGCATCCAGATTTTGCATGTTTTCCTTAAATCACTCCAGACCAGTGTTTCCCAACCTTTTTTGGGTCATGTCCCACTTTTAACATTTTTTTTGGCCCCCTCCCCCCACCCCCATACATAATTTTAAGTAAAAAAATCATTTGTTATTAACGAAACTCATATAGGATAATTTTTGAAAGAAAACACTTTAATATTGTCATAAAACACAGTAAGTAAAATTAAAAAACATATAATGAAATACTAAAATTCAAATGATTTTTAATAAAGATTTATTATGGCAATTTAGTGTGATCCTTGCGCTTGATGCTTGACAGAGATTTTATATTAGGCTCCAATTTAGTAAGCTTTAATCTCAAGTCTCCACGTTGTGATATATCCAGTCGATTTCTTTTTTTATCAGTAAATTATTTACTGGTAACAGGCCGAGACAGGCGGCACATTACGCGGTGAATCCCAAAAGGTCAAGTTGACGACTCAAATCATCCAGATGATATATTTTGCTAACATCAAACGAAACTATACCTAATAATTATTTACAGCACTGTTTTAAGAATTTGCTTTTTTGCTATATTTTGTACCTATATCTAGCATTGCATTTAAATAACCCGAAGAGAAAGTGGTAAAGTCGTATCAAGTCAATTTCTAAATTGCCCCCCTAAAAAAACCAAATTGCCCCCCTGTGGGGCGTGGGCCCCACGTTGGGAAACACTGCTCCAGACCAATGTTGGGGCGGTTCCTTTAAAGGCCTTGGCCGAATTCCTTCCCGTTCCTTGACCATAATCCTTTCCCGCCTCTACGAGATGTAAAACAACATTTTTTTTTGAGAGCTAGAAGAAATATTTTCAGAAAAATTTTATTGTCCGATTTATGAGCTTCTCTAATATAAGTGATTTTTCTTAGAATAATTATCTACTGAAGAGTCAGATTATTTGAAGTTATAATTTAATTACTTTGCAAAAAATCGCGATGTTTTTCTTAAAACATTAGTGATGTCATATTTCACTGTATATATAAGAAAAAAAAATCCGTATCCGTAGTTTCCGAAATAAAAAGGAATTGTTTTACGCGATAAACTCATACTTATCGTAGAGGAAAAAATAAAAAGTCAAAAATTTTTCCTGAGGCGATGGGTTCGTGTCGGCTTTTATTTGATACCCATGAAGATAACTTAAAAAAATCATTCAGTCTTTGTAATTATTTTAATCCCCATGGATTTTCCACATTTTACATCATAATTAAATTTGCACCAATAAGAATTAAAATAACTCGTAATTACAGATTTCTGAACTAAAGAATTCCGTAGTAAGGAGAATGTGACATGAATGATTTAATAAGAATTTCCAATTTTCTGAAGGTACGTAACCAAAAAAAATATTATTATCTGTAAATTGACAAATAGTATTTTTTGCATCATTTACTTGTTTTGTTGTCGTTGCGCACAAATAAATTTTTCGCAAACTGAATTACGTTACAGAATCCTTGAGTTTTTAGCGCTTGGTTTTCTGTACTCCCCCTTTATACGTTTACTCGCATCTGTACTCGTCATAGAAGAGACTACTGGGAGAGTAGAAGGCATGTTTTCGCGGAGAGACTTAAAGGGATATATGGAGAAGAATAAATATTGGCACGTGGGACGTAGAGATTACAATGACCGTACAAGCACTTGATTTCTGGCATAAGAGAGTGGAAAAATTTTCTTTTGTAGGTACAGAAGTCACGGACTGGAATGAGTTATGGGGAAAGGTGCGAATACTTATTTCAGATCAGCTAATGAATTTAGTACAAAAGTTTGTCTAGTGCAAAAATAGATTTTTAATGAAATTGTCGTAATAATTATTAATAAAGACTACAAGTTCATTCTCCCCTTAGCAGTTTGCAGTTTTCATTATTTCGAATGTTTCTTCCGATCCGGACAAAGTGTAATTTTCTGTCTTTCCATCTCATTCCTGCAATCAGCTATCGGGAAAACATGCTAATCGGAGTCATGTTAAAGACAGGGAAGTACAAAACACTTTCTCCTGTTTCGTTTTTCATCTCAGTGACAATGAACTTTATATGTCACCACTACATTGTTTCCAATATGGCTATTTGGGCGACCAGTTTACGGCTGAATGTTCGTACTATCAATTGTCCCCATTTTTCCGAACTTGGATTAGCATTGTGCTCGCCCAGTGGCTGAGTGGTCAAAGTTACTGGTTTACGACTTGTCATCTTTGATCCAGTGATTAATCATTGGTATCGAATTGACATAAATGCAAGAATATGACAGAATTTTTTTTAAATGCAAGTATATATTAGATTTTTTTGTTAGAAACCTCAAAATAACATTACATCATATTAAAGAAACAAGTGATAATACTGATTTCATTTCCGTTAATGGAACTATAACAGATAATTTTCGAGAAAAGCATATTGCGACCGTGTTTTATCGTCCTTTTTTAACATGTTCACAAAGTATAGTTGTTTTAAACACCTGCAGGTTGACTGTTTCCATCACACACATAGAAGGTGTCGTACTGGAGAAAATTTTAACTTGACATATTCAGGTATGTGTGACCATTTCAAGCATTTTTGACGAATTCTCAAATTATGTCTAGCTATCTGAGTGTATATTTATGACATATAATAAATAAATAAAATACTTTTCGCTGTAATTAGGTTTTTGATTTTCGACTTTAATTTTAAAATTATTTATTTGGTATCTTAGATCTAGCTCTAATATCTTGTTTCTTTGGAAAAAAACGCAAATAAAAATCTAGAATGTATGAGTATTATGTATCAATAAAATGGTTATTTGGATAACAATCTCAAAGATAAGATAGACTTTGCTTATATGGTTAATTATAGCTATTTGGCTATCCTTAGTGGAATAACTTGGACTTACGGTCGCATGATACTTATGTCTCTACTCATATTTGCGATTTAATCAGAAGGTAACATAAACAACATTTTTATATTACTGTTATAATGATTTCATCTGATAACGCTGGTCTTAACTCAAATATTTACCTTAACTGCGTTCTGATGTAAAGTTAATGAATGTTCACTTTGTTTCCCAAATTCGTTACGAGCTTTTCAATTTTTATGAAAATAAACTATAAAACATATGTATAACTGAAGAAAACTGTGCTGGCGATGCTAAGTTTCCCTGCTAGATATGTCTTGGTTTGTGTCTTCACTCCATTATAACCACATTCTCTAACAGTTTCAAGAGTTCTCTTGTTCCAGATTTGATCCTGGGTAGCTTTTTCACTTCTTCTCACATACATCGTGTCTCAAGCTTTCGAGGAAGAAAACCAGCTTAACTTGTTTTTGTGTAAGAGGGAACGGGGATTTTGTGACGGGACCTTGGAAGGGCTCCAGCTTTAAACTACAACGAATATGGAGAATGCCTGTTACATACACGGAATTCTCAAAAGTTATATCTCGTTACACATTTGGCCACCGAAAACTTTTTCCGAAGATATCTTCGTATATCTGACTATAAACTGATAGGTCTAAAACTTTTCATATTTCTGATGAAAGTTTCATTCCGTGTTGCGAGTAGATCTGCCTTTGATATAACATCAATTGTTCTTTCAGGTTTCAAGGTATAATAATTTAAAATTTTAACTTAAACGGTAGTGCAACTCTATTATTATTATTATTATTTGCTTCTGGCTTTCCGCATTGTCGTGACCATTACAGGCGGGAGAGGAAGGGATACGAAGGCATGGGAAGGAATTCACCCTTGACCTTTCGAGGAACTGTCCCGACATTCGCCTGGAGTGATGAATGGAACCATGGAAAACCCAAATCTGGATGGCCGGAAGGGGATTCGAATCCACGTCCTCCCGTGACGAGGTGAGAGCGTAACTGCTCACGCATCACGCTCAGTTTGAATCTCAGCGTCGCACCATAGTTTGGTGGCCGACAGAGCTTCATTTTGTACTTGCGGAATTACTTTTGGCGTAACAGAAATTTTAAATGCTTGGTATTCTTAGAAGTTTTTTCCATAATCATGTAAGGTTGACGTTAGGATCAACCACCTCCTTGCGTTGAAAAATGCCAAAAACCACATAAAAAATTAGTCTTAAAAATATGTCACTCGTTCGAATAAAAAACACTTGTATGTCTACATTCCTAGACCTATTCAAGGCATTTTATATGAACGTTCATAATACTCTCATGTGCTCCGCTACAGTTCGAAGCACTTCAGGAGCATCTTTTTGGAAACAGAGTAGAAATGTGCCGTCGCGTTTCGCATTATCGCTTTTGACGAATGAACGTGGTTTGTAAACAGTAACATTTGAACCATTTGTTTAATTCCTGGCTCGGCCAACCTAATTTGTGTTTCTAAGTTTTCAAGAAATTACTCCGCATAGTTCCTTCATGAAGGGTATGTTCCTTTTCTTTCCAGATTTCAGCCTGGAATCCTTTCCGCCCAATAGTGATTTTATCATTTCGCGGCAAATGAAAAACCAACATGCGTTCATTACAGTTACTCATTTGCTAGTGGTTGGTCTCCGTCGGCACAAGATACGAGCATGAAAATTTAAGGTCCTCTACAAGTCCTTGCTCAAGAACATGACCCGCGCCGTGTTTATTTCTGCGGCATGGCATTAGGGAGAATGCAGTTTCGAATCCACTTTCGTTTATCCATATTAAGCTTTTCTACCATTTCCCAAAATCAGTCCAGACAAAAGCCGACATGACTCGTTCAAAACGCCACCTCTTTCCTTGCGCTAGTGAACTCTACGTTGATTTAGCGGTAAAGAATAAAACAAAAATTGAGGGAAAAAATTAAACTACATTCTAGAGTGCAGGAGTCACGAGGTTTTGCGACAATCCCTTCCTTAGCATAACCAACCTTTAAAGGCTTTTTTAATCAGTAAGGGATCGTCAATAAACTATGTAGCTTTATTTTGGCCTCCTGTGAAGACATTTTGTACTGTTTTCTCTTGTCAGACTATCGTAAATTACATACGGATATAATTAAATGGCGGAGATTAATAATTCATATGTTGTGTGTTCTGCTACTTATGTTAACTATAACAAATAATATGAAAGAAAAGCTACCTGGCTTGGCCCAAACCATCCCCCCCCCCTTTTTTACTTAGCTCAATCCCTTTCCCCCCATACTGAGCCACGTAATTTATGGACACTCTCTAATGTCTGAAATTGGAGTATGGTACGTTTGTGTATGTTGTACCAAACGTCTCGGTCTGATACAATTTATTACAGCAGAAACACGCTTCTTCATACCTAATATGTGAGTTACGAAATCAAGCTAGCTATAGCTATGTTGCCTGACGTTTGCCGTGTCCTGAGCGACATGCGTGGGTGCAGCCCGCAGAGAGGTCAGATCGTTGGCCTATGTCGGTCTGTTTGTCAGCTTTCGTGACCGGATCCCGCTACTTGCCGTTCCAAATAGCTCTCACATTGTCCACGCAACGCTCTTCAAATTCCATAATATGTTCCAGGTTTCGCAGTTTACTCTCGCCGTACCGAATCTTTAACAACAAAGAATGGACAGAGTTAGATAACGTTCTGCAGCAGCTATCATTTACACTACTGTTTGTAAAAATTGCAACACCCGGAAGGAATGGTCTGAATTGCTACAAAATCAAAGTATGAGTAAAACAGTGGAACCATAATACGTGGTTAAGATTGTTGAGAGAAGGTATGCACGTTGGTCCAGCAGAAGTGATTAGGATTGCAGAGAGATGGTACGCACGTTGGCCCAGCAGTGCTCTGTTTAGTGTGACTGGACAGGTAAATGTTACGCCTCGCTCAGTCGCTGCAGAGCTGTCAAACGAAGTGGAAACGTGCAACCGAGTGCCTCGTCGATGTTAAAGAAAGAGTGAGTTCAAACGGACCAGAATGATTGGTTGGTGGGAAACGGGTTTATCGTACCCTGACAGTACAGCTCGTAGAGAGCACAATGCTAGAACACTGATGCGTGTGGAAAGAAGTGACTCGCACACAGCGACGAGCTGTACTGGAGCACACAGTGTGACCACAGCGCGGTATAACGTCGTATTGTCCGCATGGCCGTAACCACAGAGCAGCTTCGTCCACAGTGTTTGTTCGACTTTGGAGAACTGCAACCGGTCTGAACATGTCTGTGTCGACTGTTCAACGCCGGACTGGTGGCAAGCACGTCATTGCGTTAGCTTTCATTGATCAGAAACCAACAACGCCTCAGACTACAATGGGCACATGAACGCTATCGCTGACGTGCTGAGTGGCAAAATGTAGTGTTTTAGAACGAATCCCAGTTGAACTTGTCCTACAGTGATGGCCGCGTACGTGTTAGAAGCTATTGTGATGAACGCAATCTGGCAGAATGCATTGTTGAGCGGCATAGTGGACATAGTGTGATGGTTTGGGGCGCCGTTGGCTATAAAATGCGACCTCGCCTCCTACGTATTGATTTTGAACAGTAACCGCTACATCATGGACGTTTCAGAGTCAGAGACACTATCCCTTTTGTAGGCAGCTCCAAATGTCATACTCAGCAGGACGGTGCCCGATAACATGTGGCGAAGAGGGCGCAAGCTTTCTTCAAGAACGATGGGTACCATTGCTTCGCTGGCCTGCACGTTCACCTGACATGTCGTTCGTCTAACACGTCTGGGATACGGTCGGTCAGTAACATTTTCGTCCTCCAATCATTTTCGATGATTCGCAGACAAACTGACAAAACACGTGGCAGTGTGCTTCCCAGTAGCAAATGCAGACTTTTTGGTTCAATGCCACGACGTCTGCAGGCTCTGCATGCAGCACATGGTGGCTTCACATCGTACTGAATTCTCAAGGTCAATGTGCATGTACAGTTTGGTAATTCTAATCGTTTTGTACTGTCATGTCCCTAATCTGTGGAATAAATCATTGTAATGACACGTCTCCTCCTTGGCGTTGCAATTTTCGCAAACAGTAGTTGATATAACTTTCGAAAATTGATTTCACACTCTGGTCTATCGTGCTGAGATTACTAAATATTGCAAGAATTTATAAAACCAAGATAATCGAATGTCTAACGAAAGAAAGCTTTTATAAAGTAAAAGAAAAATTAACAGCAGAAATACCACGGCTGAATTAAGAAAGAAGAAACAAGAGGAACGAAAGTACCTGGGAAGCTTTAAAATGTGATAATAGAGAAGTATGAAGAACTTGAATTGATGAATATAGTTAGGAATAGGGTGATGTTGAGTAAGTTAGAAGGGAGAGTAATCTCGTGAGGATAAGAGGACAGTGTCCTTGATAGGCCATTAGTAGACTACGTATAAATTGTCTTCAGAAGAAGATCATGAAAGGAGTAAGAGGAGGAATAGGCTATGGAATGTTAACAGACATGAAAGAGGGTACAAGCGCCAAAAAAATAAGTGAAGATTCTCAGGGTGGGAAAAAGTGGAAAATGTCCTGTTGATACATGTTGAAATGCAAGTATACTAGAGAACAAGAAGGTAGCAGACAATCACTGTGTATTCTAGTTCACAAGAATAAACAGATTTGCAACAGATGATGTTTGAAAAAATTAAAAATCCCTAAACAACAAAAATTTAGAACCATGTTGTGGTGCTTGATAAGACAATGCTGGCATACGAAATTTCTTTTAATTATTTCAGGTCCAAAATACTAAGGATATGTGCGGAATAATAATTAATCAATGATGGACCATGAGTTTCAATAATGCATTCTGAAAGTCATAACTCAGATGCTTCACAGAAATAAAGATAAAATCCATTACTGTCGTTCCAAGAACCGATGGTGAACGTGTGATAGTTCCGTGGTAAGATGAATGCTCCTGGAATCGACTTCAAACTAACTATAGGCTTTCAGCTCTCGCAAAGAAGTGAATATACTGAAGATATACCCAAAAGAAAAGAGATGTAAGAAGTTACGAAGGAATAGTCAGAGACAAACCTTTCTCCTTAAAAAAGGCGGTAACTACTGACATTCATTTGTGAAGCTCGTATACATTCCATGAACACTCCATCACAGTTGACATCTCATATTAAGACAAAGGAAATTGGAAATAAAGATCTTAAGAAAACTCGCACGTATACCGGATGCACAAGGAACTGCGATTATTAACTGTCTTTAACTGGCGGCAATAGCACATATCATCAATTCGTTTGATTGTTACGAATATGCATTTTTAAGTATATCAAGCAAGTAATGAAACGAAGCATACAGGACATTATCCATTTTATTTACATTAAAACTAGTGCTGCAGTTCAACTAATAAAATACAAAAAGTACATGAAAATACAGAGGGAATACAATCGGATACAAGATTCTCTAACACATGATGGCTAAAATCGGCTGTTTTTATTTAAATATGTTGCTTCACACAAGCAAAAACCAACGAACAACCGGCATGACACTATACCTGATTAACCGAGTCATGATCACGTACACAAGTTAGGAATGTTGTGAGGTATCGTAATGTGCATTAATTTTCTTGAAAAGAAATTTGACAAAAATATAATTTCAAACATGATCATAAGTCTTATTTAAGTCCAATAAAACTGCTGAAAAATGTAGTAAGAGTTTAAGCAATTTTTTCACAGTTATACTGACACCAATATAAATAGTAAGATGTAAAGAATCAGAAAATGTTTCCATTTAGAATATTGTTAAACATTATATAATAAATTTAAAAACTAAGTGTAAAATTTCAACATAGATTTGTCGCCGATGATGCCTCGATGAGAGGCGAACGTGTACGACATTCAATCATACAAAAACAGTTACATTGACGTTATTTTTAACATTTAATTTATTAAGCAACTGCGGAAAAAATGGTGCACAACAATGTTGCATCGTTATAATATAGGCCAATATAATATGGAGATAGTAAACGATGATAACTATGCATTTGGTTACGGCATCTGGTCGATTGCTTATCAAGGTTATTGCCTTTACAAACAACACCTTGTCCCAAAGTTTTGTTTACATTACTGACAGATTTCGAGAGAATAGTTATAGAAGAATAATGCCTTAAAAATGGCTCCTGTACTCAGTATAAAAGTCATTTTGGTAATATCCAGGGGACATACTGCCCTGTCCGAAGAGTTTTTGGTATCTACAGTAAATAAGTTTTCATTATAAATAAATTTACAAATTGTTCCGGTAAACTCATATTTGTTTTTAGAGAATGATGATCACAAGATGCTGGTTGAATTCTACGTTTCATAGTTCGTCGCTAGCAACGTCGTCTAAGGCCAAGGCCTAGAACTTTTCGGATGGAGTAATATTTGCGAAGATTGATTTTAAATCTCGTATTATTCAATTCATTATTACTCTGTTAATTGTATTTAAAAAAAATGCCATACTGAAAGCCTGTCAGACTTCATGAGCTTTCGAGGAAACAGCCTAGAAACACGGAAATAAAATTTTTGGCCCGTTGCAGTACTATTGGTAGGGTACAGAATGAGAAGAAGGTAAAGTATTGAGCTGAAGCCTCAAGAAAAACAGTCCAAGAGAAAACGAACTATGCCAGACTGCTTAAGTTGACGTGCGAAAGTCAATACAGCGTCTCACTCTCACCAATACGCAGTACAGGCGACACTGTTTTGCTTTCGCAGTCAGTACAGCAGAGGCTAGGACTCTTCACGTCTATCAACAGTTAACACTGTGTGTGCAAACTGTTGACACACTATTCACGGTCAGAAACTAAGCACTCATCCCGGTCGCGTATGAACTAGATGACGGAGATTAAAAATCTTAACGATGCACAAGAATTTATTTTTCGAAGCTGAATGAGCGTAACAGTCTACTGTCAAAGGAGTGACGTCATAATTGGTTGGAAATTCTCACAGTAGCCGTGCTACTAAATCTGGTAGCAGTTCCTGTACTCCATGTGTATATGACAGTGATTAGTTTTGTTGAGTGCCTTATGTGTCAAGATGAATGAAGTGAAAGGATGATTCCGTTACTGATACTATCAGGTCTGATCTTTAGACGAACTCCAAGGTACACGAGTATTAAATCCACATCCGACGAACGAATATTCGTCTCATTCTATACATGCTGTGGAGAGGTTTGGAATTTAACCCGAAGTGAGGGACACACTCTGGTGACAAGCAGTTTTGCGCCTCCACATTTCCTACCTTGGTGACTAAGTAGCGAATGATGACTTCTTTAGGCGCGTTGGGTGGTTTTTGGATGGGTGTAAATCTACGAGTTCGCGACTTCCCGTCAGCGACATGCTATGATGTGTTGTGCGTAGCATATGCATGTTGGACGCTTTTTGGATGGATAAAATTTTATGAGTTTGTGTCATCAACATGCTAATGTTGACAGTATATCTGCAGTTATAAGTATGACGTGTTGCGCTTGGACAGCAGTGAAAATATGGATTATACTTGAATCTAAAATATTTTTTTTTTTTTTTGCCAATGTTCTTCATACAAACACACAGTTTTTATCCGAATTTAATGATACTTTGCATACTTTAAAGCAAATAGAAAAACACTGTTTAGTTTGATCTACAAAACCCTAAACCCTCTCCTCCTTTCCCCGTATATATTAATACGCTAAGCAAAAACTTATGATACATTTTTAAGAATATTACGCGCACGGAGAAGTGTGAGATTTGGCATAGTTAAAGATTATATGGAGAAGAAGTGAAGGAAGCTAAATTCTATATATAATATGCGTTACAAATACATTAAATTAAGTAAAATAAAACACTCGCTCGCCTACATAGTTCGCTCAGATGGCTGGTAGATGGCGCAGCTAGCGGCCTTACTTTGTGGTCTTTGGTGAAACAAAACAGTCGAAATTAATGTCTGAACTTATATAGAAGCAAGAAGCAACATTTCGAGGGCTGGTAGATAGCGCAGCTAGCGGCCAAAATATTGGGCAAACGGAGGAACTTAAAGAAATACAGAAAGCTAAAATTATGTATAATATATATTTACAAACCTTGGAATCGATATAAGCAGTCAGAGATAATCGAGTGCTTCTGTTGTAAACAAATGCGCAGTTTGTCTCTGGTTTGCTACATGGGCTGCGCAGAACGAATTTCCCGTAAACTTTTTACTCTTGGTCCAGGCCGAATTTCAACCTAACCATGATCACTATGACAAAACGAACCTATTTAGGTTGATATGATCCCTGTACCGATAATTTTTGTGACATTTTTACAGTGCTGCTAACATTTCGCGGTTGCGGAGCATCCCATATTTCGGCATTTTTAATTTAATTCGTGGCGACTTTTCCTGAAATGGAGAGTGCTAAATGTGAAGTGGAAACAGTTAATCAAAATTTCAACAGGTCAGCAACAGTTTTTCACTGGTGGAGAATGTCCCACCCCACCCAAAAATATAATAAGCATATTTAATACATGTTACAAATAGATTATTAAAATAAAAAATTAATTTGCGAACGTGTGTGTGCGCGCGTGAAATAGAATCGGAGCCAACGTTCTTACGTGAATTCCCCGCATTGAAACACTCTGTGGTCTTTGGTAAAACGAAAGACTCGGATAAAGTAGAGATTAATGTTTGATGTTATGAAAGGAATACTTTGAAAAGGAATGTAGCGATTCTGCCAGATACTATATGGTCATTTGATTGTTTAAAATGTTAAACTTTGGTTAAGTGTCTTTTGATTTTTTTAATTTCAGTAATTTCATTAGAGAGAGAGGGAGAGAGACAAGAAATAAGGAATACTTATTTGCGTGAAATTCAAAATGATAATAGACCAAACTTAAATAGCGAACACACAAAATGACGAAATTATTTTGATAGATACGTTTAAATGCGCATGTTTCATAAAGCTAAAGCAGTTTTCCGGCTTTAAGTCAAAATGAATATTTTGAATTCAAATGAACCATCAATAAATACATTTCATCATTTGCTAAGGTTAGAATAGAAGCTAAAATTTAGCATACAGTCACGCGTGGAGTGTATCGTTTTAATTTTATAGGTAATGCAGAGAATTACTAGATTATTATTCTTTCATGAAAGAAACTAAACAACTTAATGAATTAGGTCGAATTTCGATCATTGGGCGATCACTAGTTCACCTTAATTTCTGTCAACGTTGTCGATACAAACGCACAGTTTTTATCCGATTTTGATAGTACTTAGCACACGTATATTGCAAAACAAGGTGGTCTGGTAGCTCAGCGGTCAAGGAGCTTCTGAAGGTTTCTCTCTCCGGTCGCAGGTTCAAATCCCGTGGTGAGTTGTATTTGATTATATGAGCTACGCCGGACGTTCCGTGGTTCTGATTCCACGTTAAACTGTTGGCCCATATGGAGAGGAATTGGCCTTCTGCCTCTCACAAAACAGCTTGGTACATCTCATTCGGGAAGATTCGACCAATCTTCGAGTTGTGGATTAAGTTAGACTGTTTAGGTGAAATCTTCTTAGGCACGTCGGGCGATTTTTGGATGGGTAAAATCTAATGAGTTGGCGTCACCGACGTCCTAATGTTAACAGTATATCTGTAACGGTTTGGTGGCTCAGTGGTTAAACTGTCTGACTGGGGAACAAAACGTTCCCGGTTCGAATCCCTGTCATGGCGGGGATTTCCATGGACCCTTTACCCAACCTTCATCTCTGGCACAGCTTGCTGAGTAATGTGAAGTAAGCGAGATCGCTTCCGTGGTTCGGATTCCACGTATGTCCCCTGTAGCTGGTAAACGTGTATGACAGTCGTTGTTCTTTTCTTTTTCTACAAGCTAACCAGGTTGGATGCCAGACGCCAAAAACGCCGGAAGGAAGCGGATAGAGCATGATGTTAATATGGCCCCTCAACTCTACGTACCGAGCTCAGAACTGGCATTCGGCAGGATGTTGGCTCGTATCCCCGTCCGGGCATCCAGCTTTGGGTTTTCCACGGTTTCCTCATGTCAGGCCAGGTGAATGCTTCCTTCAAAAGGCCATGGACAAATATCTTTCCGTTCCTTGCTCCCGTCATTTCATGCCGTCGACGAGGCGTAAAGCCATAAGCAGAAAAAAGAGAAAATAAAGAGGAAAAAGTAGGAAATTGGGCTTCATATTTATAAAGTAACCATCCCAACATTCGCTTGGAGTGATTTCGAGAAACAACTACACCGAAATCCGCATGAACGTATCGGGAACAAACCCGAATGGCACCAGAATGGGTAATCATTTAGTAAGCAGCTAGGGAGGATGACGTGTGATGTTTGAAATTTAGTATGAAAATATACTGCTATGGTGTCAATATTTGTTAGTATGAGTGTCGAGCAGTGTCCTTGGTAAATAAATTACTTGCACGCAGATTTCAAGCGTTTTGATTCTTCCCCCCTCTGGCCATTTCATACTTTGTAGATCCCTACCCTCCGTTGTGATATCACACATTTTATTAATTTTAAATTTACAACTTGATTAAAACAGCACTGGCAACGTTACATCACAAAGCTTGTGGGCTCCCTGCCTTCTCGTCACGCCATGTTACAATTTGCTGAGCTCCCCCTCACCCATCCGTTAACGTTGAAGCAATTTTTGGATGACCTCTTCGCTTCGCGAATAATTCCCACGCATACCTCGTGGGAAGCCAGTGATCTCTTTGGCTCATATCCAATCCTATTTCAGCGTTGCAAATCATTTAACTTTATGACGTCACACCTACAAAGCAATAAATCTTATATCTTTAAATGAGCAAGTCTTTATATATATACAGGGTGTTACAAAAAGGTACGGCCAAACTTTCAGGAAACATTCCTCACACACAAACAAAGAAAATATGTTATGTGGACATGTGTCCGGAAACGCTTACTTTCCATGTTAGAGCTAATTTTATTACTTCTCTTCAAATCACATTAAACATGGAATGGAAACACACAGCAACAGAACGTACCAGCGTGACTTCAAACACTTTGTTACAGGAAATGTTCAAAATGTCCTCCGTTAGCGAGGATACATGCATCCACCCTCCGTCGCATGGAATCCCTGATGTGCTGATGCAGCCCTGGAGAATGGCGTATTGTATCACAGCCGTCCACAATACGAGCACGAATAGTCTCTACATTTGGTACTGGGGTTGCGTAGACAAGGGCTTTCAAATGCCCCCATAAATGGAAGTCAAGAGGGTTGAGGTCAGGAGAGCGTGGGGGCCATGGAATTGGTCCGAACAGTACAGTACATACTAACGAAACTAAAATGAGCTCTAACATGGAAAGTAAGCGTATCCGGACACATGTCCACATAACATATTTTCTTTGTTTGTGTGTGAGGAATGTTTCCTGAAAGTTTGGCCGTACCTTTTTGTAACACCCTATATATATATATATATATATATGTGTGTGTGTGTGTGTGTGTGTGGTATTTCGGAAACGGCTTTAATGATTTGGATGAAATTCCACAATTAGATAACACTTTGCTTTTCAAATTTATCTAAATTGGTGTCTTCTCTGCAAAAACGCGATTTTACAAAAAACGACCAATTCTTGTATTTAGTATCTTGGATACAGATCTAACGCCATCTCGAAGATCTTTCAAATACGAGTAAGGAACTCTTATGTCTTTAAACGAACAATTCTTGTATACTAGGTGACCGCTGTGAATTTTTCACACAGTATCGTGATCAGTCACCAAATGGTGTAGTGAAAATACAAGTATTTGTAATGAAAGGTGTTTTATTTTGAAGAGCAGTAATAAATATCACTTTTACCGTAAAAAGTCTTATCATTAAATACTACATGTTTAACTTAAAACATTTAAAAAGAAGATATTTAACAAATATTGACTTGGTCAAATGTGATTTTTTTCGATATTCTTTACTTTACAAAACTTATTTGAAAACAATATTAGCAGTTATAATGTGATCATCGTTTACTTATAACCATATGTGTCTTAACACAAACATAAATAGTAATGACTCAACGAATTCGTGGAAAAGACACGTACAGGTGTCCATTCGTAAATACAGGTTCTGATAAATACAATCCTGCCTTTTGCTTTATTGATGTTGGTAGCGATAGCTACTTTTATTGGGAATCGTTTTCTTATCATGTGGAAAGGTACGGTTGGATCAGAGGGTGTGAGGTTAATGTGAGGTTTGAGCATAGTTTTATCGAAGTGAATGATGTACTCGTGTAAGTGAATTACCACTAATCTTTCACCATTAATTAATGCCTGATTAACATTAAGAATTCTATTTAACATAATAATAATAATAATAGCATTTTTCTTTCAAAGCAATTTAAGAAGCGGTAAACCAAACGATCTCGAAAACGATTGTAGCGATTTAGATGAAATTTCATATGTAGATAACGTTTTTCTCAATTTTGTAAGACGATTTTACAAAACAAAAGAGCAATTCTTCTATTTGGTGCCTCGGAAACGGCTCTAACCTCATTTCATAGAAGTTTCAGGTATCAGTAAGTCTACTGATGTTAATTAAGTTTCTCTTTGGTTAGAGCAAGGAACTGCGCACTTCAAAATGCCTAGGAAGCCTTCAAGAAAAATGTTGCAAACCGAAAGATGCCGTGCAATACTTGGCCACCTAGGTACTTGTAAACAATGAACGAAACTGTTTCACATAGCTCGCAGTGACTTTACTGCAATATGGTGCAACACAGTCCCAGATAGTTAAAAGTGTTTTCTTCTGTATTCATTGTATAACGAAATAATGCTGTAACCAAAATATTTGGAAGACTGTCATACCATGTGTAATGGTAACGAAATAAATTATACTCACACCTCATCGAAGTAAATAAAGCACTGAGGAAAAGACTTGGCGAATATTTCGTATGGACTGTGGCACTTTATGGGGCAGAGACGTGGGCACGGAAACGAGAGAGAGAAAAGCGAATAGAAGCGATTGAGATGAAGTGGAGGAGAATGGAGAGAATAAGCTGGATGAAAAAAAAAAGATTAATATTGAAGTACTGGAAAGGGATGGTGAGAGGAGGAAATTACCACAAGAGAAAGGAAGAAGAACTGGATGGGACATTCGTTGAAAGTGGAGTGTTTGTTTACGGACGCCTTGGAAGGTCTAGTTTGTGGGAGACGACTAGAGGAAGAAGGAGGTACGAGATCACAGATAACATCAACGGAACCTGCAGAGGAGGGCTGAAGACAGGCTAACATGAAGAGTACCAAGTGAAAACCTACCTTAAGGTAGAAAAATGATGATGATACCTCATTGGCGTATTCGGGCTCGGAACAGAAAAGGAGTAAAGGTTTTTCATTTTATTATGGTGAAAATTTGAAAATGGCACAGGGACCATAAAAATTTAAATCGTTAAAAACTTTTAAGTTTGTCCTTCAAGCACTCCATACTGTAGACAAGAAACTTTTCCTCTTAAGGGCTGTGTATAACCGTGAGCATCGTTTGTTTCTGGCATGTCGCAAGATGCTATCAACTGGATGCGAATATATTAACCTCTTCCAACAAAATGTCATCTTGTCCTTCAGCTGTCGTAACCTGTTCCCACATTCAAAGCTATGGCAACTGAGCAACTGAGCCGTCTACTATTTACCAATTGTTTTCTAACACGGATGTAAGGAAGATGTCATTGGTCCGCATCAAGCAATCACATAAACTGGGTGGTAGAAGTTGTAATATAACTATGACCTTTCGAGTCGTCTTGCATACTTATTATTATTATTATTGCGTATAGCTTTACGTCTCGTCGACGTCAAGGTTATTAGAGGTGGAAAAAGACTGGGGAAGAGGAACGTGACGGAATTCGGCCATAGAATTTTTGAAGGAATAATCCCGGCTTTCTCCTGGAGTGATTTTGGGAAATCGTGGAAAACCTAAGTCTGGATGCTGATGGGCATTCGAACCAGCGTCCTCCGGAATGCGAAGCCAAAGCGTTCCCGCTCATCCACCACGCTCGGCCTGTGTATTTATATATAAACTCTGTGAAAATGATGTAGTATTAAGCCACAACACTTCTTCCGTTAATGAAAGCAGAGATAATCCTGCGCGGAGTGTTTGAGAAAGTAGTTGCGATCGAGTGGTGGAGAAATGCATAAGGGTTTTTTTTTAGCCAATCGACTATTTCAGCCATCATCATGTATTGTGTACCCCTTGGTTTTCATATTTTGTTTTTAGTCTTTGTTATATATTTGGGTATTGCGTTGGTATGGATAAGGTTTGTACCAGGTCTGTTATGTCCTTGATTCTGAGTTCGCCTACTATTATCTCTCTCCTTATGTGTCTGTACTGTTTGGATCTCAGTAGAAAGTTGTATATGTCTTCCACGTCATGGCATTCTTGGCTCTTCGGGTTGTCCACGATCTTTATGGTGTACATTCTGTCTCGTAGGAGTGTGTGCCCTGTTCACAGTCTACTTTTTATTTTTAAGGGGTCGTACCATAATTTGTAATCTGGTTTCCCTGCTATGGCTCTATACCAGAGGCTTTGGTTAGGTTCTTCCTCTATCCATCTTCTGTTCCACTACTTCTTCACTATTTGTGTAATTGTGTGGTTGTAGTCGGTGTAGGGGATGGGTATCTCCTCTATAACTGCTGCATTCAATTGTTCCCGTGCTATGGCATCCGCCGCTTCATTTCCTATTACGCCGACGTGCCCCGGGAACTATTGTAGATTGATGCTTCGTCCCTCCGTTGTTGCCTTGATTATTTGCCTGGCTGCCTCATACGCTAGGTAATTTTTGCATGTGCCTTTGGGGATTCCCCTTATGGCCTGCAGGCTGCTTCTAGCATCAGAGCAGATGACTGCTTTATCTATACCAACTTCCTTTATGTACTCGATTGCTTTTAATATCGCTACAATCTCTGCCGAAAATATGGACATTGGGACTGGTAATCTATATGCTTCATGCTCTTCTTGCACCATGTCAACGTACGCTTCTGTGCTGGCTTCTTCGCTCTCTCTTGATCCGTCTGTATATATTTGTCCCCATCCTTCCCCCCTTGTGTTTAAAGTTTGCAGAGACAGCTGCTTTATGATCTCAGTATTTTGTTCCTTCTTTGATACTTCTGCTATCAAGTCTATGTATATATGTTGGTCCAATTCCATTTTTGGCCACGGTTTTCGTTCTTTATACATGTCGTTGATGTCTGTGGTTGCTATGTTCCATTCGGTGGTTATTTCCCAGTATTTTATAAGACTTGGGCTCTTATGTGATTCTCTGGTTTTCGCTGTATATTCGCGCACTAATGCGCGCACTTAACGATTTCCCTTGGCAGGCCGATGTTGTCCATGGCTTTTTGGAGTATGTTAATCTGAACGTTGTTATATGCGCCCTTGATGCCAAGGAATGTAGCGAGTAGGTAATTTCTTCTAACTAACTTAGCTGTATGTTGCTATGCTGTCTATGTGCCATACCCTTTCCGGAATCCCATTGTTCTGCTGTCGAGTTTCTTGTGGTGCTCGACGAACCACTGCATTCTGTGTTTGATCATAATACTCATTATCTTTGTAAGACATGATAGTAGTGAGATGGGTCTGTATGATTCGTTTTTAGTCTTGTCCTTGTTCGCCTTTAGGACTGGTATGATGAGAACATTTCTCCACTGCTCCGGCACGTATGTTGTTACCAGCATGTCGTTATATAGGTCCAATAACTTCTGTTTCGCTCTTGGTGGAAGTTTTTCTAATATGGAGTATGTTATGCCGTCTATTCCGGGGGCCGTATCTTCCTTTTTTAATGCACATTGTTGCTCTGACAATTATTTTTTTTTTAAAACTGCTTTACGTCTCTTTTTAACATCGAGGTCTTTAGAGACGGTAAAGGATGGGGGGCAAGGATGAGGGCAAGGAATGGGAAGGAATTCGGCCATGGCCTTTTGATGGAAGCATCCCGGCATTTGCCTGGAGTGATTTGGGAAACCATGGAAAACCCAAATCTGGATGCCCGGACGGGGATTCGAACCGCCGTCCTCCCGAATGTGAGGCGAGAACGCTAACCGTTACACCGCCCCTCTCGGTCTGACAATTCAAACTTATTGTGATCTGGTCTCTTCGGCTCAATTGTAGCACTGTCCTCGTCCCGTTCTAGCGGGATGTAAGAGGGCGCTGTCAGGGCCAAAAATTGATCCACTATTTCTTTGTTGTTGGTGATCCAGTTGCAGTTCGTTTTGCTTCCTTTAAACCATCTTAGTTTCTTCCACATCTCTTGAGTAATTCCATTTTTGATGTTGTCGTAGAACTCTTCCCATCCTTTTCTCTTGGCCCTTCTTATGATGGACCTGGCTTCCACTATTGCCTTCCGGAGCGTAGCAAAATTATCCACAGTCGGACACTTTGATGGCTAAGCGTCGTCTAGCTATGGCTTTGGAACATTCCGCTGTTCACCACAGTTTCCTTTCTACTGATGTCTTCTCCTTGCTTTTGGTCACGGATATGCATTCTTTGGCTGCAGATGTTTTTATTCCCGCTAAGTTATTGTATCGTTGCTGTATATGACTATTCTCATCGTTCTCCTGTTCCAGCAGGGTGTTTATCTTATATTGATATTGCTCCCATTTGACTCTGCAGTTCCATAAGGTTCTTTGTGGTTGGTGGTTGAGTTTGCTCGTTACATCTATGGTCATTTTTATAACGAAGTGGTCGCTGCCCAGAGTGTCCTTTAGTATTTCACACGTTGTTTTGTGCCTTAGGTTTGCAGATACTGCGGATATGTCTGGCGAAGATCTTCTTTGGTAAGGCGTTCCTATTCTGGTTCCAGGTTCGTTATTGAACGCGGTAAATGATGATGTGATTGCGGCTGCAATTTTTTCCCCTTGATGGTCTGTTATTCTGTCGTGCCACAGTGGGTGATGGGCATTAAAGTCTCCTCCCAGTATACTTCTTGGTGGGAGCTGGTTGAATATTTCCAACCATTGCTCTTCAGTAACGTTGACTCTTGGTGGCTTGTATATGACAGAAACCGTGTTGATGGTGCCTTCTTGTGTGATGTCTATTGCTAGGATTTCTATATCAGTTGTTGATAACACCATGTTTCTGTTCGAGCTGTTCATCCCATTTCTGATCATGATCGCCACACCACCATATCTGTCTTCCCTGTCCTTCCCATAGATGTTGTAGAGCCTATGTTTGAGCCTGTGTACTTTGCTAAGTCAAGTTTCCGTGATCAGTACCACGTCTGCTTTGTGTTTCTCCAGTTGTCTTTGAAGGTAGTTCCATTTATGATGCAAACTTCTACCGTTCCATTGTAGTATGTTTATTTGCCTTCTCCTAGCCATATTCAGTTGTTTGCTCTGGAGTTCTTTGAGTTCTGTATAGTTGGGCCTATCTATTTGATTTCTTGTATTACGCTTCTAGTGGCAATATCTTGTACTTTTTGTAGTACAGTTGCTGTCATTTTGCCCTTCATATGTTGGGCTAGAACTTTCATTATTGTTTTGACTATGATGATGGTCACCTCTTCGTTGCTTTCTATGCTGGGTACTTCCTCGGTCTCGGTCTACCGTGATGCTTGTGACGCCACATTTTTTGTCTTTTGGTGTCGGTCCACCGTTCCAGGCTATTCATTGTCTATGGTGACATCTCTGAATTTTTTTCTCCTGCAGAGTGGGGAAGTCTCTGCGTCTGTACTGACATGCTGTGGTCCCTACATTTTTTCTGTCTGCTGCTTGCTTCACTTTTTTCTCCTCCTCTTGTTTTCTCACTGGGCAGAGTCTATCATTGGCAGGGTGCTTCGACGCTGCAGTTAACGAATTTGGGGTATTCCTCTTGACAGTATAATGTTTTATGCTCTTCGCCACATTTTGTGCATCTTTTCTTTCCTTTACAGTTGTTTGCCACGTGTCCAAACCTTTGGCATTTATAGCACTGTGTTACTGGGTATACAGGGTTATCAGAAATTCACTCATCGGTGGGTAAGGGCAGTGTTCGGGACGTTGCATTAACGAAATAAATACAAAAAAAAATCTAGTAAAAGTCGTACCGTTTTTGAGTTATTCGCAGCTAAAGTTGGCCAATAAGAGCGCTGCGCGGGCGAATTCAAACAGCCTTCCACCGGCGGTGTTGCCAAGCATACTCGAGGCATGCGACCGCCACAGAAAACGAAAAGAAAAATTCTCTTCGGAATGGGGGATCGAACCCGCAACCTTCAGATTGAGAGTTTGCCGTCTTACCGACTACGCTGCCAAGGCACTAGAATTTCCTTGTTTTTGGAAGCCACTAGGGCGGAAATTCGGTGGTGGGGCTAAAGGACCATGCCAGAAGAAGTCTCGCAGTCGAACGCAACTTACTGATAAAGACACTGTCATCATGCAACGTCATCAATTTTCGTTTGAAGAGTACGCCGATATGCATTTGGCGTATGGCGCTGCTGGACAAAACAGGGCCGAAGCAGTTAAGATTTACACGACTCGATTTCCATCGGCCAACACTTTTATGTTGGTTGACAGAAGGTTGAGGGAGACGGGAAGTATTGTTGTCCACAAGTCCGACGCCGGACGAAATCGGTTCAGGCTGATAATCCGAGGACAAGCTCTAGGGTCATTGCCAACACATTTCAGATACGTCCAGTCTAAGTGATCCCTCAAATTCTCCGTTTAAATGCAGCCTTTCAATAGGGTCATTTTTGTTGTTTTTTAATTACCAGGCCTCACGTGCCACTGTTTTGGACGTCCTTCACGACGAAGGGTTACATCCCTTTCACTTTCAAAAGGTTCAAGATTTGGTGGAAGACGATTTTCCACTTCGAGTTCAGTTTTCACAGTGGTACCTGCAGCAATGTAACGATTATCCAAACTTTGAAAGGAAGGTGCTGTGGACGGATGAGGCGTGCTATACCAGGGAGAAGTGTTTTAATAGCCGAAACAGCCACATTTGGAATGTCGAAAATCCGCATGCAATTTTTGTCAAGTCATACCAACACAAATTTAGTGTTAATATTTGAGCGGGTATTTTGGGCGGGTTTATACTAGGCTCTGTTCTACTTCCGCAACGTTTAAATGCGCTTCTTATTTAGCATTTCATGAAAACGTCCTTCTGTTGTACTTAGAAGATGTTCCTTTGGCAATTCGTAATGACATGTGGTTTCAACATGACGGCGCGCCGCCGCATTTTGCAGTACCGGTACGTCAACACTTAGATGCATTGTATCCTAACAGGTGGATTGGTCGAGGAGGCCCAATTCACTGGCCAGCTCGGTCACCAGACAACAACCCATTGGATTTTTATCTCTGGGAAGCTGTCAAGGCCATTGTTTATGAGACTGAAGTAGAAACAGAGGAAGAACTTTTGGCTAGGATAATTCTAGCTTTTGATGAAATTAGAGAAAGTTACAATTTTGGAAGACTCGTAAATTCAGTAACTCAGCGTTGTCATGCCGGTATTGCAGTTGAGGGAGGACATTTTGAGCAGTTGCTGTAAAATGTAAGGACCCGTATTTTTTTGTTATTGTTGTTTATTGGAATACATTTTTACTACGGTTACTGTTGCGGGTTGACGCTTATTGTAAGTAAATCCCAGTTAGCTTTCAATTTTGCGACTGATAACGTCAAGTTGGAATGAAACTACTGTACAGTTATTTTGTTTTGTATCAGTGACAAAAGGACTTTCAATGTGTAACACCTTGTTTACCTTCTGCGGCTTGCCGCCCTGTTAGCGAGTTGATACACGTTACCAAAATGCACAACTTGTTTGAATAAGAACAGACTTTTTGCAGCAGAGAAAGTTACGTTACAAACGATAGAATGGGTTTAATGTTCTTTTTTCCAAAAGTTTATTGTCTTTTTGTTTTATTGTTGCAAATTAGTAGCAAGGATATTCACGTTAATCAATAAAAATGTTGTGATCGAAATCTAGCGAAATACGATTACATGGAATAAAAGAAGAAGCTTCTTTGCAACGAATAAATTAAGTTTGCAGATTTTTTTTTTTTTTTTTTTTTTTTTTTTTTTTTTTTTTTTGTGCCAGTACCTAACGATTTTTGTACAAAAATTAAAGATTAATCTGGCAAGCAGATCAACTAATTAAAAAACAATTCACATAAAAAAGAATCCTCTAGCCCCACCACCGACTTCCCGAAAAATGTCGCGGATTACCGATCAATTCCTATTGCGAACAAACAGTCCGCCCTAGTGGCTTCTTAAAACAAGGAAATTCTAGTGATTTGGCAGCGTAGTCAGTAAGACGGCAAACTCTCAATCTGAAGGTTGCGGGTTCGATCCCCACTTCCGAAGAGTTTTTCTTTTCGTTTTCTTTAGCGGTTGCATGCCTCGAGTACGCTTGGCAACAGCGCCTGTGGAAGGCTGTTTGAATTCGCCCGCGCAGCGCTCCTATTGGCCAACTTTAGCTGCGTATAACTCAAAAACGGTACGACTTTTACTAGATTTTTTTGGTATTTATTTCGTTAGTGCAACGTCCCGAACACTGCCCTTACCCGCCGATGAGTGAATTTCTGACCACCCTGTATATATGTTGCCACCTTGAATCTGAGGTAGTATATTTCGATGTATTCTGGAAGATACTGACTCTCAAACGTTATCTGCACGGTTTTTAGTGGCGTTGTCACTGTATTTCCATTCAGTTGTGTTTTCTTGGTGAAACGCCTCACGTCGAAGATTGGCGCCACAGATTTGGCATTTAGTTTTATCTCTTCTTCCGATAAGTCTAGTGGTACTGATTTAATGATTCCTTTACACTCCACTCTACTTGCTGGTACGAACGCCTTCAATCCCATCGACTGTAATAAGGTACGGTTAGCTATATATTGGTTGGCAAATTTTTCTTCTGTAAATTCCATGGTCACTTTATTCTTTCCTTGTTGGTTTATTCTTTTCAATCCGGGGACTTTATTGTAGAATACCTTCCCTAGTTGTATTGGGTGTTGCATATTTCCCTCGCCCATTGGTTCTACAATCGCTATGAATGGGCCCTCTAAGTGTGCTTTATACAGTCTGTTGCGATCTGTGAACGTAATATTGTTGACTTTACTTGCTTCCCTGATTTCCAGGAGTTGTGGGCTGTCTTCTTTCTTCTCGCTGCGTTCCTTCTCCTTTCCTTCGATCTGTGTTGTTGAATATGTCTGGAGCATATTCTTCTGTTTATGTCCCTGATCTATTTTCTTGTTTCTAATCATCTCCAGTAGGATTAGTTCTTTCTCTACCACTCGACGTTTCCTCCTGAGGTTGCACGTTTATTCTTCCTCATTCTCGGTCCTCGTTCTTTTATTTTATTCTTTACTGGCTCCGCCATGTCTTGTTCATTTTCGTACACAAAGGTTACAATGTTATCTTCTTCTATTTGAGGCTATATCTTCTCGCTTGTAGGCGCAGATGTTATCTACAATAATCCAACGGTTGTTAATTGTACACTTTAGTCTGTATTTGTACAGTTTTTATCATTAAATGTGGCCGGCCTTGGCAGTGGCTATCTCCCCATTTTTGCACAGTACGGCAACACAGGAAATTCATGACCTAACAGTAAACTTTAGGTCGTCTCTTGACTCCACCCATGACGGCATCCTATTGGTGGATGTTCAATCAAGGGCCTTCTATATTTCACACGACTTGTTTCCTAATGTCAAGTTGCAGAATATACAATTAAAGATAGGTGGCAGATACGTGGCTTAGCTCCTCCCACTGAAGTGTATGATTGGTCGGATATTTCAGCCTATTACAGCTGCTTCCTTTTCTAATGTTATGCCATTAAAACTAATATTAATATTTGGAAAGTAACATAAAGGATTAGTTGAACGCTTAGAAAAGAGTAGACAGGATGTTACATTTTATTTAGATTTATCGCGTTTACGCTTAAGAAACGTTTATTCTCATTTTATTTTGGATAATTTCTTTTCTTATTTACGCTTTTCGTATCATCCATAAATCCGTGTGTAAACTGACAAAAGGATAAGCAAGTCACGAATCGTTAAAATCTTAATTTTTTGTTGGTATGGAAGCGTTCGTAACGAAATTAACGTAAAAACAAGTATCTGAAAGCGGAAAGGACAGTAAGTTCTATATAGATTGTTTATGGACTGGATGGCCGAACCCATAGAGCAAGCTGCGTGCTCTAATGGCTACCGTTGTACGCTAGTAATGGTGCGGTCGCTGGTTGGAAACTATATTGGGGTAATTTTTTTTTGTTTCCAAACTATTCCAGCATACCCATTGTTTATATACAAAATATCTAATTTCTGTATTAAAAAACAGATAACATTTAAAACATCAGACTAAAAAACTATTTCTATCAAATTTTGCTGACTAAAATGTTCATTATAAAAACCATATCGTTAAATCGAAAACACCGAGCTATAAACAGAATAATCTCTTAAATTCACTCCTCATGACTAACCATTTCGAACAATTTCATCTCTGGAATTATTGACTACCATTGACTATTTTCAAAGAACGTCCAAGCAGATCTTACCATTTGCAGAAGGCAGCTGATAATTATTTTTAATACTTTCACATTCCTGTTGAAATAACGAGAATAATCTGTAAAGTTAGGTGTCATAAAAAGCCAATTTCCAGCGTTAAGTTTATCAACAAATTCTAATCTCTAACGCGAATAATCTTTCCGCTTGGCTATAAAAAGATAATATTAAATGAGGAACGCATATTAAGAAATTGTAAATGAATGATGCATTTTTAATTTCGCCCAGTTTTAATTTTAAAATAATTTGTTCCTATCTGAAAGTATTGCGGAAGGAATTACAAACAGCAAAAGCATTTATTTATAATCGATTAGAATTTTTGGTTAATGGACAAACACGGGAATAACCATGTTCGAGGAGGTAGAATTTTTTGTATTATGAAATTACAGAAACAATCACAAAGTGATTATTTCGGAAAAGTGTGTCTGCAAGAGAGATTGAATTAAACTGTCTTCCTTAGCTGCGTTGTATACACTCTGACGAGCAAGAAAGTAGCCTGAGCGCCATGGTCCTTTGGTTAGCGTTCTAGAGGACGGTTCTTAGTTCGAATCCAAGTATTTCATATTTCTTAAAATTTATTTTTATTCCCTTTATAAACGTTCAGAACCTATACATAGCTTATGCGAAGAACATATCTTTGATTCTTTCCTAACTGTGTAATGGAATAACATACTCAAAATTGAAAGTACCAAATGTTTCTTAACCAGCTGTCCACGTAAATATGAACGCTTCTGTGGCGGCAACAGTGAAAGCAAGCTGCTCGAGTTTCTAGCCGCGCCGAAATTACATTGTCTGTCCCTTTCAAGCGACACGCATTTCTAGCGGAGGATCCAGGATTTTGGTTTGGGAGGACCTTGAGCTGATTTTCATTTGGAAGGGGGGGGGGTGCTTGAGCGGATTTATTTTGGGTGGGGGGAGGCTTGATCAGGTTTTAGTTTGGGGAGAGCTTGAGAACATTTCGTTTGGGGGGGAGGGCCTTGAGACTGGAAATGGTAGGTTTTATAGTCATGCCGCCCTTCGGGGGTGGGCCTAAATACTTTTGGGGGGCTTGAGAAACCTAGTACCCCCCCCCTAGATGCGCCACTGTATGTTTCTTAAATAATTATTTCACTGTAGAGCGAACTTAACGTTTCAGAAACTAATGATTTTTTGTTTGAATTATTTCTCTAATTCTGTTGGTGGACTATAATGTTTATGCATTATGTAAATACGTGAGAGGAAATCGCATAGAACTAATTATTAGTTCCATAACAAATTAAACGACCATTGTGACTTAAAAATTTACAACCGGATTATTTTCGTAGTACAAACATAAATTCTTTTATGACTGGTATAAGTAAAAAAAATTCGTTGAGAATCGGGCTTATAAGCAGGAGTTCTTAAATTACCGGGTTTTTTTCCCGCAGTTTGCTGTTAATAGTTTCTGTATACAATTACTTTCTGTGTTTTACAGCATTGCGATTTGATATATACAAGGGTTAAATACTCTCTACTTAATGAGGCATGAAATTTCTTGCGTTATTCTTTGTTTGGAATTACTACAGTATAATAACATAAATAAACACCAGCATTTAGCGATGAATGGTGTTGCCACTAGTGTTGTTTAGTCTCAGGTGTGAAGTTGAACGCTCACGTTTCGTCGCCGCTGATAATCTACTCCAAAATCACCTAAGCCTCAAGAATTCAAACAAACACAGTCTACCGGTAAAGTAAGGTTGATAGGGTCTACAGACCGAAAGACCGAGCGTCGTGGGTGAGCGGTAACGCTCGGGCCTTGCGTTCGGGAGGAGGCGGCTTCGAATCCCCGATCGGCCATCCAGATACGGGCTATTTATTGTTTCCCCAAATCACTCCAGACAAATGCTGAGATGATTCTTTTAAAAGGCCATGGCCGAATTCCGTTCCGAGAGGCGCGATAGGAGGAGTGGCAAGGATTTCGGACATGCCCTTTTAAGGAACCATTCCAGTTTTCATGTGGAGTGATTTGGGGAAACCTTATAAACCCCAAATCTGCATGATCGAAAGAGGATTTCAACCTGCGTCCTCCCGTACGAGAGACCAGAGCGTCACCGCTTTTCTCAGCCTTCAAAGCAGTTAATACATTAAAGAAAATAATTTAATTCTTTATCTATAAATGCTTAGGAGACCTTAGTATTTGGATTGTCCTCGTACAATTAATATGTATTCCCACCGTGTTTTCAATTACCAGCTGTAATTTCCAGCATCATGGGCGTAATCAAGAGACGGGGTAAAGTTTCCTGTGACTTCATGCATTTCCTGTGTTGCCGCACTGTGGAAAAATGGGGGGAGAGCCTCTGGCAAGACCGGCCACATTTAATGATATAAACTGTACAATCACACGCTCACTTCTTTGTTCTTGTTATTAAGTGTTGTTCCCGGTTAACACTGGTTACTACACGATAGCAGAATTCGACCTGTGCGGGCCGTAACGCCGCTTCCTCTCCGACCACTTGTTTCCGCTCTCACTCGAGTGTGTAAACACGGCACTATTTCCTTAAAGTTCCGTCTTCCACGAAAGCTTGAGCTGAACTGAAGTGCATGTGGTTTTCAATGTGTGCGAGGAGCGCTTATGTCATTGGCCGCCTGAGGTAGTAGCAGCGCCAAATGAAAATTAATATTTATAAAAATTTAATTGATTGTGACCTACGGAATATACCTAGTCAATGATCGTAGTTGCCGGAGAATACGTAAGAATGAAGTCGTCTATGAGTCACTGTTTGGACTTTGGTTTAATTAAATTAAAGATTTCACAAAAAAAAGAACTTATCCTTCAAGCGACAAATGGTAACTCCGCCACCATTAGAGAATAGAACCTCCTTCTGGTAGAGTGTTATATTTTGCGAACAGACATATGAATTTAGAATCACTGTTGTAGCTAATACTAGACTAGAAAGAGATATTTCAATCTGCATCGTGTATATGAGTAGAGATGAAATTGAAGTTTCTCCTTAGGGTGCTTGATTGAGTTAGTCGATCCTTCTACATTACATCACAGACTCCCTTATTTTTCAGAAAGTGCACAGTTATGAGATGCCAACAATCAAATTTTGTAGCGGTGGGGATTATGCACTCATTACCCTATAGAATCGTAAAAATGTAACTGTTGTTGATGGTGAGGCTATACGTTTTATGTTCTTGTGCTTTTGTTTCCTTACCTACCGAGATACTATAGCAAAATATTCCAAGAACTTCTTTCTGCGTACAATATATCGATTTTTGAGATCTCTCTTATGTGAGTAGGGTTGCCACCTTTTTTTATCGCAATTAAAGTACATTGGTTATTAAAAGTAAGGAAAAAAGTATATAGTGTCTAAATAAAGTAAATTTATTTTTCGTTATTATTATGTTTAAAAACATATGTTTTATTGATTTTCGCAAGTTTTATCAAATTATTATCACTGCTAAACAATTGCACAGCATCTTTACAGTCTATATTAAAATTAAACTAATTAAGTAATTCAGAGACGCTTTGTTTTTTTCGTCTTGGTATTTGCTATTCATTATAGAAAAAACACTCTCTGTGAATGCTGACGTGGCGGGAATAGACAGTAAAAATGAAATTACTTTATACAAATTTGAAGAATTATCGTGACTTATTAAATACTTGCTGCCATTTTTGTGCAGTAGATAATTCCGCATAACGTTTATAACAATACATCTGATGATAAAGTTTGTTTTATAAAGCAATTTCTCCATAAAGATCACCCATATCTATATTAAGTTTTTGCAGTTTTAAATTTTCTATTTATAACAATATTATCAAATTCAACATTGCTCTTTAAATTTATATTGCTAAGTGTAAATAAAGTTTGTGTCATTAAAATCAAACCATTTATTTAGGTACTCTAAGGCTTTGTTAATAAATAATAAAAAAATCAAATTCTTGTGATATTCCCTAGTCAGTTCCAGTGAAGACAACAGTTTAATTTTTTTGCTTGTTTCATAGCCAAAGAAGAGATCTTGTTTCCTTTGTGCTAAACCATCTCTAAGGTTAGCCATAATCTCGTAAATATCTAAAATTGTAATTGTAATGCCTTCTATACATTTTTCAGTTTTATTAAATAATCTTAACATGTGGCTACAAAAATGGAAATAAATTTCAATCATGTCATTTTTAGTGTTTTTGAGCACCAATAAATTTTTTAAATCCATTTGACAGTTGTCTAAACTTAAAAAATAACTTCTCATAGGTGACTAATTTAATAATAATGTATCAATGCATGGCAAAAGAGAGAGCCATCTTGTGCCCACATGTCGTTTTACTTCATGAAAGTCTCCATCTACTGATGCTACAAATCTTTTCAGTTCCTCTCTTCTTACAGCACAATGTGAAAATGAGCACAAATTTTCAAAATCACATTTTCTGTGCCATATGATAAAAAGCTCATGCAATGTCTCACGCAATTATGCACTATGTGTGCATGAAAATTTCCTTTGATCAAATCTGACACCAAAACTCTCATATTTCTAAGTAAAGAAAGTTTGACACCAAAATTAGCATTTGTATTATCAGCACTTAGCCCATATACATTATGAAAACATAATTTGTATTGCTCCCATGTCTTTTAAATTATTTCAAACATACCATCGGCAGATTCGTTGCTATTTTCGTAAAAATCTAATAACTTGTTTTGAATGCCATTTTTGGCCGTAAAATATTGTATCACTAATGGAAACAGTTTTTTATTTAGTTTTTTGTTTTTTGTTAGAAGCATCTATTTGTAAGCAGTAAAATAAATTATCTGCATTAATATCACCTACTACATTTCGTATAACAGATGGGCCCAAAACCTCTGTAACTAGTGCTTCCATTTTTGTTCTGGCTAGATAAATTCCCGTAGCTGAATTGAAAAAAACAAAACAATTTTATTCAATTTTATAGTACAATCCATGCTATTGTAGGACAAATTATGTTTTACAGTGATATGTTAGGGCTAGCCTAGCTCAGCTGTAACAACATTTTTTTTTTTTTTTTAAAAAATCACTGCAGAATGAACTTTTTAGACCAATAAGAGTCAAGAAAGTTCTCGTGTAGTCCAGACGTTCTCTTCATTTCTACTTTTGATATGTGATGTTTTGTTTGCAGGTGTTGTTTAACCTGAAAATAATTAGAATAATCCCTTTACCTTACCCATCAATTACCACTAATCCCATTTTTCAGGTATTTTTTCATGGTATTAATTTTGTAGCATTAAAAAATGAATAAAACAATGTTGGACATTTTTCACACAGCATCATCTAGCCCCATGGTAAGCAGAGATTGAAAATGCATACATATTATAGATAGAAAACATCCAGACTCAGAGAATGCTGGAATCTGTCGACTTTCGACACTCATTATACCATAAGAAAAGAAGATTTTTCTGCTTACTTGTCCTACACCAGTTGAAGCAATTGTAAATGTAATTCCACACAATTAGCATTTTCCATTATGTTCATTTTGTGGATCATTAATTAACCAATCACTATGTTCGATTTCCTATTGATTTTTATACTTCTGCAATCGTTTATTTTTCTGTTTCGTCGTATCAGTTTTCTGACGCATTTTTTCGGCGTAACATATTCATTATCTATTTGATCCGTTTCACTATCAAATTTACGTTTTGTAGGTGTACATGGAGTACTTTTTTTACTGAAGTTATTCTTTTCCATGATTTACTATAACATAAACCAATAAAATCGTATTCTTATTGCTCTCAAACCGTATTACACAAAACAAAAAAACAAAAAGTTTTTACGCGACAATGACATTGATAATGTTGACATTTGAAGTTAGGTTGCGAACAAAAATTATCAAAAACGATCGCTCAAGCGGCGCTGGCAACCTATCGATTAGGTACCAATCGATAATATACCGTTTTACGCAAAAATGCTTACGACCAAACTTATTAAATCCCAGGGAAATCAAAGCATGCGAAATAAAGTATTTTCGCGTACTTTATTGTTTTCATAAAGTATGCAGTACAATTACCAGAAATAACGTACAATACTATTATTATAAAGTATGGGTGGCAAACCTAGATGTGAGGGAGGCTATCAAGAGAACGATGACCTTAATAACATCCTACTGTGAAATACGGAGTGGCATGCAGTATAGAAAACACTGTACAAGCCAATATTCTAATGCCGTATACATAAGTAATTTGCCTGCTAACTAGAAATAACTATTATTTCTTGCTTGCTATATAATGAACTGTAATATGAACATTTAGCAAATTAACAAACGCATTTAGTGGAACGACTTGCTACTTGTATAATCATGTAAGCTAAAAAAAAAAAAAAAGAACAATAATAGATAAATAAAAGGAAAGTTAGAAGTCACGTGCATCACCTTCAAGAAAGTCTATAGAAATTCGCCCCTAGTTATTTAAAACAATGGAAACCGAAATCTGCAAATCCGAAAAGGGATTGGAAAGCGTGTCTTCAGGTCAGAATTTTATCACTCACTTATTCATTGTGGTCTGAGCAAGTACAAAGCCAAATGAAAATTACATAACCATTTTTTTAAAAATTGTTTGTTACTGCCAACTTCGTTGTGATACAGATTCGCATCAACATAAGTTTGCAGAAGTCCGATGATAAAGATCTGTGCAATTGGGTGCAATTTAGTTATTAGTATTTTGTTCTTCAATTTATAAATGAAGCCAGTTTTGATCTGTTAGAAACATCGCATAAGAATTTCAGTTTGAGTGTATATAAGTTTTAGAGCCCAGATGATGCTGGAATAAGATGTAAATATTCAAAATATATAAATGAGTAGATAGCGGTCAACCACTGGTGTAAAAGTTTAAAAAAGACCTGTTCCGTCCCATTGCGACCAAATCGAGTCCCTTCCAGCATCACGGAGATATGATTGACGGGAGAGAAGGATAAATGTCAAATTTGTTCACTACACTATGAAACTCATTCACTCATTTACACGTAAACTGCCTGCAATTAACGTTATTGGCAGACAAATGTAAAGACAATCTTTGCCAAACTCGTCCTTTCCATCATGTGTATGCAGTGCACATCCATTTCTTCCAGGAGAGAATTAAGGTCACATAATATTCTTGAAAACGTAAATATAATTTTGCTCTACATGGTTATTAAAGTAAGCACTGAATGCTTCTTTAAAAACATCTAATTCTGGTATATTGTTCGAAGAGCGGCCTGATGGCTCAAAGGTTAAAGCATCTGGCTGGGGATAGAAATGTCCTCGGATCGAATTCCGATCTGGGATGTGGTTTTTAAAGACCCCCTCTAACACAGTTTGCTGTGTGAAATCAAGTAAGCAATAACGCTTATATAGTCCCCTATACACGGCAGGACTACCGGGTTAGGTTAGGCGGCTATGATAGGGACGTACTGTGCAGCCGGCAAGGAGCAATATCACCAGGTTATTACAACCACACGATATTATTATTATACTTGCTGGTGTCCACGACTTCGTTCATGTTTCTCAAGAATTTTGAAGGTTTTTATTTTTTTCAACTGAACCCTTAAATATTTCCAGGATAAAAAGCAGCCTGCCAAATCGGCAACCCGCCAATGAAAGTTTCGTTAAAACCAGTTCACACACTAAATATGTTTCAGATAAATTATTTACATTTGTTAGCAGCCGAAACTGTGTCTTATTCTAGAAAATTAGTCAAGAATATTCTAGAATATTTAGTACATTCCATAACATTCTAGTATATTCCAAAGAATTCCATAGATTTTTTAGAACACTTTGGTCTAAATAATAAAATGCCCTCGATCGACTAATATTAACCACCATATCTTCCACACCCCCACAGCTACCAACATGCAACAACCATATGCAATATGCTACTACCACACACAAACACCAGTAGTCTGCGCTAGGTAGTTGTAGCTGTAAAGTGAAATATACGGACACAAATGCCTTTGATCGAAATTTGAAAATTTCCCAGGTCAACCACTTTCAACCACCATATCTCCCATATCCCCACAGCTAACGAGGTGTAACCAACGTAATGTACGATGCAAGATTCCAGGGTACTACCACACACAAACACCACTGTTCTGCATTTGGTAGTTGTGGTTGCAAGGTGAAATATAGGGACACACATGTCTTTGGTCGACATATAAAAATGTTGCAGGTTGATCTCTTTCAACCACCATATCTCCCACATCCTCACAGCAACCAACGGGCAACCACCGTAGTGTACGATAGGATACTCGATGCTGCTACTACTTCACACTACAGTGGTCTGTGTAGGTAGTTCTAGCTGAAAATATATAGACAAACACGTCTTTTGTCGAAATATGAAAATGCGCCAGACCGACCACTTTCAACAACCATATCTACAACATCCCCACAGCTACCAACATGAAGCCAGCGTAGTGTATGTTGAGAGATTCGAGGCTACTACCACACACAAACACCGGTGGTCTGCACTAGGTAGTGCTGGCTGCAGAGTGAAATATGACACCCATGTCTATTTATATATATATTTTCGAAAGTGTCGAGTGCTTCCATTGAAGTGAACTGGATGCAGCAGGCCGGGGATATCGCGTAACGTTTCGTACGAGTGCGGGATGGGCGGTGCAGTTTATTGAGGTCGATCAGACTCGCGCCTAGTTCCGGATACGGTCATGCTGGCCTCGACCATTGGGTCAGGCTGACCTTGACGATCTCTGCAGATGGAAAGTCCCACAGGATCCGAGTGAATAGGCCAAACTGCAGCATCACCACCCGCCAACCGGTCGTTGATCTCAGTGTAAATGGAGACCAGTCTTCCGCCTGCAACTGGTTTCGCGTGTGCTGTAGCACCTATCATTACCTTCAGCCAGGAAGTGAGAATTTCCCTAGAGCAGCGACTATTGCTTTCTACTTTCGGGTGGGTTCAAGTGTGCAAATCTTTCACCTACAGTGGCAGCGAAAATCCACTACAAAAACAAGGAACTTTGTGCTTTGTAGGTTATCTTCCTGAGTGCATTATTATTTGTTTTGTTGCTAAAATGACAACCGCTTACTCAATACAGGAAATTGCCGTGGAACTTGTGGTTAAGTGGAATTTTCAACTAGGATATCTCATTATTTGTTGCTTTAATCTGATCTTTTAAAGTCATTTATTCGTCGAAGGCCAACTAATTCCTTTTTATATTAGTTTAATTTTTTATTATAACTGCAATCTTTGAGTTAGGACTGAATGGTGTACGCTTGCTCAAAATGTTATGGATCTTATACCAGAAAATTACGTTCTTAATGCAGGTCACCTGGTATTGTCTGCTAAAATAGGCTCCTTCTGCCTCTTTAAACTTAACCCAATTATGGAAGGCCTGTTTTGGAACGTTTCGCTTGCGTTTTCTTTGGATCCTTTAGTAACCGTTCTTCATGAATAATGGAACCACCGAAAACCTATTGGAGATATGACTGGAGGAAAGGGTGCTTTTTGAATTACAGCATGTCTTTCTCCTGAAAGTCCTGCTTCAAATGACACGTTACGTCACACTGGCCAGAGCTAAAGTGTGTCGAATACACCCGACACCACTAACAAAATTCAGACATACACGAGCGAAATGCGCCTTGTGTTTTAACAACGAGTACAGGAATTTCTCAAACGACGCACCCACTCGTGGCCGCCTTCTACAGATGCCGGGGATTTCGCTTAAATTCAACTTCTCCGCTTCTCATCTGACTGAAAATTTATATGGTCAGCATCTTTCTCAGCAGAGTAACTTTTTTATAGCTTTAAGTCTCGTCGAAGTCGATGTAATTAGAGGCGGGAAAGGACTGGCGGGATGGAACGGGAAGGAATTCTGCCATGGAATTTTGAAGGGGCTATCCCGGTATTCGCTTGGAGTGATTTCAGGAAACCACCGAAAAACGAAACCTGGATGGCTGGACGGGGATTCGAACCTGCGTCTTCCAGAATGTGAAGTCAGATCGTTGCCGTTAACACTCCGCACTCAGTAGGCTAACATTGTGCACATGTGTCTCACATTCATCCCTCTACCCCCTCCACCTCCTACCAGAATAAACTCCCGTTCCTTGGCATTTCTCCAGCCCTCTATTATGCATCAATCCCACCGAGCGTGGTGGGTGATTGATAACTCTCTTGCCTCGCATTAGGGAGGACCACCATCCGGCCATCCAGATTTTGGTTTCTCTTGGTTTCCTGGAATCACATCAGGTGACTGCCGGGATGGGATGATTCCTTCAGAAATCCATAGCCGAATTCTTTCACGTTTCCCCCCTGCCCCCTTCTTTTACCGCAGTAGTGTTAAAAGGGGGAGGCAAATAGTTCCAATAACCGCCGCTAGGGTGTGGTGGCGCTAGTGTTCCCCATGTATTTCTTATGGAGGGGGATCAGCGGACAGTTTTTTTTTCCCCGTGTATTTCTTATGGAGGGGGATCAGCGGACAGTTTTTTTTTCCCCGTGTATTTCTTATGGAGGGGGATCAGCGGACAGTTTTTTTCCCCCGTGTATTTCTTATGGAGGGGGGTCAGCGGACAGTTTTTTTCCCCCGTGTATTTCTTATGGAGGGGGGTCAGCGGACAGTTTTTTTTCCCCCGTGTATTTCTTATGGAGGGGGATCAGCGGACAGCCCGCCGCGCACGTGCCGGTAACTAATTGAATTAAGTAAGGGGAGCCCTAATTGAATGCGCACAGCTGCACCACACTCGAATTATCGCTCCCCTCGCAGCTGCATGATGCGGGTTCGTAATTGAATGTGCACAGCTGCGCCACACCCCGGAAGCCATCAATTATCGCTCCCCTCCGGAAGCCATCAATTATCGCTCCCCACGCAGCTGCAGGATGCGGGTCCGTAATTGAATGTGCACAGCTGCGCCACACTCCAATTATCGCAGCTGCAGGATGCGGGTCAGTAATTGAATGTGCACAGCTGCGCCACACTCCAATTATCGCTCCCCACGCAGCTGCAGGATGCGGGTCCGTAATTGAATGCGCCACACCCGGAAGCCATCAATTATCGCTCCCCCACGCAGCTGCAGGATGCGGGTTCGTAATTGAATGAGCACAGCTGCACCACACCCGTGGACCTTATTAACTAAAGTGTTTAAATAAATAACACATTTTTATTTTATTTCTTTTCTTTTATTTCACCCACCATTGGGCAATTAAAAATACATTTTCAACAGCGCATATAGCGTTACAAAATAAATGTCCTTTACAAAGTTTTATCAAATTATTTTTCTTGAGTTCATGTAGAGGCGGGCATCCTAAATCTTCTATATTGTAGCAGACTTTCTTGCGAATAATCTTCTGAAACCAACGAGCCTTCTCCCGTCCTTTAACGTAAATAATGGAGTCATCTTCATTTGTGATTGCATGTAGAATAGTACATAGTTTGCTAAAGGTTATACCAGCAGCAGTCCAAGGTATTCCATGGTAATTTTTTGTCAGCCATTTGACTGTTGGCTCATTACCTCCACGTGATGGTGAATTTACAGAGATGCAATGTGTAGCGATAATGTTGTCTGATTGCACTACGCAGACGGCAACTTCTTTGAAGATAAATACTCCTTCTCTCGTCTTGAATCCTTGAGCGTCCAGGAAGATGGTCGGCATGATACTGGGTGGCAATGATGGGCGCTATCTGGTTTTATGCGAGCTTACGCACAACACTTGTTAGCGGTACGTATTCCACAACACGGTCGTGAAGGATTAGACAGTATGCGGCGGTGTAGGCTGGAAAATTGTCAGTGCTATCAAACTCCATACGAATATCTACAGGCCCTGTTTTTACCGACTCATTTTGATGTGAACAGTCGATTACGGCGATAGGAGCAGTAGCGACAAAATCTTCGCGGTTTAGTAGTGGTGAAGGATGCTCCCGTTCGTAGTAAGTTTGTTGGAATCTTGCATACATATCGTACAATACTGTGGTTCGATTTTTCTTAAAGTCCAAATTCATGTTCTCGTAGGGGTACGCCACATCATTTAGAAACACTTTGACGTTGGCAAGATTGCAGTGGTCAAATAAAGCCGCACTTAATGTTTCATTTCGTTTCCTGTTTGTTTGAAATCCCAGAACAACGAACCTTGGTTTCTCCAGCTGTGTTGATGTTTTCAAAGACCAATTTGAGTTTTGCTTATAGGAA